>BLSH010340331.1:2046739-2067135 GCA_018402905.1 Glandirana rugosa
CCCCCCCCCCCCCCACAACAGTGTCCTCTACCCCCCTTTCATGTCACCCTCACAGTGTTGTCCTCTGCCCCCCTTCATATGACTGCCCCCACAGTGGTGTTCTCCCTCACATCTCAGTCCCCACAGTGATGTCCTCTGGTCCACTTGAAAAATGAACAACTGCAGCTCCCGCAGCCTGGCGCTCTTCACTCTGCTGAGAACGACAGCACCTGAAGCTTGGTGGTAAAAGCCGACTCCTAAATGGCAGGACCTTGGCGGTCTGGATAGAACAGCAACTCGGTCCAGATGCGGACCGCGGTCCACCATTTAGTGATGCCCGGTGTATATCCTTTGAAGTAGATGTTAGATGAACACCTACCTGACATTTGGTTAGCAAAATAACACAACTGGGAGACAGGGATGGAGCGTTATCACCCTATAACAGGAAGTGCCTAGAAAAGGATCTTCATGGCAGGATCAACATGGATTGATGCAGATTTAAAAAAATAAAGGAGTAAAGGAGAAGCATCAAACTGTTGAGATCATCTCTCCATCCATCACTCTGCTCTCTCCTTCCAGCAGCAGGTCTCTTGCTAAGACATGAGCATTGCAGAACAAGTAATTGGCTCTGTGCGCTACTTCTTAGTCTGAGCTCTGCTGTACATTAGGTTTAAAGTGCATGTAAACCCCAATTCTTTGTGAATCTGTTTCTTACTGGAGATCTTTCCAGTAATGCGCTCTTTCCATTGGCCGCTGGCCTGTCTATCAGAGGGACAACCTAGTGGCCAACTAAAAGAGTACACAGCTGAGTGACAATGCTGCTGATAATCGTGAGCCAGTGGCTAAGCCTGCATTCACATAGGGGCGACCCGACTTCGGCGCGACTTTGCTAGGCGACTTCAGTGCGACTTCAGCGCGACTTCCAGTGCGACCTCAGGCGACTTTACAACACGACTTTTGCCAGGCGACTTTGCCTTGACCAATCAGAGAAGGGAGGGAGGGGGCTGCCTAAAAATAAATTCTATTCTTTCAACTGTAAAGTCGCTTCCATGTAGATGGGGATCCAACTTGGAGGCGACTTCTATTGAATCCTATGGGCACAAGTCGGATAGAAGTCGCCTAGAAGTAGTACAGGAACCTTTTCAGAAGTCGCCTTGAAGTCGGAGCGACTTCAGTCGTGCACATTAAGACGGCTCCCATTCATTTCAATGGGATTTCAAATGTCAAGCGACTTGGGGCGACTTGAGGCAACTCAAGTCGGATCGCAAGTCGCCCCTATGTGAACGGGCACTTAGCGTTGTCACCCTGCAACAGGAAAAGCTATTACTGGCAGGATCTCCAGCTGTACAAAAGATTCACTTAAAACGATTTGCTTTGGAGAACAGAATACAGCGAGACATGATACTAAACTTACCCATTTTAAACTTTATTTTAAAGCGGGAAACCTAAAAATGATCCCTTGCCATGTGGCTGCGGGAGTTAATTGCTCATTTAGGTCTAGGGAACACAGAAAAGAACATTTGTGCACCCAATCCTCCAGGCTGCTGGACCGGCCTCCACTGCATCCTCTCCCCAATGGGGGTGTGGCTACGCGTTTCAAGGTGCTAACGCCTCTTTGTCAAGCCTCTGCTCCTGACCTGACATCATCAAAACCTAGAGCTCTATAGTGTGTACTTGTCTCAATCCAGAGCACTAAGTATCATTTCTGTCTGCTGCCTCCTTCCTTGCCTATCACTTCTGACGAGTTTCTCTGACACCAAGACAAAAAAGGTGACAGGGGTGGGAACTCCAGCACACAGACTTTGATTGACAGCCTCATTTCTGCTCCTGTGTGATGGGGGGGGGGGGTGTCCCTTCCTTCCAATCAGCTCTCAGAACTCACCAGTGTGTAACTTCAGCTCTCTGCCCCCTTTTTTCTGACAGCTCAGACAAGCTTTATAAATTCTGGGCTTTGAACGGATGTAGAGAAGGAAAGACTGCAGATAAACAGGTACAACTTATGTAAGAGGATTTGTTTCATCTCTGTGTGCCACCTGAGGATAGTCACTTCACTGAGGATATGGAAGTTCTGTTATTAAAAAACAGACCAATGACAGGTAATAATGCTACAACTCTAATAAGCAACCTTTGACTTTGTAGACCGCATTAAATTAAATCTCCCAGCATGCTTTGTCACCGAGCGAAGCCGAGAGTCACCTAAATCCTCGGTGAAACAATGACAAAGGGATGTGGCAGGAAGCCGGGGTTAGGAAAGCTCATTCATCACCGAGAGTTCTAATCTTTGTATGCAAAATTCCAGAGGAAGATGCAAGCAGCTCTATCCTCTTCAATCATGGTGCATTCAGCACCCATTTAAAGGGATACTCCTGAATGGGGGGCATAAAACAAGTGTCCATCCTGTAGACAGCTACACTGCGGGCTTAGTTTGCCATGGTTGCCATTAGTTTGCCATGGACCCTCTGCCATGAGTGCTTTGTTTTTGCTGAGTCCTGTGCACACAACTGATCACAGATCGGGGTAAAGGGCGAATCGCAGCATCACTTTACCAATTGATCAGCTCTGTCTAATGACAGCTAATCACTGGATGTAAACACAAGCTGGTTATCGATAACTGTCTGGTGTTAAAGGGATATCGGCACTGATTATCAGTGCAGTCCCAAAAGTGCGCACCAGTCCTGCCAATCAGTGCCTCCTCATCAGTGTCACATATCAGTGCCCATCAGTGCTGCCTACCAGTGCCCATCAGTGCTGCCTACCAGTGCCCATCAGAGCCGCCTACCAGTGCCGCCTATCAGTGCTGCCAATCAGTGCCTCCTCATCAGTGCCGCATATCAGTGCCCATCAGTGCTGCCTACCAGTGTTTATCAGTGCCATCTACCAGTGCCCATCAGTGCCACCTATCAGTACCCATCAGTGCTGCCAATCAGTGCCTACTCATCAGTGTCACATATCAGTGCCACCTATCAGTGCCCATCAGTGCTGCCTACCAGTGTTTATCAGTGCCCATCAGTGCTGCCAATCAGTGCCTCCTCAGCAGTGTCACATTTCAGTGCCGCCTATCAGTGCCCATCAGTGCTGCTTACCAGTGCCCATCAGTGCCACCTATCAGTGCCCATCAGTGCTGCCAATCAGTACCTCCTCATCAGTGTCACATATCAGTACCGACTATAAGTGCCCATCAGTGCTGCCAACCAGTGTTTATCAGTGCTGCCTACCAGTGCCCATCAGTGCCACCTATCAGCACCCATCAGTGCTGCCAATCAGTGCCTCCTCATCAGTGTCACATATCAGTGTCGTCTACCAGTGCTGATCAGTGCTGCCTACCAGTGTCTATCAGTGCCCATCAGTGCTGCCAATCAGTGCCTCCTCATCAGTGTCACATATCAGTGAAGCCTATCAGTGCCCATTAGTGCTGCCTACCAGTGCCACCTACCAGTGCCACCTATCAGTGCCCCTCAGGGCTGCCAATCAGTGCCTCCTCATAAGTGTCAGATATCAGTGCTGCCTACCAGTGCCTATCAATGCCCAGCCATCAGTGCCACCTATCAGTGCCGCCTCATCAGTGCTCACCAGTGCAAACCGGGCAGGAAGGGGGTAAAAGTGCCCAGTAGGCAAGTGGTTATTAAAAAAAAATAGAGTGCCAGAAAATCATCCCAAAACTCCATAATCCTGTACTGTTGATAGCTATATGACAACAGGAAGAACCAGGTAGCCAAAGCGTTTCAGGGGGCACAAAATCCCACTTCATCAGGGTTTAGGCTTAAAGAAGAATTCCAGGTATAGAAATGTTACATTTGCTCAGCTTGGACCAATGTAACTGCTGTACATCATACTCCATGTGAACTGATGAACTGGTTACTTAGTATTTTTCCTCTTGGAGGTCACTGGCTGTTTTTGAGCCATCATGTATTGTATTTGCTGACCATTCAGAAAATTCTCAATGAGTGCAAAGCATTCCCTGATTGGATGAGGAGGAGAGGCGGGTGGTGATGTCACACTCTCCACCCTGTCCCTGAACTCATACAATAAATGTGTGTTGCTTTATAGTCCAACAGTTCCAAGTATTTTATCTAGCGCTGCACCGAAAATTATCGGCCGAAAATAGGGTTTGTGCCGATAATGGCTGCCAAAAAAGTGATTTGACCGTGCTTATGGTGTGCTTTTTATATAGGTCACGTGACTCAAAAAAGGATTCAGAAACGCAACACGGGTGCATTTTTGATGCCTTCTTGCTGCGTTTTCAATGCATGGTGCGTTTTTTAAACTGACTAAATATGCACTAAAAATGCAGCAAGCAGCATTTTTAACACTGCTTCAAAAGGTGCTGATAAACAATAAAATCATATTAATATAAAATCAATTAATTAATTGATATAAATTCATATAAATTCATAATAATTTAAAAAGTTGAATATAATGCAATTATTTATAAAAAAATATATATTTTTTAAATCCGTCAATTTTGGTTTCGGTTAAGTTCATCCTGAATTTTCGATTTTGCCACCAAAATTTTTATTTCTGTGTACCTCTAATTTTATCTGTATTTACAACAGACTTGATATCAGGGGTCCAGTCCTGGGGAAAACTCACCCAAGATTCCCCCACTACTACCACATTGTGCATCAAGCCCAACCGGAAGTGATGTTCCATCTCTAATGAGCATTCAGTGAGATGCACTGTGGGGTGGCATTTAGATTATCAGGACTTGTATCTTATATCAGGTGCAGACCTTATATCGGGCACCCACTGAAAAACAAACACAGTTGCAGCGAAGTTGTGCAGGTTTTTAGGGATTAAATCAGATGGTGAAGAGGCAATATATTGCTTCCATGCCATCTGTCAAACACCCTCTGAAAAATGATCCACTGTGGTCCACTCTCCAGAGGGCAACACTAGTGTACCCTAATCTACAGCAATGCCCCTCACAGGGCCAATCAATGGAGCCTCATCAGCACAGCGCCACCAGTGCCCATCAATGCAGCCTTACCAGTGCCTATCAATGCAGCCTGACCAGTGCCCATCAGCTTAGCCTCACCAATGCCCATCAATGCAGCCTCACCAGTGCCCATCTATGCAGCCTGATCAGTGCCCATCTATGCAGCCTCATCAGTGCCCATCAATGCAACCTCACCTGTGCCCATCATCTCAGCCTCACCAGTGCCCATCAGCACAGCCTCACCAGTGCCCGTCAAATGCAGCCTTACCAGTGGCCATCAAATGCAGCCTGATCAGTGCCCATCAATGCAGCCTGATCAGTGCTCATCTATGCAGCCTCACCAGTGCCTGTTAATGCAGCCTGATCAGTGCCCATCAATGCAGCCTCACCAGTGCCCATCAGTGCAGCCTGATCAGTGCCCATCTATGCAGCCTAACCAGTGCCCATCAGTGCAGCCTGATCAGTGCTCATCTATGCAGCCTCACCAGTGCCCGTTAATGCAGCCTGATCAGTGCAAATCAATGCAGCCTCACCAGTGCCCATCAATGCAGCCTGATCAGTGCCCATGTATGTAGCCTCACCAGTGCCCATCAATGCAGCCCAATCAGTGCCCATCTGTGCAGCCTCATCAGTGCCCATCAATGCAGCCTGATCAGTACCCATGTATGTAGCCTCACCAGTGCCCATCAATGCATCCTGATCAGTGCCCATCAATGCCGCCTCACCAGTGCCAATCACTGCAGCCAAACCAGTGCCCATCAATGCAGCCTCACCAGTGTCCACCAATGCAGCCTCACCAACGTCCATCAACGGAGGGCGCAGCAGGGGGCCCCCCTCAGATGTGTCACTGGGCACCACCAGCTGGGTAACAAGAACTGCAGGAAACTGGGAAGGGGTGGGGGGGCAAAGTAGAGTGGGAAGAGACTCACAATCCTGTCCACTAACAATCTAATCCCCCACTGTGCAGCTGTTTAGAAAAAAAAACTTTTCCTGGTCTCCTCTGTACAGTGCTGGCCGGGTGACAGAAAACGGACTATCTCTCCTTTGTCGGCTTTCCGCGGATTAATCCACCGCATCGCGCTACACCGTTGAAGGCCGGTTATATCATTACACTGGAGGCGGCCAAGAGCGATGCGCGGATTAATCCACGGAAAGCTGAAAACGAAGAAATAGTCCGTTTTCTGTCACCCGGCCAGCACTGTACACAGGAGACAGGGAAAAGTTTTTTTTTTCTAAACAGCTGCACAGTGGGGGATTAGATTGTTAGTGGACAGATTGTGAGTCTCCTCCCACTCTACCTCGCCCCCCCCCCCCTTGGTAAGCCACTGACAGTCCTGCAGGGAGCGGCTGCCAATGAGAACGGAGTTCCTGCCGTGGAAAAAGTGCAGGAACTCCGTTCCCATGCGTTCCTGCAAGACTCAAGCCCTGCTTGATATATAACAGTTGATAATAATAATATATAGTATAAATGATATATAATAAATACTACTAATAATAGATAAATAATAATAATATTTAGTATAAATGATATATAATAAATAATAATAGTTAAATAATAATATATGGTATAAATGATATACAATAAATACTACTAATAATAGTTAAATAATAATAATAATATATGGTATAAATGATATATAATAAATACTAAAAATAATAATAGATAAATAATAATAATATATGGTATAAATGATATATACTAAATACTAATAATAATAGATATATAATAATAATAATATATAGTATAAATTATATATAATAAATAATAATAGTTAAATAATAGTAATAATAATATATGGTATAAATGATATACAATAAATACTACTAATAATAGTTAAATAATAATATATGGTATAAATGATATATAATAAATACTAAAAATAATAATAGATAAATAATAATAATATATGGTATAAATGATATATACTAAATACTAATAATTATAGATATATAATAATAATAATATATAGTATAAATTATATATAATAAATAATAATAGTTAAATAATAGTAATAATAATATATGGTATAAATGATATACAATAAATACTACTAATAATAGTTAAATAATAATATATGGTATAAATGATATATAATAAATACTAAAAATAATAATAGATAAATAATAATAATATATGGTATAAATGATATATACTAAATACTAATAATTATAGATATATAATAATAATAATATATAGTATAAATTATATATAATAAATAATAATAGTTAAATAATAGTAATAATAATATATGGTATAAATGATATACAATAAATACTACTAACAATAGTTAAATAATAATAATAATATATGGTATAAATGATATATAATAAATACTAAAAATAATAATAGATAAATAATAATAATATATCGTATAAATGATATATACTAAATACTAATAATAATAGATATATAATAATAATAATATATAGTATAAATTATATATAATAAATAATAATAAAAATAATAATAATAGATATATAACAAACTATAATATATTGACGATAACCCATGATGTAAACTTGTATACACAATTATTACTGGAGGCCCCTTACTGGGGTTTTCTTTTTCTCCACTGAAAAATGTTAGACCCAAAAGCAAACATTTATTATATTTCAGCTTACCAATTCTTAGATGCGATGGTTACATTGTTTTTCTTTTTTAGGCTTTCATTCTTCTATTTTCATCTGCCAGCCAGCAAGCCTGCTGTGTCTTTTGGAAGCACAAGCTCACCAGCAGAATGTATCCGTTTACATGGATGGGAGAAATCACTTAACACTGGCAGGGGTGCTTACAGTGATCAGCTTTTATTAATTCATGCAAGACCTTTAGCCCAAAAAGAAAACAAAACTGTTGCTGTTATAAAGTGTGAGCTGGAGTTTGACTTCAATTTGTTAGTGTATCTAAACCTGCTAATACATTTAACACTGCCCTCCCCCAGACTGACACAGCTGCTGTCTACTGTGCCTCCTGTGCTCATTCATCCAGAGTTATGTCTCACTAATACAGGAGGTGTGTTACTGGCCAGATCACCAGGTTAGACAGAGGGGACAAAAAGTCCAAAAACAGAAAACAAATGCAGCCACCACATCCAATGATTGGTAAAGTGCAATATATTACATTTTTGGTTTCGGCTTTACTATTATCGACCAAGAAACGTGGCCTCCTTAGACTGAAGCCAACAGTATGTGGCCTTTCCCCAGACCTGAGGCTAGCCAGCAGTGGCTATTCTCTTTATTATACTGCATGGCTCTGTGCGTTTACCTACACCTCCACATTTAGTGTAGCAGAGCCGCTCCGGGGACTATGAGGAAACCTTGACATTACCACTTATTAGAGACGTCTGCGTGGCCAGCCACTGTGACTGACACGTGTAGTCATCAGTTGCGAATGGCTGGGTCCACGCGGGGACGCCATGTACGAGGCTGTCAGACATGTTGTCCTGGGGCTGTGAGTGCTGCAGTGTCGGTGACACGGTTATTCCGGGGTGTTAAGCACCGTCTTGTCAGGCGATTGAGGAAGAGCGCAAGACACCGGCAGCTAGCCCGTCTCCTTGTACCCGCAGTGTATAAAGCAGCGATTACTGGAATTACAGAACGTTAGGCCAGAATATAAAAAGATCTTCCTTTGCAAGTCAGGAAATCATTATTTCAAGTGTAGTCTTCTGAAATCTTCTTTATACTAAGTAGGTAGCTTGCAGTGAGATTACTTTCCTGATAAAACGACAGTCAGGGGTAGTTGGATTTTTGGTGGCCTTACAGGAGGGAGGATGATGCTCAGTTATATATTCTGCAAAGGCAGGACATTGGCACAGAGTCTATATAATGATGCCAGCCTCTCAAAAGGTGTTCTCCCCATCTCTTACCCCTTATGCTATGCAGCCATACTGTATATCACAACAGGGCAGGCTGGAGCGCAATGTGCATACCTTATGGACCAATTACTTAATTTTTAATTTTTGGTTCATCATGCTGGGTATTTGTCAAGATCCAGAGTCAGGCTCGGAGTCCAATAGCTATAGCAGAAAAAAGTCTCCCACTGACCAGCAGGATAGATATACAAGCTGGTTACCCTGTTGGATGACATGGCACACCCGTGGTGTGGGGTCTAAGCCCTAACCCGCAGTCACCAGAGCTCCTGATGGTGTAGGTGGGTTTTGCTGTGTGTTAGTACCAGGTTGTGGTCCTCAGGATCGCCCCACCAGGAGGTGAGCAAACCAGGTTCCTGTAGCAGATATAGCAGGTGAGGATCAAAACAGAAGCATAGTCAGTAAACAAGCCAAAGGTTAGTAACAAGTGGTTTCCGGTTGGGATCAAGCAGAAGCATAGTCAGTAAACAAGCCAAAGGTCAGTAACATGTAGCTCCAGGTTAGGATCGAGCAGAAGCATAGTCAGTAAACAAGCCAAAGGTCAGTAATAAGTGCTGCCAGGTTGGGATCAAGCAGAAGCGTAAGCAGTAAAAAAGCGGGAGGTTGGTAACAAGTGGTTCTAGTTTGGGATGAAGCAGAAGCATAGTCAATAAACAGGCCAAAGGTTGATAACAAGTGGTTCCAGGTTGGGATCAAGCAGACGTGTAGTCAGTAAACAAGCTAGAGGTCAGTAACAAGAAGTTGCAGCTTGGGATCACGCAGAAGAGTAGTCAGTAAACAAGCCAAAGGTCGGTAACAAGTAGTTCCAGGTTAGGATCAAGCAAAAGCTTAGTCAGTAAAAAAAAGCCAAAGGTCGGTAACAAGTGGGTACAGGTTGAGATCAAGCAGAAGCATAGTCAGTAAATAAGCCAAAGGTCGGTAACAAGTGGTTGCAGGTTGGGATAAAGCAGAAGCATAGTCAGTAAACAAGCCAAAGGTCAGTAACAAGTGGTTGCAGGTTTGAATAAAGCAAAAACGTAGTCACTAAACAAGCTAAAGGTCAGTAACAAGTGTTTTTAGGTTGGGATCAAGCAGAAGGGTAGTCAGTGAAAAAGCCAAAGGTCGCTGACAAATGGTTCCAGGTTGGGATCAAGCAGAAGCATAGTCAGTAAACAAGCCAAAGTTCAGCAACAAGTGGTTACAGGTTGGGATCAAGCAGGAGCTTAGTCAGTAAACAAGCCAAAGGGCGGTAACAAGTGGTTTCATGTTGGAATCAAGCAGAAGCTTGGTCAGCAAACAAGCCAAAGTTCAGTACCAAGTGGTTTCAGGTTGAGATCCAGCAGAAGCATAGTCAGTAAGCAAACCAAAGATCGATAACAAGTGGCTGCAGGTTGGGATAAAGCAGAAGCATAGTCAGTAAACAAGCTAAAGGGCAGTAACAAGTAGTTCCAGGTTGGGATCAAGCAGACGTATAGTCAGTAAACAAGCCAGAGGTTGGTAACAAGAGGTTGCAGGTCAGGATCAAATGGAAGCATAGTCGAGGCACAAGCCAAAGGTCGGTAACAAGTGGTTCCAGGTTGGGATCAAGCAGATGTTTGGTCAGTAAACAAGCCAAAGGTCGGTAACAAGTGGTAGCGAAGATACAGGCAGAAATAGGAGTGACAAGAGCAAGATATTGGCTGGAGAGAGCACAAAAATCTGGCAAACAAGAAGTGCAAAGAAATGTCTTAAATCAGTTATTTCATAGGAGGCGCAAATGGTTCAAAGTTCAAGAGAAACAAGGTTCAAAGCAATATTGTTCAAGATATTGTCTGTCCAGCATCTCAGGTGGTTCAGCAAGAAGAGACACCACCAGACATAGCAGAGGTAGCAGGTTCAGACCCGGGTCCTGACAGGGTCACAACAGTGAAATCCCATACAGGGGTTGAGATGTTAGTGGGTCATCCTGATTGATAGATGTGGCTACCATAAATGATGTTATTTGCAATAGGAATGAATAGGTCCAGGCCCTGACAGTATTTGTATGTCAATGAATAGGCAGAAGGTTGGTTCCTCAAAATGGTCCTTTGCGGAAGAGAAAGTTTAATGGTCTGGGGCCCTTTTGCTGGGTCCAGAGCCGCCAACTTGAACAGAGTGACTGGCACCCCAAACCAAAAGGCCTAGGCCTACCACAGCATTTTGCAGCCTTCTAGGCCTGGTTCACCAGGGTGATCATTCTGCAGCAAGATAATGGCCCAAAACATACCTCAAGGCTCGAAATTACCTGAGAATTGAAGAACAAGGTGTAGACTTTAAATCATAGCACGGTATCCTGAAACCCACCAAATGGGCTTGGGAAGAAATGGACAGAAGGGTGAAAGAATACCTACCTTCTGCAAAACATTTGTGGAAACCTTTGCAGCAAAGTCCAAAAGAACGTTCTGATCCATACTTGTTTTTCTTTGTATAAAGAATGCCACAAGAAAGCCACAATTTTGGGCTCATCTGACCACAGCGCTTTCTCCCAATCCAGTGTTCATTGGCACACTTCAGATGGGCTGTACATGTGCCCTATTGAGGAGGGGGACCTTGCGGGCGCTGCAGGATTTCAATCCATGGCGGCGTATTGTGTTACCAATGGTTTGTTTGGTGACTGAGGTCCCAACTGCCTTGAGATCATTCACAAGCTCCTCCCGTGTAGTTCTGGGCTCACTTTTTTCATGACCAGCCTTACCCCATGAGGCGAAATCTTGCATGGAGCTCCAGACCGAGGGCGATTGATGGTTATTTTGTATTTCTTTCATTTGCGAATAATCCCTCCAACAGTTGTCTCCTCATCAAGCTTCTTGCTGATGGTCTTGTAGCCCATTCCAGTCTTGTGCAGGTCTACAATCTTCTCCCTGATGTCCATTGACAGTTCTTTGGTCTTGCCCATGATGGTGAGGTTTGAATGGAAGACAGAGATTCTGTGGATGGGTGTCTTTTATACACATAACGAGTTGTCGTTAGGAGCTCCTTCTTACTGTAGCCAGTCTGTGGGAGCCGGAATTATTGTTGGTTGGTTGGGCATAAAATACTTATTTTACTCACTGAACTGCAACTCAATTTATAACATTTGTATCATTGTGTTTTTTCTGGAGACTGCAGACATAATACAGGAGATGGTCAGAGACTGCAGACATAGTACAGAAAATGGTCAGAGACTGCAGACATAGTACAGGAGACAGTCAGACACCGTGGACATAGTACAGGAGACGGTCAGAGACTGCGGACATAGTACAGGAGATGATCAGACACTGCAGACATACTACAGGAGATGGTCTGAGACTGTGGACATGGCACACGAGACGATCAGAGACTTCATACATAGCCCAAGAGGATAAGGACCTAGTGGGCAACCCCCAATCCGATCCCTGATTCCAGGGGGGGGCAATTGCCCCCCCTTGCCCCTATCTGCGGACGCCTATGCTGGTGACCCCACTACAGGGACAGAACTATTCAGTGCAAGGGAGCACACAAAGACACGCGGTCATTCACTAAAAATGGAGGAAAGGCGGTTTAACCTTAAAATGCGTAGAGGGTTCTTTACGGTAAGAGCAGTGAGGATGTGGAATTCTCTTCCACAAGCAGTGGTTTCTGCTGGGAACATAGATAATTTCAAAAACTATCAGATGCACACCTAAGGGACCACAACATTGATCAATATACAATGTAATACTGACATAGAGACACACATAGGTTGGACTTGATGGACTTTTGTCTTTTTCAACCTCGCTGACTATGTAACACTAAGAAATAATACAAATAAGTGTAAGACTATGAAATAGTATGACATGAGGATGGTATAGCAATAAACAGTACAATATAGTATGTGGGTCATGTAAGAGAGAGGCCTCACATAAAACCTGGAAATGTCAAAAACGACATATAAACATATAAGAAAGCAAAGAAATCAGCAATTGTAAAGTACTTTGTACTCACAGAAACATTCATTATTTTAAAGGGAAATTCTAATGGCTTTAGCCCATTTTCTAAATGTATAAAAGTTGCATAAGTCTTTTATGTGAACTGCTAACATGAAATATTTATTTTACAGGGTGCAACAGTAACATTGGTGTTACAGTACATTATGGGCTTTCAAAAAAGAAAGGACGCAACAGAATCTTTAGGCCCCTTTCACACTGCGGCGTTTGAAAAATGCGTGCAAAACATCAAGCGTTATTACCGCGTTTTTGACGCGTTTTCCCCGCATTAGCGCTATAATTAGCGTTTTCGAAGCGCTAGCATTAAATACATAGCACATCCCCCTACATTACATCCTATTTACTCCCTGGTATTTTGACCTTCCCGCAACCTCTGGGCATTTTGCTGGCGCTTTTAAGGCGCTTTTAAAGCGCTTTACATTCATTTCAATGTATATGGGCGTTTTTAATGCACTATTTTTAGCGCTCAGAATAAGCACAAAAAATCATGCTTGCAGGACTTTTTTAAACGCGCCAGCGCGACGCCCCAGTGTGAATAGGTACATTGGAATTAATAGGCAGCGTTTTAGAAGCATTTTGGAAGCGCTATTTTTAGCACAAAACGCTAGGAAAGCGCCTCAGTGTGAAAGTAGCCTGAATATATTTTTATTACAGTAGAATTACAGGCAAAACTTTTTCTTTTATTTTGGATAGAGTTAGGCCCCTTTCACTGAGCCTGACCTGAGGTGCTTTCCTAGCGTTTTAGTGCTAAAAATAGCGCTTCCAAAACGCTTCTCATTAATTCCAATGTACCTATTTACAGTGGGGCGTCACGTTGGCACTGCGGTTAAAAAAGTCCTGCAAGCATGATTTTTTGTGCTTATTCTGAGCACTAAATATAACGCATTAAAAACGCCCATATACATTGAAATGAATGTAAAGCGCTTTAAAAGTGCCAGCAAAACGCCCAGAGGTTGTGGAAAGGTCAAAATATCAGGAAGTAAACAGGATGTAATGTAGGGGGATGTGCTACTTATTTAATGCTAGCGCTTCAAAAGCGCTTGAAAAACGCTTGAAAAACGCCTGGGCGTTAGCGCCAATTATAGCGCTAACGCGGGAAAAACGCGGTAATAATGCTTGATGTTTTGCACGCGTTTTTCAAATGCATCAGTGTGAAAGTACCCTAAGGAAGGGTTATAACCGGTGTCAGATTTTTTTTTTCCCCCATCTCTGTCCCATTGCGGAGATTTCCCTTCACTTCCTGTCCCATAGCCAGGGGCAGGCAACCAGTAGCCCTCCAGATGTTGTGGAACTACATTTCCCATGAGGCATTGCAAGGCTGGCAGTTACAATTACTCCCAGATGCATGATGGGACTTGCAGTTCTGCAACAGCTGGAGGGCCCCAGGTTGCCTACCCCTGCCCATAGCCAAACAGGAAGTGAGAGGATATCTCTGCAAATTAAAGGATTTTTTGGGGGGAACCCCCAGCTCACCAAAACTTGTGTCCCCATTGGACCATTTCCCATCTATTACTTTTCTGGGGAAAACCCAAAAATTTTGATTTTCTTTTTACTTTTGCTTTCAATGATAATGGTAAACAGGACAAATAGAGAGGGTGAACAGGGGCCACCGACAGCAATAAAAACTGACAGGGGCTCTAATCCCTCTCCATTCTGTCCAAAACTAAAAAAAAAAAATTGCCTTTAGTTATACTTTTACACGTTCCAGAAGTTTACAAAAAAAAAATTTCCATCTAAGTGAATACAATAAAATATCATGAAAACCATGCAGAAACATTTTTTCAATAATGGAGCACTGGGACAATTCCCTGTCTTCTTTTATATTTACCAGACTTAAAATGAAGAATGAAAACTTTTTTTTATTTTACATTTTTTTGGTCTTTTTTTTTATAACTTACATATTTTTACATTAAAAATATATACAAATGTACAGTACAGTATATAGTATTAGGAAGACCATCAAAACAAAGGCTTGCACGTCCATAAAATATAGATGAGGAAAGGGGAAAAGCAGCAATTTTTCAAACACATTTTTTGGGGGGGAAAAAAAAAGACTTTCATGAATTAAAAAAAAAAAACAAAACACTAAAGTTAGCTCAGTTTTTTTGTTTAATGTGAAAGTTGATGTTACGTTGAGTAAATAGATACCTAACATGCCGCGCTTTAAACTTGTGGAATGGCGCCAAACTTCGGTACTTAAAAATCTCCATAGGCTACGCGTTAAAAATGTTTACAGGTTACCAGTTTAGAGTTACAGAGGAGGTCTGGCACGAGAATTATTGCTCTTGCTTTAACGTTCGCGATGATACCTCACATATGCGGATTGAACATTGTTTACATACGCAGATACGGCTTACGCATGCGTCCGCTTCTGCGCCCCAGCACGTGGGGATGCTTTACATTTTTTTTATTGTTTATTCTATTTTTATTTTTTTATTTTTACACTTTCCCTTTAAATTTTTTTTTTCACTTTTATACCTATTACAAGAAATGTAAATATCCCTTGTAATAAGAACAGGTCCTCTTTACAGCATAATCTGGGGGTCTATCAGCCGCTATGATTGTTTTTACATTGCCAGCAGAAACAAAAGATATAAGTTGCTTGCAGCTGCACCCATCATTTAGATATCTCCACTTCAAGTCCAGGACATCATACGGCGTCCTACAGTATAGAAGTGGAACTTTCGCTTACCTGACTCCTCCCCCTCTCCAATGCCACATTTGCAGGTATTTTTTTGACAGGTACCTGTCCCCATTTACGGGGGATCGCGACACGGCGTGATCACTCCAAAGTTGGGCCCCCCTCCTCCTTCCCCCGTTTCCGGGCCATTCAGAAAACGCAGCGAGCTTCGCGCATGCGCAGTAGGGAACTGGTTGTGAAGAGCTGATGGAAACATCGGCTTGGGTGCCGACATCTCTGGATTCCAGGACAGGTAAGTGTCCTAATATTAAAAGTCTGCAGCTACAGTATGCGAAGCTGCTGACTTTTAATTTTTCACTGGGTGGGGGAGGGGGGACCTTCACTTTAAAGTGGTAGTAAACCCTCCTATCATTTTCAGCCAAGGAAGCTGCCATCTTGGCCTCTGTTTAATCTACAACTGCCATGATGCTGCACATGTGATCAGCTATGACACCAGCCATTGGATGGTTTGACAGTTTGGTTTAGAGCACAACCAATGGGAGTGTTTCATTTCTGGCACATGCCGGAAAAGTAACTGTTTTTTAACCACTTGCCGACCGCCGATCGCCATCTGACGGCGGCAAAGTGGTTCGTTCCCGCAAAACGCCGTCACACGACGGCAGCTGCGGGAACAAGCTTAGTAAGCGCGCGCGCGCCACCGGAGGCGCGCCCGCGCGCTCACTGTGTTCGGGGAGGGCCAGGGAGCGGGTGCGGCGGCTTCGATTGCCGCCGGTTACCCGCGATGGCCCCCCTGAGCGGAGGAATGGAGGTCCGTGTATGTAAACACGGACCTCCGCTCTGTGTGAAGGGGGAAGGGCTGTGATCACAGCCTTCCTGTATACGAAGGCTGTGACCACTTCCCTTCCCCAGATAGTGCAGTCCCCCTACAGTTAGAACGCCCAGGGAACATAGTTAACCCTTAGAGCGCCCCCTGCAGGTTAACCCCTTCACTGCCAATGACATTTGCACAGTAATCAGTGCATTTTTATAGCACTGATCGCTCTATAAATGCCAATGGTCCCAAAAAAGTGTCAAAATGGTCCGACATGTCTGCTGAAATATCGCAGTACCGCTAAAAATCGCAGAGCGCGATCTCGTAGTAGCGCCACACTGTCGCCATCAATTGCCGATCAGCGGTCGGCAAGCGGTTAAACTGAGTTTACTACCGCTTTAAACTATTGATGTAAACGATCTGGTTCCCGGGCAGACAGCTTCTACGTCCCTGAGGATCTCCACCGTCTCCTAGGCTTAGTGGGTAATGTCATAAAAATTGAAATTTAAAGTGGTAGTATACCCTCCTATCATTTTCAGCCAAGGAAGCTGCCATCTTGGCCTCTTTTTATTCTACAACTGCCATGATGCTGCACATGTGATCAGCTATGACACCAGCCATTGGATGGTTTGACAGTTTGGTTTAGAGCACAACCAATGGGAGTGTTATATTTCCGGCATGTGCCGGAAATGTAACTGGTTTTTAAACAGTTAAATGGATGGGTTTACTACCGCTTTAAGTGTCACACCCTTGCTAAGAGGTCCAGATACAACCTTATTCCAATAAAGGTCAGAGGAGCAATCCAAGAAGTCGCCAAAGCGTTTCCAGGTTCCAAGAGCGCCCCCTTTATCAGGGCTGCCAAGCCAGATGCTGACAAGGCCTGTGCTTGAAATCACACTACTGACGTTTAGTCTATTCACATTGTTGACAATCAAGCCCTGATGCAGAAGGATGCCCTTGGATCGACGAAACGCGTTGAATACTTTTTGGATTGTCCCGCTGCAGACTTTTTATTGGATTAAAGTTCTATTTGGTCCTCTTGGCAGTGGTGTGGCACTTCAATTTCAATTTTTCTTACCAAAAAATATAGAATCACTTCTGTTTTCAAAGCTATGGTCCAATCAATACGAATCTTGAAAACCGATCGGATCCAGCTGGAGCAACGAAAACATTTACCTTATTCCTTCCTATTGCAAATAACATCATTTATCGTAGCCACATCTGTCAATCAGGATGACCCCACCATTGTGACCCCAACAAAGGCGAACCCCCCTTTAACAGAGTGCCTTCCAACTCTTTTATGTAAGTCGGTTTTTATTATTCCGTCTTATTTGTTCTTAAAGGATTCATCCACTAAAAGTCCTAATGCCGGAACAGTACACACCACGCCACGGAGATCTATTGATCCCCGCGCCATGCTGTTTACGTACTCCATAAGGACGACAACCACCGGAACAAAGACAAAGAACAGAGTCCGACAGCAGCAAAGAACAGAGGAAGAGAGTAGGAGAACAGAGACATGAAGAGAGCGCAGAGGCTCCAAGGGGCTTGGGGTGGAAGCAATCAAATATTTGACTTTATTCAGAACCAGATTAAAAAAAAATGAGAGCTGTGTGAAGAGCAGAGGAACAGAGTGTCTTCTGTCAGGTGCAATGTGAAGTGGGCCTTTCATTACCTTTCCTCTGCGGGTTGCAGCGATCAAGCAGCGGGGCATGCCGGGAGCTCGGCGCTGCTAATTAATCCGTACAAACCATTATCGATCTACACTGTGCTCAATCGATATCTGGATTACATTAGAGAGTATCAGGGGGCCTGAAGATGTGTTTCCAATGCCTAAGTATTCTGTTTTATAGAACCTGACCAATGGGCCTAGGGCAACGGCAGCAACGGGGGCAACTGTCTTACAGCTGATGAGGTCAGGGGACCAAGTGTTCCCATAGATCATAAGCATCTCTCTTTTAAGCCTGATATTTAGAGCTGTATGAGTTAATGTACTATTTAAATGTCAAAAGTGTCTGCATCTTTCTCCAAGTGGAGCTAAACCCAACAACAAAATGTTTAAGCTATTTGCAACCCCCCGCTACTCTATGAGCAAACCTAGCTGGTGCACAACTAGACTACTTACCTTTTAGCAGGTTCAAAATGTCTTTAAGCTGCCTCTAACTCTAGTAAGTGCAGATGTACACAGCAGGGGTGGGATCTATGTGAATGCAGAGGCAGTGATTGGCTGCCTCTGCCTCACCCACCATCCTCAGTCCGGCCCTGGAGGAGGCCTAAAGCCAATAAAAGGGTGAAAATTTCAGTAGTCTTTCTATCTTGGGGAGGGGAGAGGGTGCAAATAACTAAATGTTCTATAAGAAAGAATGAAAGTTTAGTTATTTATAATCTATGTGAATGCAGAGGAAGTGATTGGCTGCCTCTGCTTCAGAAAACACATCCTCAGTCCTGCCCTGGAGGAGGCCTAAAGCCAATTAAAGGATGGAAAATGCAGCAGTCTACTTTCTTTAAGATGCCTCTAGCTCTAGTAAGGGCAGATCCACACAGCAGGGGTGGGATCTATGTGAATGCAGAGGCAGTGATTGGCTGCCTCACCCACCATTTTCAGTCCTGCCCTGGAGGAGGCCTAAAGTCAATAAAAGGGTGAACAGTGCAGCAGTCTTTCTATCTTGGGGAGGGGAGAGGGTGCAAATAACTAAATGTTCTATAAGCAAGAATGGAAATTTAGTTATTTATAATCTATGTGAATTCAGAGGCAGTGATTGGCTGCCTCTGCCTCACCCACCATTTTCAGTCCTGCCCTGGAGGAGGCCTAAAGTCAATAAAAGGGTGAACATTCCAGCAGTCTTTCTATCTTGGGGAGGGGAGAGGGCGCAAATAACTAAATGTTCTATAAGCAAGAATAAAGTTTAGTTATTTATAATCTATGTGACTGCAGAGGAAGTGATTGGCTGCCTCTGCCTCAGAAAACACATCCTCAGTCCTGCCCTGGAGGAGGCCTAAAGCCAATAAAAGGGCGAACATTCCAGCAGTCTTTCTATCATGGGGAGGGGAGAGGGTGCAAAATAACTAAACGTTCTATAAGCAAGAATGAAAGTTTAGTTATTTATAATCTATGTGAATACAGAGGAAGTGATTGGCTGCCTCTGCCTCACCCACCATCTTCAGTCCTGCCCTGGAGGAGGACTAAAGCCAATAAAAAGGTGAAAATTCCAGCAGTCTTTCTATCTTGGGGAGGGTGTAAATAACTAAACGTTCTATAAGCAAGAATGGAAGTTTAGTTTATAATCTATGTGAATGCAGAGGAAGTGATTGGCTGCATTTGCCTCACCCACCATCCTCAGTCCTCAGTCCTGCCCTGGAGGAGGCCTAAAGCCAATAAAAGGTGAGTATTCTAGCAGTCTTTCTATTGTGGGGGGGGGGGGGGGTGTAAATTACTAAACTTTTTTTCATCCTGCAATTGTTGGCGCCCTAATTTGGCAGGCAACACTGTAGTCATAAGAAACATTGCGGATACTGGCTGCGCACGTATTCCTTTAGAATTAGAACCAGTGAATTTTTTATGTGTGCTTTTGAACTGTACTTTTTTTTTTCTTTTTTGCTGATGTTCACTGTTTGCTGATGTTGATTGTTGTAGGGGTCTGTATAATTTGGATTTTAGCAACAAAAATACAGTATTTATGGTCGGTCTTCTTTATTTCCTGCTCCAGGGGGTCTAGTCAGAGCCAGTTCCAGCATATGGCTTCTTAGGCAGCCATCCTATGGCACCAGGATGGGGGGGGGGGGGGTAAAATCTGAATCCAAAGCCACAAGTGCCTGGGGATTCGGAAAGAGCTGCTGATAAGGGGGTAGCACCAGTCCTCCTGTCCGGGCAAGCAGGGGAACCCTGGCAGCAGCAGAGGAATCAGATGTGAGCACGAGAGGGGGTGATCAGTGCAGCAAGAGAGCAAATACAGGAACGGGTCTCCTGCGCATCTCTCCCTGCAACAGCTGAAAAACAGTTTTCCTACTCTGTCAGGAACCATATGGAGACAGAAAGTGGAGTTAAAATCACACCTTTAATGAAATGATAAAAATAGCACAGTTCTGGAACATAGTCCAAAAACAGAAGCCAGGGTTTGGATGCCAGAGCTGGTAATCAGATGAGCCGGGGTCAGGAAACCAGAAGTCAGCGTAGTCAGGAGCAAAAATCAGGAACAGGAAGGAATGCACTTAAAGATCATAA
>BLSH010340331.1:2073224-2087525 GCA_018402905.1 Glandirana rugosa
ATTTCCCCCGGAGTTCTGACAGGTAGTAAAAATTTCCCCCGGAGTTCTGACAGGTATTAAAAATTTCCCCCGGAGTTCAGACAGGTGGCCCCCTTTAAAAATGATGGACAGTCTTGAGGCCCCCTTTAAAAATGATGGACAGTCTTGAGGCCCCCTTTATAAATTATGGACAGACTTGAGGCACCCCATTCTAAAATATCAAAAGGATTCTAATATGTTTGCAAGATCCGCACAAGTAGGACACCCAAGGTGATATATTCTTGTAAAGCAAATGCACTTTTGCAAGCTGGTACTGACTACTAGTCCAATGTTTCTCTTCTCCCTAAGTTTTTCTCCATTGTTCAGCTAGGGTGTCCTCAAGAAGGTTGTAATGCGCCCAATGAAAACCTCTGGCTTTGTATAACTAAAAGGCAGCTTTATCTACATGCCAGCTTGTATACAATGTTGGGGCCATTTTTAGGCATTTTGCCAAGGCACCCCTTTAGAAACCCCAAGGCACCTACACATATGATTGTGGGAACCTCAAACGCAGGTTGATATGTGCATTGTGCTGATATTCTGATACAGCATGGTTAACATCTATACCTTTCTCTTTGGATAGGCCATCTCTATCTGTGGTCAAGATATAGAGGTCCTGAGGAAGATATAATTGTGAAACGCGTCGACCTCTTGACACAGCAGTGATAGTCACATAAGAGTAATAATTGGCATGTTATATATGTATCAAGCTAATGGTTTTCTTTTTAAAATTGTATGGTATGTTAAACAATTTTAGCTTTTGTAATAAACACAATATTTTATCTATTGGATTTTCATTGTCCTTTTCTGGTACCACTAAAGTCCGTCAGTAGTTCTTTTCCAATTTCGAAGTATCTTAAAGGATGAGTTACCCATGTAGCCCATAATTCTCTAAACCTCAAGGCACCCCGTTTGAGAAAGACTGGTTTAAGGTCAGATAATAGGCAACTGGAATTTCAACCTCGGCGATAAACTTTCTATGGCCACATTCACACTAGTTTGCCAGTTTTCCGCCCCTCTGAAAAGCCGTTCGCAGAGGATCCCATTTCAGAGGGGATTTAGGAGGTGATACTGATACCATGGGCATCCGCAGGTAGGGGCAAGGGGGGGCAATTGCCCCCCCCCCCTGGAATCAGGCATCAGATCAGGGGTTCCCCACTAGGTCCTTATCCTCTTGAGCCATGTATGCAGTTTCTGACAGTCTCTTGGGCCATGTATGCAGTCTCTGACCGTTTCCTGTACCATGTCCGCAGTCTCTGACTGTCTCCTGTGCTATGTATGCGGTCTCTGACTGTCTCCTGTTCCATGCCCGCAGTCTCTGACAGTATCCTGTACTATGTCTGCAGTTTCTGACCATCTCCTGTACTATGTCCACAGTCTGACCGTATCCTGTACCATGTCCGCAGTCTCTGACCGTCTCCTGTACCATGTCCGCAGTCTCTGACCGTCTCCTGTACCATGTCTGCAGTCTCTGACTGTCTCCTGTACCATGTCTGCAGTCTCTGACTGTCTCCTGTATCACGTCTGCAGTCTCTGACCATCTCCTGGATCCTGTCTGCAGTCTCTGACCATCTCCTGGATCATGTCTGCAGTCTCTGACCATCTCCTGTATCACGTCTGCAGTCTCTGACCATCTCCTGTACTACGTCTGCAGTCTCTGACCGTGATAATGTAATTATGACATTGTCAAAAAGGAGCAGAGCATGGATGACCTTGAAATTAAGCCCCCCCCCCCCCCCCTGGAAAAAGTTCTGCGGACGCCCATGACTGCTACCTTCCTGTTGTCACATTGTCCACAATAAAGAATGATGGGCTTTTGAGATGATCGCTTGGTGCTTTGTTATTGGATCTTTTGTGGACCATTAAGATTCATTTTGATTGGGTTGACTTGAGAAGAGAACAGACGGATGATCTCATCAGTAGGATGATGTTCTTTTGTTGTCCAATCAGTGGTTAGCGGTCTGAGGGCGGGTGGGTGACCAAGTCCTTCATTCCAGTGGAGAAACATGAGGTCCCTAGGTCTCGGTCTGGCTTAGCAGAATGACAAATCCTCCCATAAGGAGGACAGCTTTGAATTTTTGGAAACGCAAATTACCACAACTTAAAGTGCCCCCTGCCGCCAGGTCACCAACATCATGTGACTGGAAGACCAACAGCAATCTGGCGGGCAGATCACGTGATGGGGATGCAAATGAGACATTTGACTGGCACATAACATTTTCTGCACGGTTCTGGAAATGGCAAGAATACAATTTCTGTAGAGAGCCCAGAGCGTTGCGGAGATAGACTGGCAGACAGTTAGCAGTGAAGCGGTAAATCAGTTGGTAAGAATTTTTGTAGGTCACTGGGTAAGATTTGTTTTGCTATCAATGTTTTTTTGGCACTTTGATAGGAGAAGTGATTTATCGCAGTGGGGGCGATTCCTGAGTCATCCCGTCCATATGATCTTTATTCCGGCTGCTGAGGAAAAGAGCCAACAGACTGCCTCTTGGAAGTGGGAGCTCTTTACGTTTTGGCATATGAAGACGAGGGTGTTATTTAAAGGAGCACTCCAGGCAATGAAGCATTCCCTTGAAATAGACTATTTACCCAAAAGTATTGGGACACCTGCCTTTACACACACATGTAAAATAATGGCATCCCAGTCTTAGGGTTCAATATTGAGTTGGCCCACCCTTTGCAGCTATAACAGCTTCAACTCTTCTGGGAAGGCTGTCCACAAGGTTTAGGAGTGTCTATGGGGGGAATGTTTGACCATTCTTCCAGAAGTGCATTTGTGAGGTCAGGCACTGATGTTGGATGAGAAGGTCTGGCTCACAGTCTCCGCTCTAATTCATCCCAAAGGTGTTCTGTGGGGTTGAGGTCAGGACTCTGTGCAGGACAGTCAAGTTCCTCCACCCCAAACTCGCTCATCCATGTCTTTATGGGCCTTGCTTTGTGCACTGGTCCAAATCATTTGTTGGAGGGGGGATTATGGTGTGGGGTTGTTTCTCAGGGGTCGGGCTTGGCCCCTTAGTTCCAGTGAAGGAAACTCTTAAGGTGTCAGCATACCAAGACATTTTGGCCAATTTCATGCTCCCAACTTTGTGGGAAGAGTTTGGGGATGGTCCTTTCCTTTACCAACATGACTGCACATCAATGTCCTCCCTCCATCTCTGTGGTGAGCTGATGAACAGAAACCAAATGGTCTCAATTATTGATTTTGTCTGTATTTTAATAACCTGTGAAAATCTGTGTCTGGCACGGCGGCACCCCTCCACCACTACCTCTTGGTTTAGGGTCTCCACACATTTTAAACAAAGGGCCATTTTATTATCCTTCAGACTTTAGAGGGGCCAGACTGCAACCAGTGGAAGTAGAAAATGTGCTGACTTTGGTAACAATGCCCCATCATTGGTGTCAGTGGGAAGAATAGTGCCCCATCATTGGTGCCAGTGGGAGGAATAGTGCCCCATCATTGGTGTCAGTGGGAGGAATAGTGCCCCATCATTGGTGTCACCAGGAGGAATAGTGCCCCATCATTGGTGTCAGTAGGAGGAATAGAGCCCCATCATTGGTGTCAGCAGGAGGAATAGTGCCCCATCATTGGTGTCAGTGGGAGGAATAGTGCCCCATCATTGGTGTCATTGGAAGGAATAGTGCCCCATCATTGGTATCAGTGGGAGGAATAGTGCCCCCTCATTGGTGTCAGTGGGAGGAATAGTGCCCCATCTTTGGTGTCAGTGGGAGGAGTAGTGCCCCATCTTTGGTGTCAGTGGGAGAATAGTGCCCCATCATTGGTGTCAGTGGGAGGAATAGTGCCCCATCATTGGTGTCAGCAGGAGGAATAGTGCCCCATCATTGGTATCAGTGGTAGGAATAGTGCCCCATCATTGGTGTCAGTGGGAGGAATAGTGCCCCCTCATTGGTGTCAGTAGGAAGAATAGTGCCCCATCTTTGGTGTCAGTGGGAGGAATAGTGCCCCATCATTGGTGTCAGTGGGAGGAATAGTGCTCCATCATTGGTGTCAGCGGGAGGAATAGTGCCACATCATTGGTGTCAGTGGGAGGAATAGTGCCCTATCGTTGGTGTCAAGGGGAGGAATAGTGCCCCATCATTGGTGTCAGTGGGAGGAATAGTGCCCCATCATTGGTGTCAGTGGGAGGAACATTGCCCCATCATTGGTGTCAGTGGGAGGAATAGTGCCCCATCGTTGGTGTCACTGGGAGGAATAGTGCCCCATCATTGGTGTCAGTAGGAAGAAATAGTGCCCAATCATTGGTGTCAGTGGGAGGAATAGTGCCCCATCATTGGTGTCAGTGGGAGGAATAGTGCCCCATCATTGGTGTCAGCGAGAGGAATAGTGCCCCATCATTGGTGTCAGCAGGAGGAATAGTGCCCCATCATTGGTGTCAGTCGGAGAAATAGTGCTCCACCATTGGTGTCAGCAGGAGGAATAGTTCCCTATCATTGGTGTTAGTAGGAAGAAATAGTGCCCCATAGTTGGTGTCAGTGGGATGAAAAGTGCCCCAAGGGCCGGATAAGGGCAAGCAATGGGCCGTAGTTTGGAGAGCACTGGTTTAGACTGCTTACAAAGGTCAGGCAGAGTTCAGGCATGGATGATGGGGCTGAGCTGAGCCTCCCCAGAGAAATACAAGCTGAGCAGTCATATAACAAGGGTGACAATACAAAGCCAATTTGAATAGAAAGAAAAGGCAGTTGCCATTAGAATAGCCTGAATATAGTGGTATCTTCTCTTTGATATGGAAAGTCCCTTTAAGTTTTTGCATGCTCTGCACCCACCATGCAATGTAAGAAAAAAAAAACTGTGGAAATTAGTCACCTGCAGTAAGTAAAACCGTCACATTGCGTTCTGCTATTTTCTAGGCTGTCCTGCTGCCATCGCGCCGGGCGCGCGGAGGAAAAAAAATGACAATGAATCTTGCTGTAATTACAGGCAATTCTTTCCAAGCATTGTGTTGATGAATCAGCCCGGCTTACAAGGCTGAGGACCTGGGCTGGCACGGCTGCTGCTGAACTACACTGACAAGAATAGCCTAGACCAAGCCATCGGCCGTTCCGGGACAAAGGCGGTGCTCTGACCACCGTGGCACTACAAGTACCAAGCAGAGATGAGCAGAATACTTGGTGCAAAATTTATTTTGCCATAAAAATTGCCCGGGGTGACAATTTTATTTCCAGAAGGAAAAATCCCAAATTTTAATTATCACCAGAATGGGGGAGACCTTGTAATTGGAGAGCCCCTGAGCGTAGCGTCTTTGAGCGATTTTCCGGCGTTTTTATGCAGCGTTTTTGGGCTTTGGCTTTTTTTTTTATTTATTTATTAGCCAATAGAGAAAACTGTTATCTGTTGCATCATTTATTGCCAGGTATTTCAGCTTTTTTTTTTTAGCTTTTCCGTTAGCTTTTATTTCTTCTTTTATTATTATTCATTTATTATAATGTTTTTTTCACTAGGGTAAGGGGTTCGAGTTCCGTTTAGGTTAGGATTAGGATTAGGAGTTGGGGGTTAGGGTTATTTATTATTATTTTATTTATTTTTTATCTTATTTATTATAATTAAACAAATCATAATAAATGAATAAATAAAGGTAAAATAAATACACAAATACATAAAAAAAAATCATAAATAAAAAAATAAATAAATGCAATAAATGAATATTAAGTAACAATACATGATTATTATTATTATTATTATTATTAGTATTATACACAGCTCTTTACATATACGTTGTACATTCACATCAGTCCCTACCCTCAAGGAGCTTACAATCTAGGGTCCCTTTCTCACATTCATACATATACTATAAATAATTAACCCTTAATTTTAACCCTTACCCATTAAAAAAATAAAATAATAATAAATAACTAAACACCCTAACCCCCCAAAAAATATTATTATTAATGTATTTTTTTGTTCAAGTTTGGGTGTTTATTGTTATTTTATTATTATTATTATAATTATTATTATTATTATTAATAATAATAATAATAATGTATTTAATATTTCTTAAGGTTAGAGGTTAATTATCATTTATTAATGTATTATTACATAATATTCATTTATTTGTTAGGGTAAGGGGTTCGAGTTCCGTTAAGGTTAGGGTTAGAATTAGGAGTTGGGGGTTAGGGTTATTTATTATTATTTTATTTATTTTATTTTGTTTATTATTATTATACGAATAATAATGAATAAATAAAGTTAAAATAAATACACAAATAAATAAAAATAATCATGAATAAAAAATAAATAAATTCAATAAATGAATACTAAGTATCAATACATAAATAATTAACCCTTAACTTTAAACCTTACCCGTTAAAAAACAAAATAATAATAAATAGCTAAACACCCTGCCCCCCCCCAAAAAAATTATTATTATTATTATTATTAATTTCTTTTTTGTTCCAGTTTGGGTGTTCATTGTTATTTTAATTATTATTGTTATTATTATTATTATTATTATTAATAATAATGTATTTAATAGTTTTTATTAGAGGTTAATTCTTATTTATTAATGTAGTATTACATATTATTCATTTATTTTACATATTTATGATGATTTTTAGTTATTTGTGTATTTATTTTACATATATTTATTCATATATTATTACTATTTTACTGTTACCTTTTTTCATTTGAGCAGAAAATCGAGCAAAACGCATGCAGAAGCGAACAAAAATGCACAAATGCGTCTCCATTAATTTCTATGGGAATAGAAACGCACCTAAAAACGCCCAAATCTGCCCGATTCGAGCGACAAAAAAAGCTCCAGAACTTATTTGAGCTTCAGGCGACTGGGAGTGAAGATGTGAATCGTCTCCATAGAGAATAGTTGATATTTTTTTTCTCCTCCAGCGTTTTTGAGCTTCAAGCAGATAATCGCTCACAGTGTGAATGGGGCCTTTCGGTTCACACTCCTGCGACCTGAAAGTCACACAATGTAAGGTGCGACTTTGCCAGGCGACTTGGTGCGACTTTCAGGCTCAGGTCACACTGCCGTAAATTGGGGTCCGACTTGTGAGACCCCAACTCGCATGACATGTGAAATCCCATGTTAGTCAATGAGAGCCGTCATAATTTGCACCACTGTCGCTCCGACTTCCTCTACTACTTCAGGGCGACTTCTATCCGACTTGTGTCCATAGACTTTAACCGCTTGTCCACTGTATACAGTACATATACGGCTCCCCTGTGCAGGATCATGTACCTGTACGTGATCCTGCGCTTACGGGTCTGGGGCATGCACCGCCGGCGACCCGTTCCTGCTGTCATTGGACACAGCGATGCCCGCCGGGACCCGCCGATCATTCGGGAGAAAGGCAGACTGCCTATGTAATCAAGGCTGATCGCCGTTCTGTGACAAGGGAAGAGAGATCCTGTGTTTCTGCTGAGCAAGAACATAGATCTTTGTCTTCCCACAGTACAAGCACCTCCCCCACACAGTTAGCAAGCACTCCCTAGGCACACATTTTAACCCTTTGATCACCCTGATCTTAACCCCTTCCCTGCCCATGTCATTAATACAGTGACAGTGCATATTTTTAGCACTGATAACTGTATTGGTGTCACTGGTCCGCAAAAAGTGTCAGATTTGTACTCCACAATGTCGCAGTCCCACTATAAGTCGCTGGTAGCCGCCATTACTAGTGATAAAAAAAAATTCCCATAGTTTGTAGACGCTATAACTTTTGCGCAAACCAATCAATATACGCTTATTGGGATTTGTACCAAAAACATGTAGCAGAATACATATTGGGAAAAATTGATGAAGAAATTTGTTTTTTTTACATTTTTTATTGGATGTTTTATAGCAGAAAGTAAAAAAAAAAATTATTTTTCAAAATTGTTGCTCTTTTTTTGTTTATAGCGCAAAAAATAAAAAACGCAGAGGTGATCAAATACCAGCAAAAGAAAGCTCTATTTGTGGGGGGAAAAAGAATGTTAGTTTCGCTTTGGTACAACGTCGTACGACCGTGCAATTGCCAGTGAAAATAACGCAGTGCCAAATCGCAAAAAAATGGTCATGAAGGGGGGTAAAACTTTTGGAGGGCGAGTGGTTGATGGAAGTCGCCTCCAATTCAGATCCTCGTCCATATTGATGTGATTTGGATCCGACATTACAGGAAGATTACCCGGGCATTCACGAAAGTCGCGTCTAAAGTCGCACCAAAGTAGTACTCGAGTCACAAGCAAGTCGCCAGGAAAGCGCCTGGCAAAGTTGCAAGGTAAGTGGCACAACGTTCAGGTCACAGTAGTGTGAACCGAGCCTTAGGGAATGCCTGGGTAATCTTCCTGTGATGTCGGATACAAATCACATCAATACAGATAAGGGATCCGACTTGGAGGCGACTTCCATTAAAGTCTATGGGCACAGGTCAGATAGAAGTCGCCTTGAAGTAGTGCAGGAACCTTTTCTAAAGTCAGAGCGACTTCAAGAGTGCTAATTAAGATATCTCTCTGACATCTCTCTGACAGCTCTCTGACATCTCTCTGACAGCTCTCTGACATCTCTCTGACATCTCTCTGACAGATCTCTGACATCTCTCTGACATCTCTCTGACAGCTCTCTGACAGCTCTCTGACAGCTCTCTGACATCTCTCTGACATCTCTCTGACAGATCTCTGACAGCTCTCTGACATCTCTCTGACAGCTCTCTGACATCTCTCTGTCATCTCTCTGACATCTCTCTGACATCTCTCTGACAGCTCTCTGACATCTCTCTGACATCTCTCTGACAGCTCTCTGACAGATCTCTGGCATCTCTCTGACAGATCTCTGACATCTCTCTGACAGATCTCTGGCATCTCTCTGACAGCTCTCTGACATCTCTCTGACAGATCTCTGACATCTCTCTGGCATCTCTCTGGCATCTCTCTGACATCTCTCTGACATCTCTCTGACAGATCTCTGACATCTCTCTGTCATCTCTCTGACAGCTCTCTGACATCTCTCTGACATCTCTCTGACAGCTCTCTGACATCTCTCTGACAGATCTCTGGCATCTCTCTGACAGCTCTCTGACATCTCTCTGACAGATCTCTGACATCTCTCTGTCATCTCTCTGACATCTCTCTGACATCTCTCTGACAGCTCTCTGACATCTCTCTGACATCTCTCTGACAGCTCTCTGACATCTCTCTGACAGATCTCTGGCATCTCTCTGACAGCTCTCTGACATCTCTCTGACAGATCTCTGACATCTCTCTGGCATCTCTCTGACATCTCTCTGACAGATCTCTGACACCCTGTATATCCTATCTAGGGCTCTGTATAACCTATCTGGGACCCTGTATTCCCTATCTGGGACCCTGTATACCCTATCTGGGGCTCTGTATACCCTATCTGGGACCTTGTATACCCTTATCTGGTAATTGTATACCCTATCTGGGACCCTGTGTACCCCTATCTGGGGCTCTGTATACCCTATCTGGTGACTGTATACCCTATCTGGGGCTCTGTACTGCATGCACCCCCTTCGGTAGGCAGCCCATCCAAATGAATGGCAACTCTGCAATGGAAGTCTACAAGTCCAAGGGGTTTATTCCAAACATGAACAGGGGTTCTAAGGCTGAGGTAGAGCCATCGACTGCAGATACTGAGAGGGGCATTGCCAAGGGAAAGAGAAGAAGGCCTAATTTGACATCCAGGGACTGCTCAATGAAATTTGTGGTTGCCCCAGAGTCCACATATGCATTGCTTGGTGTGAATGAGGACCAAGTAATGCAGAATCTTTCCAAAAAAAACAAAAAGTTGGCTTCAGCCACACTATTATTTAGAAAAAAATGTTTTTCAACATATTTTAATCTATTGCAAATAGGGTTGCCTCCTCATCCATATAAACCCGAACACATATGAATTACACAGGTTGTTCTGTGGCTGATTAAGGTGGTAATTAAACTCACTTGGCGCCTTATCTGCATTAAATTAGCCTCAGAACAACCTGTGTAATTCATATGTGTTCGGGTTTAAAGGGATGAGGTGGCAACCCTAGTGTAGTCGTTTGGTCCTCCAAACCCCGCTATACTTGATTGGAACTTGGAGATTGGGGAGGAGTGACCTGCCTGGGTTTGGTTCACGAACCTTTTTACAAATCGTGCTTGACATTCACCAACTTTGAAGGGAACCCAATCAAAGTCTATCGGGGAGAAATCGTATTACTGAATCCTAGCCAAAATTTTACCAAAATTTTCAAATTTAGCAATCCAAGGTTTCTTGTTAGGAAAAGATTGGCCTGCTGAAGTCAGGCCATGTTCTGGACTTTTTTGCCGAGTTTTGCCATTCACCAAACGGCCCTATTTAACCACTTCAGCCCCGGAAGAATTTCCCACTTTAGGACCAGAGCACTTTTTGCGATTCGGCACTGCGTTGCTTTAACTGACAATTGCGCGGTCGTGCGACGTTGTACCCAAACAAAATTTGCGTCCTTTTTTTCCCACAAATAGAGCTTTCTTTTGGTGGTATTTGATCGCCTCTGCGTCATTTCTGATCGCCGCTATAAACAAAAGAAGAGCGACCATTTTGCAAAAAAACCCAAATTTCTTACTTTTTGCTAAAATTCAAACCCAAAAAAAAAATATAAAAAAACATTTTTTTTCACCGTTTTTGGCCGATTTATATTCTTCCTCATATTTGCAATAAAAAAAAATGCAATCGGCTTTCATTGATTGGTTTGCGCAAAAGTGGCCGCGTTTACGGATGGTGAGAATTCATTTCTGGGGTTTTTATTTATTTTTTTTTTTTTACTAGTAATGCGGGCGATCTGCGATTTTTAGCGGTAATGCGATATTGGGGCGGACATGTCGGACCATTTTGACACTTTTTTGGGACCAATGACATTTATACAGCGATCAGAAATTTAAATGTCCACTGATTACTGTATAAATGTCATTGGCAATGAAGGGGTTAACCTGCAGGGGGCAGTGAAGGGGTTAATCGTGTTCCCTGGGTGTGTTCTTACTGTGGGGGGGTTGGGCTAACATGGGCATGAGAGATCTAACTGATCCCAGTGACAGGGATCAGTAGATCTCTCATGCCCCACTGACAGGGCGGGGAACCGCCGTGTTTACATCGAGCCGCGGGCACACTCCCCAGGAGTGTGGCGGGCGCGTGCTGCCGGCGCGCGCGCCCCCTGGTGGCCAAATGCGAATCGCCGCTTATTTACGGCGATTCGCGCAGCGCTCCCCCACTGCCGCCGTGAAACCGGTTAAGCTCCATGCACCTGTCAACAGGTGCTGTCCGTTCTACAGCGTCTGAGTACCTGTGAGCTTCAGCTCTCCTACCTGAAACCTGCTTCCTGTGTTGTTCCTGTGTACCGACCTGGCTTGCCCTGACCTGCTACCTATCTGCCTGCACCGACCACGGCTATCCACGACCATCCGCTTGTCTGACCCTTCTGTACCTTGCCACCAGCCTGTGAACGAACTCTGCTTGGACTTTGACTATTCTTCTGCCTGCCCCTTCTGTGCTTCTCTGATCCACCAGTTGCTGACCCAGCCTGCACGACCACTCTTCTGTCTGCACGACCTTCTGGAGCCTCACATCACCACCAGTGACCATCCAGCCCTCGTGCCATCCCGCACTCTGGGACTTCCTGTCTACACTACCAGGGGTCCCCGAATCGGGTGTGTAAGAGTGGTTGTTCTCTGCTAAGACAGGCTCCACCGCCAGGATCGTGACAGTTCTACTACTATCCCATGCTAGCAGCAAACCCAAACCTAATCCTTAGTAGAGATGTTTAATGGGGTTTTTACCAACCCCATGCCGCCCCCTCCATCCAGGCCCTTTAATGGGTCTTCACACATGGAGTGAGGTTTGGAGCTTCCCAACCACGGGATTACTGTATCTACGGTTGCCACCTCATCCTTTTAAACCCAAACACATGTGAATTACACAGGTTGTTCTGTGGCTGATTAAGGTGGTAATTAAACTCACTTGGCGCCTTATCTGCACTAAATTACCCTCAGAACCTGTGTAATTCATATGTGTTCGGGTTTAAAGGGATGAGGTGGCAACCCTAGTGTAGTTGTTTGGTCCTCCAAACCCCACTATACTTGATTGGAACTTGGAGATTGGGGAGGAGTGACCTGCCTGGGTTTGGTTCACGAACCTTTTTACAAATCGTGCTTGACATTCACCAACTTTGAAGGGAACCAAATCAAAGTCTATCGGGGAGAAATCTTATTACTGAATCCTAGCCAAAATTTTACCAAAATTTTCAAAATTTAGCAATCCAAGGGTTCTTGTTAGGAAAAGATTGGCCTGGTGAAGTCAGGCCATGTTCTGGACTTTTTTGCCGAGTTTTGCCATTCACCAAACGGCCCTATTTAAGCTCCCTGCACCTGTCAGCAGGTGCTGTCCGTTCTACAGCGTCTGAGTGCCTGTGAGCTTCAGCTCTCCTACCTGAAACCTGCTTCCTGTGTTGTTCCTGTGTACCGACCTGGTTTGCCCTGACCTGCTACCTATCTGCCTGCACCGACCCCGGCTATCCACGACCATCCGCTTGTCTGACCCTTCTGTACCTTGCCGCCAGCCTGTGAACGAACTCTGCTTGGACTTTGACTATTTTTCTGCCTGCCCCTTCTGTGCCTCTCTGATCCGCCAGTTGCTGACCCAGCCTGCACGACCACTCTTCTGTCTGCACGACCTTCTGGAGCCTCACATCACCACCAGTGACCATCCAGCCATCGTGCCATCCCGCACTCTGGGACTTCCTGTCTACACTAACAGGGGTCCCCGAATCGGGTGTGTAAGAGTGGTTGTTCCCTGCTAAGACAGACTCCACCACCAGGATCGTGACAGTTCTACTACTATCCCATGGTAGCAGCAAACCCAAACCTAATCCTTAGTAGAGATGTTTAATGGGGTTTTTCCCAACCCCATGCCGCCCCCTCCATCCAGGCCCTTTAATGGGTCTTCACACATGGAGTGAGGGTTGGAGCTTCCCAACCACGGGATTACTGTATCTACGGTTGCCACCTCATCCCTTTAAACCCAAACACATATGAATTACACAGGTTGTTCTGAGGCTAATTTAATGCAGATAAGGCGCCAAGTAAGTTTAATTACCACCTTAATCAGCCACAGAACCTGTGTAATTCATATGTGTTTGGGTTTAAAGGGATGAGGTGGCAACCCTAGACTACACGCAATACCTTACAAATCTTTAGGCTGCCCAAACTACGCTCACCTAAGGCTCTCTGCTCTGTATTCACCCATTTGGCAACAGTTGCCTTTTAATTCCGTATCCCACCTGACCGAAATTGGTAGACCTGGCTGCAGATTTCGCCGTTGTGGAAATAATTGCATCGCTCGTCGTCCTGTTCTATCGCTAACATATCATTCAGCATGGTTCCATTTCAAGAAAACAACGCTGATTGACATCTGTGCTGCTATTTATACATACATCACAAGCCAGACACATATCATAAACCCCTAACAGATGAATAATTAATGATATCTTTCTTTACAGTCATCTGGAAAAAAGAAGGTGTATTCTCAAGTGTGGAAGACCTGCTAAAGGAGAACCAGCCATGATGAGGCTTATGCAGAAAAATTAAAGGGCCAGTCCACTCAAAAGACATATTTTAGTTATAGGAGGAGTCTGGTGGGCCGAGTCAGTCCCTGGCTTCTTATGAATCTTGGATATTCCAAAAGTAACTCCTTATACTCCTCGCCATAATACCTGACTTTGTTCCTGCCCACCTGGAAGTCTGAGGATTCCTGCCAACCTTTGTGTGTCCCATCTCCTCCTGTTACATTCTTCATAATATAAAATATAAAAATCCAGAAGGGATGGTGGGAACCCCTCATAATGGGCACAGCAGGTGTACAGACATGGGAACCCAGCACAGGGATGGTGGTTACCCCTCATAATGGGCACAGTAGGTGTACAGACCCGGGAACTCAGCACAGGGATGGTGGGAACCCCTCATAATGGGCACAGCAGGTGTACAGACCTGGGAACTCAGCGCAGGGATCATGGGAACCCCTCATAATGGGCACAGCAGGTGTACAGACCCGGGAGCTCAGCACAGGGATCGTGGGAACCCCTCATAATGGGCACAGCAAGTGTACAGACCCTGAAACCTAGCACAGGGATGGTGGGAACCCCTCATAATGGGCACAGCAAGTGTACAGACCCTGAAACCTAGCACAGGGATGGTGGGAACCCCTCATAATGGGCACAGCAGTTGTACAGACCCGGGAGCTCAGCACAGGGATGGTGGAAACCCCTCATAACGGGCACAGCAGGTGTACAGACCCGGGAGGGACACGACTC
>BLSH010340331.1:2088973-2104189 GCA_018402905.1 Glandirana rugosa
GTAATAATGTCCTTAGTCACGATTTTTATACGTGACAGTGACATGACTGTGACCGTCCCTTCCCCAATTGTAGTCCCCACTAGTTCCCCAATTTACACAAGGGACAAACACAAAAGATTGACACACCCCCTACCCGAAGGACCCCTTTGTGTGTCTAGGACGTATCGTCTTTCTATCCTAGACACACTAGAGGGGACAGTCTTGCCTCTAGACGGAACAAATGTGTCCCAAGGGTGTAATAGACACGACCCAAGGACCCAGACATGGGGACGACACGGGTAATACTCCCCTCATAATGGGCACAGCAGGGGTACAGACCCAGGAACTCAGCACAGATAAGGTGGGAACCCCTCATAATGGGCACAGCAGGGGTACAGACCCAGGAACCCAGCACAGATAATGTGGGAACCCTGTGTAAACAAGGCAGATCTCCGTTCTGACAGGGGAGATCACACAGATCCTATCTTTCTGCTATGCAGGATCTGTGTGTTTCCCCAGGAAGCCCATCCCCCACACAGTTAGAAAACACAAACAGGGAACACATTTAACCCCTTGATCACCCCTGATGTTAACCCCTTCCCTGCCAGTGTCAGTACAGTGACAGTGCATATTTTTAGCACTGATTCCTGTAATAATGCCACTGGTCCCCAAAAAAGTGTCAAACATGTCAGTTAGGTGTCCGATCTGTCTGCGGCAATGTCGCAGTCCCGCTAAAAATCACTGATCACCGCAATTACTAGGAAAAATAAATAATAATAAAAATGTCATAAATCTATTCCCATAGTTTGTAGACACTATAACTTTTGCGCAAGCCAATCAATATACGCTTATTGCGATTTTTTTTACCAAAAATATGTAGAAGAATATATATCGCCTTAAACTGAGGAATAAATTTGTTTTTTATTTTTTTATATATTTTTTGGGGATATCTATTATAGCAAAAAGTAAAAAATATTGCTTTTTTTTTCAAAATTTACAAACTTTTTTTTGTTTATAGCGCAAAAAATAAAAAAAAAATGCAGAGGTGATCAAATACCTCCAAAAGAAAGCTTTATTGGTGGGAAAAAAAGGATGTCAATTTTGTTTGGGTACAACGTCGCACGACCACACAACTGTCTGTTTAAAGCGAAGCAGTGCCGTATCACAAAAAAAATGGCCTGGTCATTAAGGGGGTAAGCCCTTCCGGTCCTTCACTGGTTAATATAAGCTGCTATTTTTTATTTATTTCTTTTTTTTTAAAGGTTAAAATTGACTTTTGAAAGAACATTAAGATGTTAACTGATTTGGTTTTACTTTTTACTCTCCGGCATCCTCCAAAAATGAAGGAGACCTGTCCAAAATCTGCTAAAAACATCCAAAAAAAGCCTGGCATCCCCTCCGCCCTCTTCCTCCCCAACGCTATGATTATAGCTATAGCCCATAAGCACCTTAATGGTATATTATACATTCCGATCACTTGTATGGCATGTTGTGCTAGAAGATTGGGCCCAGCATATATATGCATTATCCCACCCAGTTCCCCGCCGCAGGACGCCGGTCCTACCACATCTACATAATAATATATATTTTACAGCTAGCAAGCAATTTCATGCACTCCTATTTTCACCCCCCCCCCTTTTTTTTGTTACTATAGTAACTGGCCACTCTGACAAGTTATATTTCCTGCATTAATATATTACCTGGATCCGTACGTGCGACTACACGGAAAACTGGAATCTGAACGAAGCACAGGTAACCTACGTCATACGGCACCAAGGGCAGCTAAGAAAAGACCAACGAATGACGGGGCACAACCTACCTCATGTTCTTAAAGTGCTTAAGCCGAAAAAAAAGGCAGAATAAAAACTCTGGTTGGGTCGAGGTCAACGTATAATAAAAATAATATTCCCAGCCTCGTTAAAGAGACCCTGTCACCGACTTTAAAATTTGACGGTAACCAAACTGAGCAAGTCTGCCACCACACCTAGAATATTTCAAGAATTGCTCAGAAAGAGCTTTTACTTATAGACAGGTACCCAGGTCAGCCTAAGTAATGCCTCTTACACCTGGTGTGACTGTTGTACGACCGCACGTTCAACAATCGGCTGTTGCAGGGCCGTAACTATAGGCGTTGCAACTGCAACCGGGCCCCACGGTCCAGGGGGCCCATGTGCCTCCCTTGTACACCTGGATAGGAAGGATGGCAGGGGCGGCATTTAGAGGAACCAATCTTCTCCATTTTCCTCCTAATGGAGGAGATTGGTTCCTTTATATGCTGCCCCCTCCATTCTTCTGCTGTTCCCAGGGTCCCTGTGTGCTTTCCTGGTCCCCCCACAGAGCTGCTGTCTCCCCCCCCCCCCCACCTCCTCTCTCCTGCCAGCTGCTGTAGAAGATGTGCCATGATGGAGAGATGGGAACGGGTCTGTAAATTTGTCATTTACCGGCTCTTTCCTTTTATGAATGGACAGAGTCAGTGATTGGTACCAATTGGTTCATTCATAACTGAAGCATAGTAAACCGTTTTTACTATACTTCTGTTTCTCAATGAATGGGAGGCTTGGCACACTACTATTCGTTTATTTGGTGCGACCGTAATAAAGGGACCCGCAGTGGGAGTAAAAGGGCCTCAGGAACAGTGGAAAGCGGGAAGGGCCCTGGTCAGGGGGGCCCTTCATAATTTCTTGCACTGGGGCCCTGAAGGTTCTAGTTGGCAGTTTTGTCTGGCGTACTGACATGAGTCAAGTAATCGGCCAACAAAGCTGAACGTAGTGACGTGTTACGAGCGTATAACGATGAAGTTCAGGTGAATGTGATTGGTGAATTAGGATCACAGGTTACACCACCGAACACTTCCTGGATTCCGACCATGCGTGTTTAGCACTTTCAACTTTTGTTGGACCAACTTCTCTACACACGAGTCAACAGTCGTACAACGTCTTGTTGACCAACAAAAGTTTTCTAGTTTGCTCAGCCAACTTCTGTTGTACGACTGTAGAACGTTGGCTGTTGTAATCGCACGTACTAATGGTCGGATTATGCAACAAGTTGTATGACAGTTGCGCCGCGTGTACAGGCCATAACATTGAAAGAAGTGTAGATAGGCAGGACTTTATCAATACCGTCATAGAACATTACAAAGAAATTTTTATAAAATAACCAATTTTATTGTGTACAAATAGTTTATAGCCCAATACAAAAAGACCATAAAATTGCCCCAGAAATCAAACCTAAAGGCATTTCATTCAAACCTAAATCACACAACTTTCCAGACTTGGCGCAATGTCCAAATATCTGGTCCTTTCTACATCAAACTGTGAAAGACCTAAAACAGCGGCATTCCTCCTCTGCTAATCTTTCCCAGGACCAACAATTGGCGTTACAACTACAGAAAAAAACAAACCTGGTGATAAAACCCTCAAATAAGGGCGGCAACATAGTTGATATGTCACACAGCCAGTACCACAAAATGTGCTTTGATGTTCTTAGCACTCTCTACCTAGGTAGGTGCTAGAGTGAGGTTTTGTTTTGGTAAGGATAGGTACATTTAAGCTGGCAGCTAGGCCTGTTTGTTTTGGTTTGTTGGGCTGGGAGTGGCTCAGAGAAGTGTTGGGTGACTCACAGATGATGTCATCAGAACCTCCCACTTCTTTCTAGAATGTGCTAGAAAGAGAGCTGGGAGGGGAGGAGGAGCCGGATTGGCCTCCTCAAATACCCAGGGTCAGCCCAGCTGGGGAGGAGAGTTTGAGTGGAAGAACTGGAGATGGAGTACTAGGCTGTCAGGTCTTTGAGGGAGCATCCCAGTCTGGGGAGGGGGTGACCTTGGGCCCGGGGCTCGGGTGCGTACAGGAGCCCTCTCACAACCTACAGAGGTGTCCTGGACAGAGATGAGCAAGAGGACAGCAGGGAGTACTGCCGGGCAAGTCTCCAGGAGGGAACTACCGGGTGCAGCCAGGAGGGCTGGTGAGTGGCACATGCAGAGTGGAGAGGACTGGGGAGGGACGCCTGAGAGGACTGGGAGGATGCAGTCTGGGATGGGTGCAGAGCCCAGTGAAGAGGACTGTGGGTTCATGGGCAGTGGAGAAGGGCAGCTGCAGCCAGGAGGGCTGGCAGGGCCTGAAGAGGGCTGACTGGGATCAGTAGCCCACCAATAGGGAGGTAGCACCAGGACTTTCTACTACTACACCAAAGAGGGGCCCACGGTCCCTGCCTGTAATAAGGCATTCTGGTAAGGCCTGGCTGAAGCCAGTGTCAGGCCTAACTATGTGCTAGCTGCACCTGGGAAAGAAGTGTTATGCTGGAGGAGACTGAGGAGGTGTGTGCAAAGAGTGTACATAGTTGTCCCAACCAAACAGTTACAATTTCCAATGGGTGTCCCATAAATTCACTATTCCATCCAAGTTCAATTCCCCAATAAAAATACAAAACAAGCACATGGTGATTGGAATTGGAATCCAAGGTGATTGGAAAGTGAATGCCGGACTGGGCAGGGTGACAGGTGGACCACAACATTCAGCAGCCCCTACGGAGATACCGCTACATAACCAACAACGGTACTGTCTTATTCATTTAGATTTGGTTGCCACCTTTGGAAATTAATTCCAAAATCTATGTGTAGAAGCATTTCTAGAGGGTATTATCAATAAGGACAATTTAGACTATCTTAATACCAAATACCCAAGAATACCAACATTTTATATGGTGGCTAAATTACAGAGCATAATAGCAGATTCGTGGATTCCTTTCTACTCTCCCATGTGTTGCAACTACCGTCCTATATTCGAGATATATCTGAGCTATTGAGACATATACATGGTATCCAGGTTCCTCTAAGTGCCCTGCTCATGGTGGTGGATATCGAAGCCCTTTTTTTGAGTATGCCATACGAGCAGGGCATCCAGACAGTGTAATCATTCCTTATGGAACACGACAGATCGACCTCGCCCTTAAACAAATTTGTGCTCCAATTGCTGAGATTTATTCTAACTAAAAATTACTTTACCTTCTTGGATGACATTTTTTTGCAAACCTTCAAAAGTAAATGTAAGCCGCACTCCAAAACTTAGCTCTTCTTTCTATATTTAATTTGTCAAAAGACTGCATACGTTAATTTCTTTGCCCAAAACCACCTTCCTTGACATGTTTCACCACTGCTAGCTTGCTCAGGGATAGGAGAAATTCTGATTGGCTGCAGTTTCTAATTGGTTACTCATGCAATCAACGAATGAGTAATTTCTTAGAACTTGTGGAAACACAGGTATTTCATTCACTGGTGACCTGAAGAAGAGGTTAATCCCCGAAACATGTAGTCAGTCCTCTGAGAGCTCCGGCGTTTTGTTCACATACCCTCTCACCACTACATCACATCCAAGCCTGCTGCCACTGATCTTGGCTTCCGCTCTGCCTACCATCACCGGAGAGCAGCTCCTGGGGCTCTGCGTGCCCCCCCCCCCCACATTGGCCACAAATACTTGCAGCACCTCTGAGCTCAGCGGAGCCCCCATCACCACCATTGGGGCAACAGCTCATTGTGTTTGAACCGCTCACCCGCTCCTGGGAACACCAGCAATGGAAAGAACCATCCATCCCACCAGGCTCAGCCACAGCCTTCACTTGATCAATGAGTTTCAGTGCATTTATTCAATCATTCCTCTGCCTGATCTGTAGTGTTTGTTACATAGTTAGTGAGGTTCAAAAAAGACACAAGTCCATCAAGTCCAACCTATGTGTGTGTTTTTATGTCAGTATTACATTGTATATCCCTCAATATTGTGGTCCCTTAGGTGCCCATCTAATAATTTTTTGAAATTATCTATACTCCCAGCAGAAATCACTGCTTGTGGAACAGAATTTCACATCCTCACTGCTCTTACCGTAAAGAACCCTCTACGCAGTTTAAGGTTAAATCGCCTTTCTTCTATTTTTAGTGAATGGCCACGTGTCTTTGTGTACTCCCTAGCATGGAATAGTTTTGTCCCTATTGTGGGGTCACCAGTACAGTATTTGTACATTGAAATCATATCCCCTCTCAAGTGTCTCTTCTCCAGAGAGAATAAGTTCAGTGCTTGTAATCTTTCCTCATAACTAAGGTCCTCCAATCCCTTAATTAGCTTTGTTGCCCTTCTCTGAACCCTTTCCAATACCAGGACATCCTTCCTGAGGACTGGTGCCCAGAACTGGAGGGCATACTCCCGGTGCAGCCTCACCAGAGACTTGTAGAGTGAGAGAATTATTGATTTATCCCTGGAGTTGATCCCTTTCTTGATGCATGCCAACATTTTGTTAGCTTTGCTTGCAGCAGCTTGGCACTGCATGCCACTGCTGAGCCTGTTCTCTACTAGGACCCCTAGGTCTTTTTCCATCCTAGATGCCCCCAGAGGCTCTCCCCCTAGTGAGTAGTTTGCTTTCATGTTCTTGGTACCCAAATGCATTATCTTACATTTTTCTACATTAAACCTCATTTGCCACTTATCTGCCCACCCCATTAATTTGTTCAGATCTTCTTGCAAGGTTTCCACATCCTGTGGAGAATTTATTGCCCTGCTTAGCTTGGTATCATCTGCAAATATAGAAATTAGGATGTTTAACCCTTTCTCCAGATCGTTTATGAATATATTGAATAGGATTGGTCCCAGGACAGAACCTTTGGGAACCCCCACTTTCCACACTGGACCATCTTGAGAGCTCCGCATTTATCACCACCCTCTGGACTCCACATCTACAGGCCTTCCTTTACCTAGATGGCAGCTCACCTCCTCATGGAAGGTTAATAGATTGGTTTGGCAAGAACGATTTTTCATGAGACCGTGTTGATTACGCTAATGATACCGTTTTCATTACAATAGTCTTTTATATAATCCCTTATTATTCCCTCCAAGAGCTTGTTCTGATGGGTTTCAGTTAATTAAAGCTTGTTTATACATTCAAACTTTTGACTCCTTGGTGCTTATGACTGATCAGCGCTTCCTTGTTTGGTTAAATTTAATTCACTGAGGCTACCACTACCTGAACAAGCAACAGAAGGGTAACTGGGGGTATTGGGGTAAGATTAGGGTGATATGGGGGGGGGGGTAATGGTGTAAGAGGAGGGATGCTTGATATACTGGAGAAAGAATCTGTGGCCATTTAGGCAAGATCAAAGGAAGTCTTGGTTCCACTCTGATAGGAGAGGATGGGTCTAACATACAGCCTATAAAAACAGTATATACAACCTATAAACTAGTACTGTGTTTTTTTGTATTGCTTTCTATTATTTTACCATAGACTCAGGAATCAGATCCTATTCTTTAGTCTCAGGGATTCTGATTTCCAAAAGTCCCCAGGCATGGAACTCTCTGTCTTTTCCGATCCATTTACATAAAATGGGGCGTTTGACCAACCATACCTGTATACACTATTCCTAACCCCAGCCACCCTACAAAGGAATATTTCTAGCAGCCACCCTACACAGGAATAATCCTACCAGCCACCCTACACTGGAATAATTCTACCAGCCACCCTACACTGGAATAATTCTACCAGCCACTCTACACTGGAATATTTCTACCAGCCACCCTACACTGGAATATTTCTACCAGCCACCCTACACTGGAATATTACTACCGCCCACCCTACATGGGATTATTCCTACCAGCCACCCTACATGGGAATATTCCTACCAACCACCCTACACAGGAATATTACTACTGCCCACCCTACATGGGAATATTCCTACCAACCACCCTACACTGGAATATTACTACCGCCCACCCTACATGGGAATATTCCTACTAGCCACCCTACATGGGAATATTCCTACCAGCCACCCTACATGGGAATATTCCTACCAACCACCCTACACAGGAATATTACTACTGCCCACCCTACATGGGAATATTCCTACCAGCCACCCTACATGGGAATATTTCTACCAGCCACCCGACATGGGAATAATCCTACTAGCCACCCTACATGGGAATATTTCTACCAGCCACCCTACATGGGAATATTCCTACCTGCCACCCTACATGGGAATATTCCTACCAGCCACCCTACATGGGAATATTCCTACCAGCCACCCGACATGGGAATAATCCTACTAGCCACCCTACATGGGAATATTTTTACCAGCCACCCTACATGGGAATATTCCTACCAGCCACCCTACATGGGAATAATCCTACTAGCCACCCTACATGGGAATATTCCTACCAGTCACCCTACATTGGAATATTCCTACCAGCCACCCTACATGGGAATATTCCTACCGGCCACCCTACATGGGAATATTCCTACCAGCCACCCTACATGGGAATATTCCTACCAGCCTTGCACTGGAAATGATGTTCATGGCTTGCAAGGCCATTGTTATTAGATGATTGGGCCCATCTTCCCAGTGGAAGTTGATAACAAATCAGATTATCCCTAATGAAAAGGTCTACACTTTGGGATAAAATCACTCTGGCTCTCTTAATGGAATCTTGGAAATCCACCAAAAGTTTAGATGTATCTGAGAACTTATTGATTAGGTTATATTGACTCACTCCAAACTGTCAAAGTTTATTCAATATTGTTTTCTGTTATTATCAACTGTTACATTATTTGTCCTTTGTGCATATGCCGTACATATTGGATATGTGTACAATTTTTCATTTTTAAAAATTTTTTTGAAGACAATAAACAGAATGAACAATTTGCAAGTTAAGCACAGATAAATCAAGTATTTTCAATGTCTTGCACTGTTTTTCCTTTCCATAAATATTTTTCATTCATCGACTTGCAATGTGCCTGTGAACATGCTCCTCAACCCCTCCGCTCACCTCCTAGTCCTTTAATAACCTTGTATGTGGCTCCTGGGGGGAGGGTGAAGAGGAACGCTATAGAGCACCTATTCTCAAGCAGTAGTGTATATATATATATATATATATATATATATATATATATATATATACACAGTGGGCAAAATAAGTATTGAACACGTCACTATTTTTCTAGGTAAATATGTTCCTAAAGGTGCTATTGACATGAAATGTTCCCCACATGTTGGTAACAACCCATGCAATCCATACATACAAAGACACTAAAACAAATACGTTCAGAGATTAAGTTATGTTTAATAAAATGGAATGACACAGGGAAAAATATTGAACACATGAAGAAAGGGAGGTGCCAAATGGCATGGAAAGCCAAGACACCAGCTGAAATCTCTCAGTTATTAGAAAGCAATCCTGCCTCTTGTCAGTGCAAATTAATATCAGCTGGTTCAGTCTCAAATGATGGCCTAGAAAAAGGTGTCTCCTTACCAAGGTGTCACACAAGAAACATCTCATGATGGGTAAAAGCAAAGAGCTCTCTCAAGACATTCACAACCTTATTGTTGCAAAACATACTGATGTCATTGGTTAGAGAAGGATTTCTAAACTTTTGAATGCTCCAGTGAGCACTGTTGGGGCCATAATCCAGGAGTTGAAAGGCCATCATTTCACTATAAACCGGCCACAACCAGAAGCTCCTCACAAGATTTCTGACAGAAGAGGGAAAAGAATTATCAGAAGAGTTGTTCAAGAGCCAAGGACCACTTGGAGAGCTTCAGAAAGAACTGGAATTAGCAGGTACGATTGTTTCAAAGAAAACAATAAGTAATGCACTCACTCGCCATGGCCTGTATGCACGTTCACCACGCAAAACTCCATTGCTGAAGAAAAAGCATGTTGAAGCTCATTTAAAGTTTGCTGCACAACATTTAGACAAGCCTGTGAAATACTGGGAGAACATAGTCTGGTCAGATGAGACCAAAATGGAACTCATTGGATGCCATAATGCACACCATGTTTGGATTTCAATTGGCTCTTCCCATCACCCCAAAAACACCCCCCATACCAACAGTGAGGTTTGGCGGTGGGAACATCATGGTGTGGGTGTGGGGCTGTTTTTTAGCATACGGTGCTGGCAAACTTCATATCACTAAAGGAAGGATGAATGGAAAAATGTACCAAGACAATCTTGATAAAAATCTGCTGTCATCTACCAGGATGATGAAGATGAAACGAGGGTGGACATTTCAGCAAGACAACGATACCAAACACAAAGCCAAGGAAACTCTCAACTGGAAAGAAAATAAAGCTTCTAGAATGGCCCAACCAATCACCTGACTTGAATCCGATAGAAAATCTATGGAAAGAACTAAAGATCAGAATTCATAGAAGAGGCCCATGGAACCTTCAAGATTTGTGTGGAAGAATTGGGTCAAAATCACACCTGAACAACGCATGCGACTCGTTTCTCCATACAGGAGGCGTCTTAAAGCGGTCATTACCAGCAAAGGACTTTGTACCAAGTATTAAATACATTTCAGTTAGCGTGTTAAATATTTTTCCCTGTGTCGTTCCATTTTATTACACAGAACTTCATTTCATTTTTCATTGTTTTGATGTATGGATTGCATGGGTTGTTACCAACATGTGGTGAACATTTCATGTTAATAGCCCCTTCAGAAATATATTTATCTAGAAAAATGGTGACATGTTCAATACTTTTTTTACCCGCTGTATACCTATTTATTCATTTACACCACTTAAACTTAACACACATTTTAGTGCTGCTAGCTTTGATATGAACTGTTTTTTTTCTGGGGACTCTTCAATCACTGAAAATCATTCTAGTCAATCATGATTGGCTTTCCAACCTTATTACTAAGCAGTAAATATATGCACCACAATAGACTGTATATACAAATATGTATTGCAATATGAGAAGGTTGAGCTATGAAATATGTATTTTAAAAGAAGCAAAAAAGACCCTGAAGAAGACCATGACACAATATAGGGTCGAAACGCGTCGGGGCATCGAAATGGCTGCTATACTGTATTGTATTATTTCAATCATGAATTTTGCCAATCAATTTATAATTTATAATTTATGTTTTCATCGCATTGTTTAATGGAGAGCATGTATTTTGCTATGTGACCAGAATTTATATTTTTAACCAAACAAGTATTCCAGCTCATGAAAGTTTGATACAATTAAAACATTTTTAATAAAAGGAAACCTCTAATTATTTTGGATGATACCTGAAAGCCCCCAGGGGGAACTCCTGCAACCAGAGGGAAAAAAGCAATATGAGAATGTTGAGTTATGAAATATGTCTTTTAGAAGAAGCAAAAAAAACCCTGAAGAAGACCCGGACACAATATAGGGTCGAAACGCACCCGGGCATCGAAATGGCTGTTATACTGTATTGTATTATTTCAATCATGAATTTGCCAATCAATTTATAATTTATGTTTTCATCGCTTTGTTTAATGGAGAGCATGTATATGACACAATATAGGGTCGAAACGCGTTGATTAGTAAGCTGCAATATATTACATTTTTGGTTTAGAGTTTAATATCACTTTAAGAGTAGGAGAGGTACCTTGATTGGGGGATTATGCAGCTCCAAGGCTCCCTCCAGTGTTTTTCATATGATCTTTGTGGTAGTAGAGGGTCCAAGTTGGAATTAGCTGATCTACCCCTTCAGTAGAGGTTATGAGACCAAGGCTTTTGGTCATGTAATCAGCACAGGTGGGAGCCCAGAGCAGCATTTTCTCCAGGAAAGGTAATTATTACAGTGCTTCTGTTATTCATTAGGTATCCATTACAGCATGACGGGTAATTAGAGATGCACCAAAATTTCAGTGGCCAAAATATATCGTCCGAAAATGGTGTTATAGGCAGAAAGAGAAAAAGGTGCCAATATTGGCGCCAAAATGCACCTGATTTTGTCATGATTTCACATCGATTTTGCCACAGTTTTATCGTGCTTATGGTCTCTTTTTCATAGGTCATGTGGCTCAAAAGTCGCATTATAAATGAACCACGGGTGCGTTATTGATGCATCCTTGCTGCATTTTCAATGCATTTTAACGGGGAGGTGTGTTTTTTTTAACTGACCAAAAATGCAACAAGCACGAGTTTTACCACCACAACAGAAGCGCAACGGACGCGTGTGAAGACATACAAAGGGTTTAAAGGGATACATTTTTAACCACTTCCATACCGAGCCTGTTTTTGAGTTCGGTGTTTACGAGTTAAAAACAGTTTTTTTGCTATAAAATTACTTAGAACCCCTAAACAGTATATATTTTTTTTCTAACACCCTAGAAAATAAAATGGCGGTCATTGCAAAACTTTATGTCACACTGTATTTGTGCAGCGGTCTTCCAAGCGTGCATTTTTTTTAATCAATTCAGTTTTTTTAGTTAAAAAATAAGAAGTTAGGCCAATTTTTTCCCATACTGTGAAAAATAATGTTACGCCGAGTAAAATGATACCCAACATGTCATGCTTCAAAATTGCGTCCGCTCGCGGAATGGCGACAAACTTTGCAACTTAAAAATCTTCATTGGCAACGTTTAAGAAATTCTATAGGTTAGCAGTTTTGAGTTACAGAGGAGGTCTAGTGCTAGAATTATTGCTCTCGCTCTAACGATCGCGGCGATAACTCGCATGTGTGGTTTGAACACCGTTTTCATATGCGGGCGGGACTTACGTATGCATTCGCTTCTGCGCGCGAGCTCGCGGGGACGGAGCGCTTTAAATTTTTTTTTTATTATTATTTATTTTGCTTTTTAATTTTTATTTTTACGCTGTTTTTTTTTTTTTTCTTTTAAATTTGATCACTTGTATTCCTATTACAAGGAATGTCCACCTAAAGAGAAGTGGTTAAAGGTGCCGATAATGGGCAACGCTAAATTCATATTCATTTAAATCCATGATATTAATTAAAAAGTGGAATATAATACACACATATATAAAAAAATATATATATTTTTTAGAAACTGTTATTTTTGGTTTAGTTTTTTGGCCAAGTGCGTCCTGCATTTTCGGTTTTGGCACCAAAATTTCCATTCGGTGTACCTCTACAGGTAATGCAAGTTAACCACTTGCCGACCGCCCATCGGCATCTGACGGCGGCAAAGTGGCTCGTTCCCGCAAATCGCCGTCATATGACGGCGGCTGCGGGAACGAGTTTAGTGAGCGCGCGCCGCCGGAGGCGCGCCCGCGCGCTCACTGTGTTCGGGGAGGGCCAGGGAGCGGGTGCGGCGGCTTCGATTGCCGCCGGCTACCCGCGATGGCCCCCCCGGAGCGAAGGAGTGAGGGGGAAGGGCTGTGATCACAGCCTTCCTGTACGTGAAGGCTGTGACCACTTCCCTTCCCCTGTTAGGGCAGCCCCCATACAGTTAGAACACGCCCAGGGAACATAGTTAACCCTTAGAGAGCCCCCTGCAGGTTAACCCCTTCACTGCCAATGGCATTTACACAGTAATCAGTGCATTTTTATAGCACTGATCGCTGTATAAATGCCAATGGTCCCAAAAAAGTGTCAAAATGGTCCGACATGTCCGCTGAAATATCGCAGTAGCGCAAAAAATCGCAGATCGCCGCCATTACTAGTAAAAAATAAAAAAAAAATAAAAACCCCAAAAATGAATTCTCATCATCCGTAAACGCGACCACTTTTGCGCAAACCAATCAATAAACGCCGATTGCGATTTTTTTTATCGCAAATATGAGGAAGAATATAAATCGGCCAAAAAAGGTGAAAAAAAATGTTTTTTTATATTTTTTTTGGATTTGTATTTTAGGAAAAAGTAAGAAATATTGGGTTTTTTTGCAAAATTGTTGCTCTTTTGTTTATAGCGGCGATCAGAAATGACGCAGAGGTGATCAAATACCACCAAAAGAAAGCTCTATTTGTGGGGGAAAAAAAAGGACGCAAATTTCGTTTGGGTACAACGTCGCACGACCGCGCAATTGTCAGTTAAAGCGACGCAGCGCCGAATCGCAAAAAGGGCTCCGGTCCTAAAGCTGGAAATCCTTCCGGGGCTGAAGTGGTTAACATTTGAGCCCAGGTCCATTTTACGGCTGTGTGACTATGGCCAGCTTTAAAGTATACAAAGCAGAACCTTACCTGACGATGACATACATGACGGCACAGTTCCCCACAAGCCCCACCACACAGACGATGAGGTACACCACCACAATGGTGACCTGGACGCCGAACGGGAGGAAGCGGTCGCCGGTGCTGTTGAACAGGCTGTCGTTGAAGCTGCCGTTGAGCAGGAGCTCTCGAAGGAGGTCCACCTGGAAGAATGCGTCAGACAAAGGGAGATCCATCTTCTTCCTGGAGGACAAGACAAGACAACATCAGGCAACGTGGGGCTATGTGGTCCCTGTAATCTTCCACTTCCTGATCCGCAGCACTCCGCATCACTTCCTGCCTCGCCTGGGCTCATGGGAGATGTGAGTCGTCATTTCCCATGAGCCAGTGGGCATCCCTGAGCTTTAAAATCGCATTATTTCCAGGCAGGAAATGATGCCATTTTGTGGGGGAGAGACATGTTATCTATGTTGCCATAACAGCGGGACGGGACCTTCCTCCATTGTTATGGCAATGAGACATACACTTGAGATCGAGAGGTGCATGCTGGTTACCCAGCATGCACCTTATCCAGGAAGAGAATTGAGGAGGGTGTGAGTGGGCTTCACATGCCCACAGCTAAGATGGGAACTCCCAGTAAAGAAAAAATCAGCAAAGTACAAAATAAATAGGAAGACTACCCAGATTTAAAGCTATCAATTACTTTATTTGTGTAATGAATACTAACTAGGTGGATGCCAGCAAAAAAAAAAATTATGTGTGCGGAACTCTGCTTTAAAAAAGTGTTCGAGCCTGGGGAAAAAAAAGGAATTAAAAGTCAGCAGCTACAAATACTGTAGCTTCTGATTTTTAATATATGGACACTTACCTGTCCTGGGAGCCCATGATGTCGGCACCCCAGCCGATCTTCAGACCGACTCCCGGGTGCTGCCGCCTCCATCTCCACTGAGGGAAACCGACAGTGAAGCCTTTCAGCTTCACAGACAGTGCCCTACTGCACATGTATGAAGCTAGCTGCACAGGGCTGCTGATAAGGCAGTACAGCCAGCCCTCCTGTACTGGACCCCATCAGTTCAAAAGGGGGGCCCCAGGCACCTGCTCAACAGGAGGACCCGGCTGTACTGTCTTATTGCAAACACCAATCCTCTTCTGTCCCCCGCTGCAGCAGTGCCAGCTTCTCCTCATCTCTGGCTGCACTGCAGGGGAGTGGTTCCAGCACATGCGCACCTTCCATCTGCTGTTCGGGGACCCCCTGTGTGCCCCTTTCCACCACAGCCCTGCCGGCTTCCCCCCACTAGTAGCTAAAGTGGGCACACGAGGGATGTTTCAGGATGGGGGAG
>BLSH010340331.1:2104199-2115392 GCA_018402905.1 Glandirana rugosa
CTGAGGGAGGAAGAAGGAAGTGGCGGCCCGGTGAATCTTTCGCGTAGCGGTCTCGACGACAATCTCTAGTGCCCTGGGGTATGTCGAATGGACTGTCCGGGGGGGGGGCCCCGTTTTCACTGACTCCTGTATCTAAATAGTCAGGGAAAGAGATGTCGGAGTCGACTTTCTACTTTCCTATCCTTTCCGAGACTCCGAAGGACAAGTAAATATTTGATTTCGTATCATTTGTGTCAAAGTATACGAAGTCACTACTTACCTGTGTCCTCACTAACCATGGCTAAAGAGCTACACAAGTAAGTCCTTTCCTTTCCCGGCCATTTAATGTATAAATAGCTGGTGGAGGGGGTAGGACTTTGTAGGGGGCACACGGTTGACTTCGATGATAACCCCCCCCCCCCCCCGCCGTCCCGACACCACACAGCCCTGCCGCCCCCCCCCCCCCCCAATAGTAGCTTCAGTTGGCACACGGGGGATGTTTCAGGATGGGGGAGGTGGTCGATAAATATGTAATTTACCGGCCCTTTCCTTTCCTGAATGAACACATCGAGAAATCGGTACCAATCACTCCTGTGTCCATTCATCACTGAAGCATATGAAACTGTGTTTACTATGCTTTAGTTTATAAATGAACAGGAAGCCTCAGAGCCTTTCCTATCCTTTCATCTTTCAGCTGAGGCTGTAGAGAAAGGGACTGATAAATCTATGTCCTCAGTCACTTTTGCCCCGGGGGGGGGGCCTGTCAGGTAAGCTGTATGGGGTCCCGTGATCTCTAACAGCAGCTCTGGCGATGCGCTTTCTAAGTGGCCCGGCGGTGAAGGAAGAAGGAGGGAGTCCAAACTTCTGAGGGACAGTGCCGCGGCGCCATCCCCAAAAGTGGGGACAGGGACCTGTGAAAACAGGTACCCCCCCGAAAGGTGCCAAATGTGGCACTGGGGGGGGGGGGGCAAATAAATTTTAGGTGGAAATCCGCTTTAAATCAGTATTTTTCGCTTGATAAATGACGTATAACCCCCCCAACATTATACATTTTTTTCTTAGCAGAGACCCTAGGGAATAAAATAGCGATCATTGCAATGTTTTATGTCACACGGTATTTGCAGAAATATGTATTGGAAAAAAGAAATTTTAATTCATTTAAAAAAAAAAAAAAACACAACGTATAACCCAGTTTATGAAAGATGATGTTACGCCGATTGAGTAGATACCTAACATGTCACGCTTTAAAAGCTTGTGGAATGGCGACAAACTATGGTACTTAAATCTCCATAGGCAACATTAAACACCTTTACAGGTTACCTGTTTAGAGTTCCAGAGGAGGTCCACTGCTAAAATGATTGTTCTTCTCTAACTTTCCTGGAGATACGTCACATGTGTGGTGCGGACACGGTTTACACATGCGTGCGCGACTTACGTATGCGTCCGCTTCTGTGCGCAAACACAGAGGGATGAGGGGCGCTTTATTTTTTATTTTTTTACTATTATTTTTATTTTTACACTGTCCCTTTAATTATTAATTTTTTATCACTTGTATTCCTATTAACACCCCTTGTAATAAACATAAGGATGACAGGTCCTCTTTATGAAGAGATCTGGGGTCAAAAAGACCCTAAATCTCTTGTTTACCTTTAAAAGCAAAAGTTTTGATTTTTTGCCTAAAAAAAAAAAAAAAAAAACGGAAGTGAAGTCACAACGTCACTCCAGCCCTCCAAGGCCATAGAGGTGATCTAAGCAGATCTACTCTTTTATCGCCTGTGTGACCATCGGATCGTTCCTCGAGCGCGCCGGTAAGAACAGTAAGCCCGAGAAACACTGGCGAGCGGTGGGAGGAGGGGATGTTCCAGCGGCTCATGAGCGTTCCACCGGCTGCAGAAAAAAATACCTGGATTATGGTTGATAGCTTCACCCATAACACCGGTAAACCACTTGCAACCTGCCACGTATGTATTGTGGTCTTAGATTGTGCTTTTGGTGCTCAGATGCAGTGTAGTTACGGTTTAATACTTCCTTACAGTGCAGAAATTCGAGAAATTACCTTGTGACTGTTAAGGTGCCACAGACAACACAACTTATAATATAAAACACAATTTTATTTGCTTATACAATATAAAAGAATTTTGTATCTGCATAGTCTATTTTTGTAGTTAATTCAATTCAACATGTTTCGCCCATCTCCGGCTTCTTCAGGAGGTTTGTGAGTACTACATATTGACCAACAGAGGATGTGCTTGATGAATGGGATAAAATTGGCACAGACAAATATCTTCAACCTTGCTTCAAAATGGCACCCCGGGAAGTATTAGTAGACCATAGGAACGGGAACAAAGGTCAGCAGACAGCTCCCTTGTTACGCATGGTGATGAATGTATACACACTGTAAGTCGCACCATCAATAGGATGGTAAGGCCAGACAACCCCCTGACTGGTCAAATAATATGTTTAATGTGTGCATAGAGGATACATTTGTCAGAGAGACACATATTGTTCACAACAAGGCGCACCTCAGCTACCATTTACCATTAACAACAGGAAACATTCCTAAGTCTCCACTCCCCCAAGTGATCACTCTATACATTGTAACTTTGTAGCAAGCATAGGTGTGCGCAGCCTATTGCATTAGGATGTGCACCCCAAAGCTCAAACACACAGGCAGCCTCAGCTGCAAGGGGCAGTAAATGAATAGGAAGCGCTCTATGCTGAGGGGCTTCCTGTTCATTCACAAACTGAGGAATAGTAAACACAGATTTCTATGCTTCGGTTATGAATGGACACATTGAACGAGTGTGTTCACTGTGTTCATTTGGAAAAGAAAGAGGTCGGTAAATTACATATTTACCAGCCCCTTCCCCCGCTCTCCATCCTGAAACAGCCCCCACAGCAGCTGGGGGGAGAGGAGAGGAGGGAAGACAGCAGCACTGCGGGGTGGGGAGGGGGAGGAGTAGGGGGAATCGGCACCACACATAGCGATTAGGGTGTGCCCAGGCACACCCCTTGCGCATGCCTATGGTAGCAAGTCGACAGGTAATGGACTACAGTAGGGGCTGAGATGTGTCAGACATTTGTGAACACAGCCACCAGGATTTTACAGGATTGTCATCTCAGTTCAGGAGTAACTAATAACCTTGAATGATGCCTGAACAAAGATGGCTTGATCCTTCTGAAGAGAAAAGCAGATGAAGGCATTGTCAGGGGGAGTACCGTGATCTTCATGAGAGGTAATAAATACCTGGAAGTGTTACACTTACACATTACTTAGCATGCATGCAAAATATATCTGATCCTAGATCCACTTTTTTAGGTAAGTGACATCACAAGGGTGGTATCCCTGCCCCCATTAATGTTAAATACCTTATGAGGAAGTTCCGCACATCTTTACTAAGTGTTAGACATCATAGGTGACCGTGGATTACATCTCCAATCCCCTTTACCCTTTGCTTGGAAATTAATGCAGGATGCCCATTTTTTTTTGCAAATGGTTATGGGTGAGAGATGGGAATCCCACATAGTAGGACAGGGCTGTTGGCTATGTGAGGGCCTCAAGTGCCGCCTCTGACATCACCAAGGGCCGCACATAAAATTCAGTCAATATTCATAATCAGAGACAGCAAACACACAACAGGATATAGTCACTAGACTACAGGAAAGACCATCTCCTGTATCATGTCTGCAGTCTCTGACCATCTCCTGTATCATGTCTGCAGTCTCTGACCATCTCTTGTATCATGTCTGCAGTCTCTGACCATCTCTTATATCATGTCTGCAGTCTCTCACCATCTCTTGTATAATGTCTGCAGTGTCTGAACATCTCTAATATCATGTCTGCAGTCTCTGACCATCTCCTGTTTCGTGTCTGCAGTCTCTGACCATCTCTTGTGTCATGTCTGCAGTCTCTCACCATCTCTTGTATAATGTCTGCAGTCTCTGAACCTCTCTTGTATCATGTCTGCAGTCTCTGACCATTTCTTGTATCATGTCTGCAGTCTCTGACCATCTCTTGTATCATGTCTGCAGTCTCTGACCATCTCCTGTATCATGTCTGCAGTCTCTGACCATCTCTTGTATCATGTCTGCAGTCTCTGACCATCTCTTGTCATCTATCATGCCTGCAGTCTCTGGCCATCTTTTTTATTATGTCTGCATTCTCTGACCATCTCTTGTATCATGTCTGCGGCCTCTGACCATCTCTTGTATCATGTCTGCAGTCTCTGACCATCTCTTGTATCATGCCTGTAGTCTCTGACCATCTCTTGTATCATGTCTGCAGTTTCTGTAATTGACAGGGACAAGGGAGATGCAGGTGCCTGGGGTGCAGTGCAGTCATGGGCGGGAGGGGTCCCTATGGTAGGCTGCACTCTCTGTGATCTCCTTTTTTTCCCCTGGTGCCTAGATGCCGATGCCCCTACTGGATAATCTCCCTGCAAGAGTGAGAGGCGGTGCCACTTACAGTGTGCGGGGGGTAGAGGGAGGAAAGTGAGATGTGAATGGAGGAGACAGAGATAAGCAGCTGTGGAGAAGGGCCAAACTCTGGACTTTGTATGTAGCGCACCTCTGAACTCTACATCCTGTGTGTAGCGCACCAATGAATTCATGCTCTCTGTATGTAGCGCACCTCTGTATTCTACACCCTGTGTGTAGTGCACCAATGAATTCTGCACGCTGTACCCTTGAACTCTTTACTCTACATAGTGTACCCCTGAACTCTGCACTCTGTATTTAGCGCACTCCTGAACTCTGCTCTCTGTACAAAGTGTACCCTTGAACTCTGGGCTCTGTATGTAGTGTACCCTGAACTCTGCATTCTGTATGTAGCGCACTCCTGAACTCTGCACTCTGTACATAGTGTACCCTTGAACTCTGCACTCTGTATGTAGCGCACCCCTGTACTCTACACCCTGTGTGTAGTGCACCCATGAACTCTGCACTCTATGTAGTGTACCCCTGAACTCTGCACTCTGTACCCTTGAACTCTGTACTCTACGTAGTATACCCCTGAACTCTGCACTCTGTACCTATTGTACCCTTGTACTCTGGACTTTGTATGTAGCGCACCCCTGAACTCCACACCCTGTGTGTAGCACACCCCTGAACTCTGCACTCTGTATGTAGCACACCCCTGAACTCTACACCCAGTGTGTAGCGCATCCATGAACTCTGCACTCTGTATGTAACACACCCCCGAACTCGACACCCTGTGTGTAGCACTCCCCTGAACTCTGCACTCTGTATGTAGCGCGTCCATGAGCTCTGCAATCTGTATGTAGAGCACCCCTTAACTCTGCACTCTGTATGTAGAGCACCCCTTAATTCTGCAGTCTGTATGTAGCGCACCCCTGAACTCTATACCCTGTGTGTAGCGCATCCATGAACTCTGCACTCTGTATGTAGCACACCCCTGAACTCTACACCCTGTGTGTAGCACACCCCTGAACTCTACACCCTGTGTGTAGCGCATCCATGAACTCTGCACTCTGTATGTAGAGCACCCCTTAACTCTTCACTCTGGACATAATGCACAACTGGTATTTAATGTCCCTTTAAGACCCTACCACTATTAGTGAAATTTGGCCACACCTACTATTTGACTCCGCTTGGCGGGTGTGTATGTGGGGGGAGGGGGATTGTTTTGGGGGAGGGTGGGGGCATGTTGAGTTCCTGCACCTATTTTCTGAAAAAAAAGCCTTGCAGGTCAGGGACTTCTTTCCCTGTGTTTCTCTAGGGTATGGCATCTCATCAAAATGAATGGGCTGCCCTATACGCCATGCACGAGAACACGCGCACGCACCCGCGCAGAGATGTGAACCAAGTTTGGTCTGCTCAGTAAAGCGCTGCACAAACTGTTGGCGCTATACAAATCCTGTATAATAATAATACTAATACAGAATAGGTCTAAAACAAGTCTAGAATAAAGCAATGGATTTTTCTTTTCCTTCAATCAATAGCACTGCTCAAGGAGTGAGATTGCTGTTGATTGGAGCAGTGTGCAGGGGGTTGTGTTGGACTGCTGCTCTAACACACTAGCAGCAGCCCAGGTCTCCAGAGGCGTGATACTTAGCACTCTGCTCTAATGAAGAACAGCATTTTTTATTACTGTGAATGCAGCATGACTGCGTTAAAGACTCACTTAACACCTAAGAAGATTGGACATGTAGATGTACTTTGCCCTTAGGGATAGGAACACATTAAGGGCCATTGCACACCACAAAAATGCACTCCGGTACGTTCCGGGTCAGTTTTTGCTTACAGTTCACACCACACGCAGCTCCAGTGTGTTTTTGATACAATTTGCTATATTCCAGTACAGTTCTGTGCAGAAAAAATGCAGCATGCTCTACATTTTTTCTGCACCGGAAACTGACTACACTGGTGTGAACTAGAGCCATTGGAATATATGGAAAAAAACACTGTGCATGCATTTTAATGCGGAAAAAAAGGGCACGGAACTGCATCTGCTGTGAACTAGCACTTAAAAAAAATTAAACTGCGACTTCCTTAAAGTCAAACTGAACTTTTTCTATGTATTCCTATAATGCACTGGGGCTGCATGCACAGTAATAAAAATGATTTTCTTGATTAGAGCAGTCTGCTGGGGAAAGTGTCACACCACTGGAGACCTAGAATGCTCATGGTATGTTAGAGTAGCGGTCTGACACCCCACCCCCTGCACACTGCTCCAATCACCAGCATTCTTACTCCCTGAGCGGTGTGCACTGCTCCAATCACCAGCACCCTCACCCAATGAGCGGTGTGCACTGCTCCAATCACCAGCACCCTCACCCCCTGAGCGGTGTGCACTGCTCCATTCACCAGAACTCTTACTCCGTGAATGGTGTGCACTGCTCCAATCACCAGCACTCTTACTCCCTGAGTGGTGTGCACTGCCCCAATCACCAGCACTCTTACTCCCTGAGCGGTGTGCACTGCTCCAATCACCAGCACTCTTACTCCCTGAGTGGTGTGCACTGCCCCAATCACCAGCACTCTTACTCCCTGAGTGGTGTGCACTGCCCCAATCACCAGCACTCTTACTCCCTGAGCGGTGTGCACTGCTCCAATCACCAGCACCCTCACCCACTGAGCGTGGTGCACTGCTCCAATCACCAGCACCCTCACCCCCTGAGCGTGGTGCACTGCTCCAATCACCAGCACTCTTACTCCCTGAGTGGTGTGCACTGCTCCAATCACCAGCACTCTTACTCCGTGAATGGTGTGCACTGCTCCAATCACCAGCACCCTCACCCCCTGAGTGGTGTGCACTGCTCCAATCACCAGCACTCTTACTCCCTGAGTGGTGTGCACTGCTCCAATCACCAGCACTCTTACTCCCTGAGCGGTGTGCACTGCTCCAATCACCAGCACTCTTACTCCCTGAGCGGTGTGCACTACTTCAATCACCAGCCTTCTTTCTCCCTGAGCGGTGTGCACTGCTCCAATCACCAGCACTCTTACTCCCTGAGCGGTGTTCACTGCTCCAATCACCAGCACTCTTACTCCCTGAGCAGTGTGCACTGCTCCAATCACCAGCCTTCTTACTCCCTGAGCGGTGTTCACTGCTCCAATCACCAGCCTTCTTACTCCCTGAGCGATGTTCACTGCTCCAATCACCAGCCTTCTTACTCCCTGAGCGGTGTTCACTGCTCCAATCACCAGCCTTCTTACTCCCTGAGCGATGTTCACTGCTCCAATCACCAGCCTTCTTACTCCCTGAGCGGTGTGCACTGCTCCAATCACCAGCCTTCTTACTCCCTGAGCAGTGTGCACTGCTCCAATCACCAGCCTTCTTACTCCCTAAGTGGTGTGCACTGCTCCAATCACCAGCACCCTCACCCCCTGAGTGGTGTGCACTGCTCCAATCACCAGCACTCTTACTCCCTGAGCAGTGTGCACTGCTCCAATCACTAGCAGGTGGCGTCAGACTGCTGGAGACTTTGCTATCAGTGGCCCGTCTCACCAACATTCTACACTCACAGGGTGTTTTTTGCTGCAGCACTTAGCAATTGAATGAAAAAACAAAACAAAAAAACCAAGAGCTGCGTATTTATTACTATACAGTATATGCAACCTGACTGCATTACAGCAATCAATACAGAGAGTTCCATTGGGCTTTCAGACTCAGGAAGAACACTAGAGAATAATGAGGTGTACCCGGGTCTGCCAGGCACTGCCATTGTGTTTCTCCTTCTAGCTGATTGTTTAATGCATTTAGCATAAAGGATGCAATAAACCATCACACCTGGGAAAGCGCCGGGCCATAAAACAAACGGTCACTAAGCAGCCAGAAGATCCATTTTCCCCACTCCTATTTTCTAAACGACTTTATTCCCAGAAGGATTAAAGGTCCGCTACAAAGAAACAACACCCTGTTCATAAACGTTTCCATAAGAAACCTATATTAGTAAAACTGTTAAAGAGCACCTGTCATGTACATCTCAGGAGAGTAGCTGGGCAGGATGTGTGCATGGCATCACCAACGGGACGGTCCTAGCAAAGGAACCAGTTCCATGACATCGTTACATTGTTCCTGTTTGGACCAATGTACTGTAACTATGCATTAATCCATAAATGAGGAAAGTGGTTTGGTTTTACATTGCCACCATCCCTCGATCAAATATGTATTCCAATATACAGTATATGATTCCCGTGGGACTTTCAAGGCAATGTATGTCTACACTTCCTTGAAAGTTCCATGGGAACCGTATATATTGGAATGAAAATGTAACTATGCATATACCATACGTGTGGGAACCCCCTAGACCAGCCTTTCTCAACCTTTTCAACACCGAGGAACCCTTGAAATAATTCTCCGGTCTCGGGGAACCCCTGCTAAAAATTAACAATCTACAACTCATGATACATTAGTGTGATGGGCAGTGGGAAGAATGCTTCTTACACTTGTGGTCATTGGGAAGAATTACCCCCCTTACAGATAGCTAAAAAGATCAATGATGTCATTGGGAATTTATCTGAGAGGTAGAAATTGATCATTGTTCAAGGAACCCCTAGCAACCTCTGGAGGAACCCTGGTTGAGAAACCCTGCTCTAGAAGCTGGAAATCACAGCTACTTCAGTGATCTCCACTAGCATGCGGGTCCCATGCCAAGCAGCTACCCTGGAGGTAGCTGCTTGACACAGGCGCCAGTCAGGGATTACTTCTTTTCAGTGAATACAAAGGATTCTCTGTATGGGTGAGATGGAGAGTGTGACGTCACCTCCTTGCTTCTCCACCATGTCCAATCAGAGAACGCTTTGTATTCATTGAGAAAAGTAATCCCTGAATGGCCCATCTGATGAGTGAGGGACTTCCCGAGTTTACAGTGCAGAAGACCAGCCACTCGGAAGCTAGTGAAGGTCACTGTAGTAGTGGTGTCTACTTCAGTGATTTCCAGCTTCCAGGGCGATCCTACAGGTAGACGCGTAAAGCGTGGCTCAGACGGAGTCAGCTGAGGCTATTAGTCTCACAATAGACAGCTTTGCATGGTGTGCGGTGACTGAGATCGTTTTTATGCCTTATAGCAGTGGTCCCCAAAACAGGGGCGGCCGGTCTATAATGGGCGCTTGGGCACTGCCTCCCCGCTGGCACAGAAGAAAAAAAAAGTCAGCCCGGCCCCTTAAATGTGGACGCCGGTACAGTGACTTCTTTTTTTTTTTTTTTGGCTCCTTGGCTGTCAGCCAAGTAGTGAGCCTATTGGTCAGCCATTAAAGACTATGGATGTGCGCTGAACAGGCGCACATTCATAATCTGATTGGCTGCCCTGAGCCTGTGGCTCAGTGTGATTGGATGGTATGGATGCGGTGGGCGGGTCACTGTGGTGGCCGGACGTGACTCCATGACCGCGCTATGACGAGTGACGGACTGATGGGGAAAGGCTCCAGCCAGCTGTCCACATTCCGATCTTTGCACACTCCTGCCTGCCTGCCTACTAGATGGGGTAAGTGCGGTACTTGTCCCGACTTTGGGGGGGGGGTCTCTGCAATGCAAAGATAAAAGGTACTACATAGCGTAATACTGTTTTACTAAATCAATTTATTAAAAATGGTTGTGGAAGTCTCTTCAGACGAAACGCGTCGGGTGTCAGGAGTCTGTTCCATTCCATTGCGCCTACACAGAGAATTTTAATGCTGGAATTCCATGCTGTGCTTATTTTCCCTTCATGCATGTAAGTGCAACCATTTTTAATAAATTGATTTAGTAAAATAGTATTACGCTATGTAGTACCTTTTATCTTTGCATGAGGATCTATATACATAGCCACCTGGAGCTATAATCTGTCTTAACGACTCGGATGTTCCATCCTGCGGAATGCTATATCGGTATACGTGTGGTGGTGGATTTGAATCGTCCAGGAATGGTGATGCTATATCTAACTAAAGGATAAGGAAGTCGTTTGATGGTGTGTGAAGTTACGCGTTTCCAGTTTAACTCTGGTAAGAGTAGCTATTTATGTCCCCTCTGGTGGTGGTCAACATCGCATGTGGGTGGAAGTCACATTTTTGCATAGCCCAAGTTGGACTGCACTACATTGATCTACAAATCTGAGCTACTATCAAAAGTTGAACACATTTATATATTTGGACATTTTGTGAAATATTAGCTGACTAATTGCAATAATCTCATGTTAGCGCTGCACTTTTATACTCCCTTCTGTTATACAATTTGGTTATCATTGTCGTGCTGGCTGCTTGTTTCTTATATTATTGGTAGCGCAGTATCCCCAATCTGTTTTGTCTCTGCAAAGTACCCCCACCTGTGATATTGGCTGCAAAGAACCCCCACCTGTGATATTGGCTGCAAAGAACCCCCACCTGTGATATTGGCTGCAAAGAACCCCCACCTGTGATATTGGCTGCAAAGAACCCCCACCTGTGATATTGGCTGCAAAGTACCCACCTGTGATATTGGCTGCAAAGTACCTCACCTGTGATATTGGCTGCAAAGTACCCCCACCTGTGATATTGGCTGCAATTTACCCTACTTGTGATATTGACTGCAAAGTACCCCGCCTGTGATATTGGCTGCAATTTACCCCACCTGTGATACTGGCTGCAAAGTACCCCCGCCTGTGATATTGGCTGGAATTTACCCTACTTGTGATATTGACTGCAAAGTACCCCCGCCTGTGATATTGGCTGCAAAGTACCCCCACCTGTGATATTGGCTATAATGTACCCCACCTGTGATATTATGAAACGTCGGTT
>BLSH010340331.1:2165326-2181519 GCA_018402905.1 Glandirana rugosa
AGTGTAGATGGAGGGATGGGTGCTTTGGGGCAAAGCACTTTGCCCCCATGGGGACAAGGACCTCTTCCCCACAACCCTGGCCGGTGGTTGTGGGGGTCTGTGGGCAGGGGGCTTACTGAAATCTGCAAGCCCCCTTTAAGAAAGGGGGGCCACCAGATGCCGCTCCCTATGTGAATGAGTATGGGAATGGAAAAATAAAAACCGCAAAATGCAAAACACACCAAAAATCGCACCACAAACACAACACTTTCTTTTCTGGTGTGATTCCTTTGAAGTCTATTACATGCAACACACAGGAAAAAAAGTCCCGACCCTTTCCAAAATGCCCTGGCTGCAAAATCACATAGATGTGAACGTGTACCATAGGAAACCATGTAAAATGGACACTAGTGTATTTCTGCAAACTGCAAAACGCACTAAAAAATGCATAGGTGTGAACCTAGTGTTATACTCAAAGCTGATTGAAGAAGCTGAAGTTAGAAACTGATTGGCTGCCATGCAAGCTGCACCAGATTCTGAGTGCTCCAATTTTAGTAAATCCCCCTAATTTTGTCTGTAAGTAATTTTAAGGGACCCAAAACACCAGTAAAGTGTCTTCTATACAAAGTTATGCGTCTTTTCCAAAACGCATTGCGCTGATGTTGCTCAGCCAGGTCAGATGCAAATGGTGCCTAGTGGGATTCTGTAAATAAGACTTAGCTGGAATTATTGGAACAATGTTTCTTTTAGAGGGAAATAAAAAAAAGAACGGTAATAAAATGAATTTGCTGATTGTGCTTTCTGGCAAAGATTTGTTAATAGCGATGTTTGATTGTTTACAAGCTAATTACCAGCTGCAATTAGTCAGTTTGACAGAAGCTTCTTGGAATTCAGTGGCTCAGAGGAACATATTGTAGATTTTTGTATGGATTTTTACCCAGGGGCCCCCTTCTGCTTCCACGCTGTACGGTTCAGAGCAGGTGACGGGAGAAGCTTTAAAAAGTTGGATGCAGGATTCTGCAGGTTTCATTAAAATAATCCCTGGTGGTCCTTGATTAGTATACCTAAAGTGGTTGTAAACCTCTGAAAGAAAAAAAGGAACAAAGCATATCCTTCTATAGTGTGTACTTGCCTCAGTCCGGAGCACAGAGTGTGATTTCTGCTGTATCCTTTGCTTTTTGCATGAGTCCCTTCTTATAGTTTATGCAGACAGCAAGGGCACCATTTGCATTTGACCTGGCTGAGCACCAGCTCAATATTTCGGGAGATGGACGGGAAGGTGGCGATCAGTGGCCTTACTTTAAGAGGCCGATGACAAGGTGGTGCTGGATCCGGGGTAGGGCTCCTGGAAGCTTAAAGAGGCTGTTGCTGATCCTCCGCCCCTCCACCTGCTGCTCCTCACTCCAGCTTGCCGAGGGAAGAGCCAGGGCCATTGCTTCTCCTCCCAGCTGAACAGGCGTTGCTTCTCCCCCCTCCACCTAAGACTCCCTAGCCAATCGGGTCTCAGGACTCACTTCCTGATTGGCCAGGAGGAGAAGCATGAAGACATTAGGGACTCTTAATTCGCTAATGGCACACAACTGGGTGGGCTCATTGAAATCCATGCGTCCGGTGCCCTGCATGTAAATTAGGGGCCGGGCGCATGGATTAGGGGGGTACCTCTAATTCAGGTGGCCGCCACTGCTGAGCATACAGCAGGTGATTGGTAGCTCCAGCTATGCATGTTTCCCTATGAGACTGTGTAGGGGGGGTCCATTCTCTCCACTCAGGTCCAGTGGCTGCTGGTAGTAATCAGCCCCTCCGGTCTGGTCGGTCGGGTCATCAGGAGCATTGGGGCAGTTACCCCATCTATGACGATCAGCACTTCACCCGGGTGGCTTCCCCTTCCCCTGCTGTCCTCCTCGGTATCACAGATGGCTTCCTCTTCCCCTACTGTCCTCCTCGGCATCACAGACGGCTTCCTCTTCCCCTGCTGTCCTCCTCCGGCTTCACAGACGGCTTCCTCTTCCCCTGCTGTCCTCCTCGGCTTCACAGGCGGCTTCGTCTTCCCCTGCTGTCCTCCTCGGCTTCACAGGCGGCTTCCTCTTCCCCTGCTGTCCTCCTCGGCTTCACAGGCGGCTTCCTCTTCCCCTGCTGTCCTCCTCGGCTTCACAGGCGGCTTCCTCTTCCCCTGCTGTCCTCCTCGGCTTCACATGCGGCTTCCTCTTCCCCTGCTGTCCTCCGCAGGCATCACAGGTGGCTTCCTCTTCCCCTGCTGTCCTCCTCGGCTTCACATGCGGCTTCCTCTTCCCCTGCTGTCCTCCTCGGCTTCACATGCGGCTTCCTCTTCCCCTGCTGTCCTCCGCAGGCATCACAGGCGGCTTCCTCTTCCCCTGCTGTCCTCCTTGGCTTCACATGCGGCTTCCTCTTCCCCTGCTGTCCTCCTCTGCTTCCCATGCGGCTTCCTCTTCCCCTGCTGTCCTCCTCGGCTTCACAGGCGGCTTCCTCTTCCCCTGCTGTCCTCCTCAGCTTCACAGGCAGCTTCCTCTTCCCCTGCTGTCCTCCTCTCTTCTCTTCTGGCCAATCGGAAAGCTTCTCCTTTCAGCCAATCGAGAAACAGGTCTCAGACCCGCTTCCTGATCGGCCTGGAGGAGAATCAGTGTGAAAATAGGGAATATTCATTTGCTATTGTCACACAACTGGGTGGGTTTGGAGCACAGTACTCTTAAACTTTAACACACCCCATTGGAATCCATGAGTCTGGCGCCCTGCATGTAGATCAGGGGGCCGGACGCATGGATAGAGGGGGTGGCACCCATGCTCCCCTAATGGATGGGCCGCCACTACTCGGGTCTCAGATTACACTCAGCTCCCTTCTCTTATATAATGCGATCTGCATTGCAAAACATTTAGTAGAGCACAGGGGAGACATATCTGAATAAAGAGAACCTGCCACCAAAAAAAAACATCACATGTGATAAAAAAAAAAGTTAAGTAAAAAAAAAAATTTTTTTTCAAAAAATAAAGTTACACCCAAACACATACACCTCCCCCCCAAAAAAAAAGACTCTTTTGAGGGCCCCCACCCAAACATATACACACGCACGAACGTAAACGCGTGCGTCAGGGCGCCTACACGTAAAAACCTTGAGAGCAATAATTCTAACACAAGAATTCCTCTGTAACGTTAAACTGATACCTATAGGGGGCCTCTGAAGCATCTCCTATAGAAAATATAGGGTACTGAAGTTTGACGGCATTTCACGGGCGTACAAAAATGTATTGTTTGGCATGTTGGGTATCTATTTTCTCGGTGCAACCTCGTCTGTTATATTTGACCAAATATTTGGGTAATTTAATGCGTTTGTTTGCCCTAAAGTTCACGTTAGTGTGTTCTTTGCTGAAATGTTGCATTTCCTAGACATTTGCAGTAATATCATGTGACATAAAAAATTGGAACTACCACTATTTTATTCTCTAGGGTGCCTGCTTTCAGAGTATATATAATGTTTTGGGGTTTCGAGTAAATCTTCAGGCCTAAAATTATATTTTTAACATGTGCGCAAAAACTGCTCTGTCTGGACAGTGCTGATTGGCCCCGTGCTGATCACATGCACCCTCCCAAAAAAAATTAAATAAATATAAAACTCTCTAGCAATACACACCAAACTGAGCATGTGCAGAGTGACTCCAAAGGCTCTGTCTTATCAGGAGATGGATTGGGGACAGTGGGAGAAGGGGAAGATTAGAGAAGACAGGATCAAACAGCCTTTTTTACACAATGCAGAGGATTAACCCCTTAGGTTCCACAGTGAGTATAACAAGAATGTGTTACTGCATATACACACTGATTTTACTGTTGTGGGTTTAGTAACACTTTAAGGGTGTTATGTATGTTTCAATAATTTAAAGGTATAGCGCAACAACGTTTGCTTTTATCTTGTGCCCAATATTTGGCCAGCTCGCTGACTGCATCCTTGGCGGTCTTTGGTGGGGACATGTTTCCCATTAGTACAGGTAGGTTTTATGGTGATATTGCTGTCGGTAGAGACCAATATTGTACATAGGGTTGCCACCTTTTCATCAAGTCAAACCCGAACACTTAATGGTGTACAGCATTTTTTTTATAGTATAAAGTTCTAGCATTTATATCTAAATCCACAGAGTTCCCCTTTTACATCTGAATCTGCAGACTTCTCCCTTTATATCTAAACTCGCAGAATTCCCTTGCACTGTAAGGGGGGGGGGGGGCTCTGCAGACTCTGACATAAGGGATGCTCTGGGAACCCTGATTTTAGGGGGAACACTGAGAACTCTGATGTACGGAGAGGACTCTGATGTAAGAGGGAACACTGTGGCCTCTGGTGTAAAGGGGAACTCTGATGTAAGGGGTGCTCTGAGAACCCTGATTTAAGGGGGAATACTGAGAACTCTGATGTAAGGGAAACCTCTGGGGACTCTGACATAAGGGATGCTCTGGGAACCCTGATTTTAGGGGGAACACTGAGAACTCTGATGTACGGAGAGGACTCTGATGTAAGAGGAAACACTGCTGCCTCTGGTGTAAACGGGAACTCTGATGTAAGTGGTGCTCTGAGATCCCTGATTTAAGGGGGAATACTGAGAACTCTGATGTAAGGGAGACCTCTGGGGACTCTGACATAAGGGATGCTCCGGAAACCCTGATTTAAGGGGGAGCACTGAGAACTCTGATGTACGGAGAGGACTCTGATGTAAGAGGAAACACTGCTGCCTCTGGTGTAAAGGGGAACTCTGATGTAAGGGGTGCTCTGAGAACCCTGATTTAAGGGGGAATACCGAGAACTCTGATGTAAGGGAGACCTCTGGGGACTCTGACATAAGGGATGCTCTGGGAACCCTGATTTAAGGGGGAACACTGAGAACTCTGATGTACGGAGAGGACTCTGATGTAAGAGGAAACACTGCGGCCTCTGGTGTAAAGGGGAACTCTGATGTAAGGGGTGCTCTGAGAACCCTGATTTACCTTAGTGTACTCACTCAGGCAGGAGAGGGGGGGGGGAGACTTCAGTCACACACAGGGATGGATGTTGAGCTCACTCACCCCTTGGCAGTCAGCACCCCTCTGAATAATGGGTCCGGTTTCAGGTGCTCTGAAACCCGGACACAGGATTCAAAACCCGGACTGTCCGGGTGAACCGGACAGGGGGCAACCCTAGCTGTACAGGACAACCGTATTAGGAGTTTCGGGAAGCGAAGCGCTCTCTACACGCGTCCTCTCACATCGCTCCCCAGGCCACGCCCCCAACAACGTTTGCTTTTAAAGCCAGATATCACCTTGTAAAAGTAGCAGCAACATCATCATCACTGTGCAGAGAGCAGAGCTGTGGGAGGGGCCCAGCAGAAAACTGCAGGAGGGGGCGGAGACCAGACCAGTCACCCTGCACATGGAGAGAGAGCAGCAGTGAGCGGTCTTTATTACACAGAGGGAAAGTCTCACACTGGATCACTGCACAGATCTGGAAGAAATACACAAGGCTCGCCAACATTAAAGTGGGAAAAGCAAATGACAAATATATTTAGTTCAGTTGTAAGCTCCTTTGGTTCTGAGCACAGTCAGGCACCATTGTATCCTTGCTGATAAAACCATAAAATGATTCATGCCAACAACAGGATTTTTTTTTTTTGGTAAGAAATGGAAGCGTGTTGCTTTGAAAAAAACCTTTTTATATGTGCCAGTTTCCTGTGGGCACCTAACTAGATGCCAAGCAGCAAAAAGCAAATAAAAAAAAAACCTGAACAATACGCTAATTCCTTTTTTTCCATGTATTTTGCATGCACTTTACTTCTAATGGGGCAGCCAATGTAATCCCTGTGGGTGGAATCTTGGCATTCCTTAAAGGGGATGTAAAGCGCTTTCATACTAATTCCTCTCTTTTGTGTTATGGTCAGGACTAAAAAATAATAATACACTTTCGATAAAACGGATAAAAAAAAACAACAAATATTGCATTTTAGTACAGTGGAACCTTGGTTCACGAGTAACGTGGTTAACGAGCATTTTGAAAGACGAGCATTTTTTTTTTTTTTACAAACCCTGACTCACAAAAGCGGGATTAAGCCTCTGTGCATGCAATACCGCATGTGGCCAGAGGTGCGGGGGGGCACTGGTGAGCCTTGGAGACCCTCAGAAGCATTCGGAAATACCGAAAGTGTAAACAGTTCCCGAACATTTCCGAATGTTTCCGAGCGTCTCCAAGGCTCACTAGCGCCACCACACCTCTGGCCACATACAGTACTGCATACACCAGTGCCCCCGGATCTTTGGCCACATACAGTACTGCATACACCAGGCGCCCTCACACCTCTGGCCACATACAGTACTGCATACACCAGTGCCCCCGGACCTTTGGCCACATACAGTACTGCATACACCAGCGCCCCCACACCTCTGGCCACATACAGTACTGCATACACCAGTGCCCCCGGGCCTCTGGCCCCATACAGTACTGCATACACCAGCGCCCCCACACCTCTGGCCACATACAGTACTGCATACACCAGCGCCCCCGCACCTCTGGTCACATACAGTACTGCATACACCAGGGCCGCCAGACCTCTGGCCACATGCAGTACTGCATACACCAGCGCCCCCACACCTCTGCCCATATACAGTACTGCATACACCAGCACCTCTGGCCACATACAGTACTGAATACACCAGCGCCCCCACACCTCTGGCCACATACAGTACTGCATACACAAGTGCCCCTGGACCTCTGGACACATACAGTACTGCATACACCAGCACCCCCAGACCTCTGGCCACATACAATACTGCATACACCAGTGCCCCCAGACCTCTGGCCACATACAATACTGCATACACCAGTGCCCCCAGACCTCTGGCCACATACAATACTGCATACACCAGTGCCCCCAGACCTCTGGCCACATACAGTACTGCATACACCAGTGCCCCCAGACCTCTGGCCACATACAGTACTGCATACACCAGTGCCCCTAGACCTCTGGACACATACAGTGCTGCATACATCAGTGCCCCCAGACCTCTGGCCACATACAGTACTGCATACACCAGTGCCCCTAGACCTTTGGACACATACAGTACTGCATACATCAGTGCCCTCAGACCTCTGGCCACATACAGTACTGCATACACCAGCGCCCCCGCACCTCTGGTCACATACAGTACTGCATACACCAGTGCCCCCAGACCTCTGGACACATACAGTACTGCATACACCAGCGCCCCCGCACCTCTGGTCACATACAGTACTGCATACACCAGCGCCCCCACACCTCTGGCCACATACGGTACTGCATACACCAGCTCCCCCAGACCTCTGGCCACATACAATACTGCATACACCAGCACCCCTGCACCTCTGGTCACATACAGTACTGCATACACCAGTGCCCCCAGACCTCTGGCCACATACAGTACTGCATACACCAGCGCCCCCGCACCTCTGGTCACATACAGTACTGCATACACCAGCGCCCCCACACCTCTGGCCACATACGGTACTGCATACACCAGCGCCCCCAGACCTCTGGCCATATACAATACTGCATACACCAGTGCCCCCAGACCTCTGGCCACATACAGTACTGCATACACCAGTGCCCCCAGACCTCTGGCCACATACAGTACTGCATACACCAGTGCCCCCACAACTCTGGCCACATACAGTACTGCATACACCAGCGCCCCCGCACCTCTGGCCACATACAGTACTGCATACACCAGTGCCCCCGGACCTCTGACCACATACAGTACTGCATACACCAGTGCCGTACTCTGTGCTGTACTCAGTGCCGTATCCAGACCTCTGGCCACATACAGTACTGCATACACCAGTGCCCCCAGACCTCTGGCCACATACAGTACTGCATACACCAGTGCCCCTAGACCTGTGGACACATACAGTACTGCATACATCAGTCCCCCCAGACCTCTGGCCACATACAGTACTGCATACACCAGTGCCCCCAGACCTCTGGCCACATACAGTACTACATACACCAGTGCCCCCAGACCTCTGGCCACATACAGTACTGCATACACCAGTGCCCCCGGACCTCTGACCACATACATGCATTGACAAGCAGTGCTGTGGAACAAATTATCTGAGTTTCCATTGTTTCCTATGGGGAAACTTGCTTTGATATACGAGTGATTTGGATTGCAAGCATTCTACTGGAACGGATTATGGTTGTAATCCAAGGTTCCGCTGTATTTATTATTCTTCTATTGAGCAAGAAGGTAGAGCTCCTTTTCACATGTTATAACTTTGCTTTAAAAGCTGCTTACAGAGCTCAGTAGCTCAAGCTGAATTTTACATATGCGAGTGGAAGACTCATCACAGTGACAGTCTGATGTTTCAATCAGAGAACTGCAGCAGAAAAGCAGGCAGCTGCATGCTGAACTGTTAAAGCTCAACGCTGGGCAAAATTAACCCCCTCCGTTCTTTAACCATTCTGCAACTTTTTTTAACCTCTTGCCACCCAGATAATGCATACGTGTGTGGGGGCGAAGAAGGTGGGCTTTAACGCCCACATACCGCACATATGCATGCATAGGCGGCAGAGATTTCTAAGCTGAGAACGCACTCAATGCCTTTTGTATTGATCGGGAGATGGCTGGATTGGCACCAAATCATTTGAGCATTGTGAAAGCCAATCACAAGGGTCACGTGGTCAGGCAGGCCTTTCCAACCCCCCTCCCTATATTCACCGTATATCAGCTATAGGCAACCTGTGGCCCTCCAGCTGTTGTGGAACTACATTTCCCATGAGGCATTGCAAGGTCGGCAGTTACAATTACTCCCAGAGGCATGATGGGACTTGTAGTTCTGCAACAGCTGGAGGGCCGCAGGTTGCCTACCCCTGCCGTATATAATAGTCCATTTAAAGGGACTCCATGGATGGGTGGAAAGAGGTGTGTGTGCTGTGTTTTTACTGCCCTGAGACTGCCCTCACTTGACCCTCGCCGGCCCTTTTCCAGGAGGTAGGACCAGTGATTCACCATTGCTGCCCACCCCCACGCCACCAACCAGTCTTGCCGCTGCCCCCCCCCCCCCCATGATACTGGATAAAATCTATTAAATTTGGTATTGTTTACATCCCTGATGCTTGACTCTTTTAGGACCCTGCCAATGGGCAGCCAATAAGAAGTGTGCATGTCCTCAATCATTACGCAATCAAGTTCATAGCTGCCAAGGGTGGGCCAACTCAATATTGAACCCTACAGACTAAGACTGGGATGCCATTAAAGTTCATGTGCATGTAAAGGCAGGCGTCCCAATACTTTTGGCAATATAGGGTACATAATCTGCTGGGAATGTCATTGGCACAAAATAATTGTATTGATCACTTCCATCAAACAAGCAATGTTTCGCAGCAATTGTAAGGGGTTCTTCACCCGGCAGCAACATGGGCCCCCATTTCATTTCTGTTTCTTTTTCTTCACTGGAATACAAATTTTTATGTTTGCAAAGAAAACATTTCTATTCCAAAAAAAAAGTCACTGAGAAATGATTACCTTTTGCATTTATTTGAAGTCGAGAGACCAGAACGGCTTCATGTTTTAATCAGCAGAACAGGGAGGCTTTCTGTGGACCGAGCAGATATAAATAAAGCTTCTTTTCTCAGCTGATGGTTCACTGACTAAATGGGACATGGGGTGTCCTTCGTGTATTCAGTTTTCCTCATCCTGGTGCTTACTGCTTCTTTAACCACTTCAATGCCGGGCACTTAAAACACTTTCCGCCCACACCAATTTTCAACTTTTAGTGCTGTTGCGATTTGAATGAGAATTGCGCGGTCGTGCGACGCTGCACCCAAACAAACTTTTTATAATTTTGTTCCCACAAATAGAGCTTTTGGTGGTATTTGATCACCCCTGCAGTTTTAATTTTTTGCGCAATAAATAAAAGACAGAAAATTAAAAAAAAAAACATTTTCTTTGTTTCTGTCACAAAACTTTGTATAAAGTACATTTTCTCCTTCACTGATGGGCACTGATGTGGCTACACTGATGGGCACTGATGAGGCTAGACTGACAGGCACTGAGGAGGCAGTACAGATTGGCACTGATGAGGTGGCACTGATAAGGTTGCACTGATGATGGGGCACATATGCAGCACTGATAAGCAACACTGACGGACACTGATGATGGGGCACATATGCAGCACTGATGGGCGGCACTGATAAGCAACACTGACGGACACTGATACGTGGCACTGATGGACACTCATAGGCGGCACTGATAGGTGGCACTGGGTACTGATGGGCACTGATAGGTGGAACTTTTAGGTGGCACAGGTGGGCACTGATAGGTGGCACTGGTGCATATAGCACTGTTAGGGATGGCACTGGCAGGCATCATATATGGGCACAGTGCCATCCGTACAGTGCACTGTATTGCCCTTACCTGATGGTCTAGTGGGGGCTCTCTGGTGGTCCTGGGCGGCCTCCTCATGGTGTCCGGGGGGGCTCCTGGTTGGCTCCTTGATGGTCCAGTGGGGTGATCCTGAGGGGGCTGCGCTGATAAACGTTCAGCGTAGCCCCCCCTCCCCCTGTCAGGAGAGCAGCCGATCGGCTCTTCGCTGCTCAGATCTGCAGACCTGAGCAGAGGGAAAGCCGATAAACGGCTCTCCCTATTTACACTGTGATCAGCCGTGATTGGTCACGGCTGATCACATGGTAAAAGGCTTCCGATGGAAGCCTTTTACCTTGGTCGGTAATGCGGTCCGTCAGACTGACCCACGGCACCACTGATCACCGCGATGTGCACCCCCACGTGTGCGCAATCGCGGATTATCCTGAGGACGTCAATAGACGCCCAGTCAGGATAATGAACCACCCGCCCGGTCGTCATTTCTTAATACGCCAGGCGGGAAGTGGTTAAAGGGAATGAAGAGTGTTTTTCAACATTGTTTCTTACTAATTGTGTAGCGATGTCCACCCCTCTAGACTAGAGGCCTGATGTGACCTCCAGAGTCAGGGGCAGCTGACATTCCTCCTCAGGGTGCAGGTTACTGGGCATGGTGGGTGTAATGCAAGTTGGAAACATGGGCCCCAGTCACTTTTTCAATGCAAAAAAGAGATTTATTGTCTCTTAACAAGAACTGGGGTAGAGAGGGTTAGGTCCAGGACACCCTAAGGCAGATGCAAAAGCAATTGACAGACTCAGAGACAAAAATAATAGGCAGACAGCTATACGGGTAGAGAGCCTTTAAGCTGGACGCAGCAAACTCTATCTTGTAGACCTGCTGTCTCCTATGGCAACTAAACTTTCAACAATTATAGATCTGCACACGTAACTCACAGTATCCCGTCTTCTCTCCCATCTCACAGTCTTACTGTAGATCTTCACTCAATGAGCTCCCCATCTCTCTCTAGACTTCCGCTGGATCCCCTGAGCTCTTCCACAGCTAACCCCTTATATACTCCTCAAGCTTCACCCACGCTAACCCGCTGGGTCCCTGACTTGGCACTCTGTTGAAGCTTTCCCACTGGCTACTGAAAATGGCTGCTCTGGTACCTCTTCAGGCTTCCATACACTGGCCTCTGATAACAGGAGTGGTCTTCCCTTATGGCAACTGCTTCTCCTTCGTCTCTGGCGTCAACTTGGTTCCCCCCTCCGGCTGAACCTCTGCTTCAGTTTGGACGCCCAACCAAGTTGCAGAGGTTCAGGAACCAAGTTGATGCCAAATGCGAAGGAGAAGCAGTTGCCATAAGGGACGACCACTCCTGTTGCCAGGTCCGCTTTAAGGTTAATTTCATTGTGTGGCTCTGTGTCTTCTTACATTCCCTGAGACTGAATAGCTACCTCCCCATGCATGAATCACCATTGAGCAGTGGCAGCTGGTGGTTTTTTGCTTGGGGGGATGGCAAACAACCTCCCCCCGCAGCACCTCAAACCCCCCCATCCCCCCCACTGTCTGTCGGTCAGTCCACTTACCTCATCTAGGCGGCGGGCATCCGGAATCAGAGCAGCAAGCAGCGGCAGGGATCAGGCATCCACAGAGCGGTGGGGATCGGGGCACCAGGCAGTGGTGGGGATCAGGTATCCGAGGAGCGGCGGGCATCCAGGCATGCGGCTCTTCTCTTCTTCGCTTCCGCCGTGCATCTCCTCCCCTCCTCCTAGGCGTCCAATAGAATCACCTGTCCTTTCAGCCAATCAGATGATGGGTATCAGACCCGCTTCCCGATTGGCCAGGAGGAGGATCAGATCGATGTTCAAACACATGTGGGTGGGCTCCGGACGCAATGCTCTGCACCCTGAGCCCACTCTATTTTGAAGCCTATTAGAGCCTCCGGCTCTAATCATTGCTTCAAAAAACCCCCCACCCCCTCCCCCCGCCATAGGAATTTATGCGCCCAGCGTCCTGAAAGGGGCCAGGCGCATGGATAAGGAGAGCGGTAGGGCATGGATAGGGAAGGTGGCGCCCGGGGGTCCCACAATGGATGGGACCACCCCTGCCATTGAGATATTTGTATATCGCTATCATATCTCCACTTGGGCGTCTCTTCTCTGGGAAGAATAAGTTTAATATTTGTAGTCTTTCCTTGTAACTGAGGTCCTCTAGTCCCTATCCAGAATACTCCAGATGTGGTCGAACCAGAGTTTTTTATAAAGTGGCAGGATTCAGTGGCAGCCGCTCATGCAAGGCGCAGGGGGCCGCCCCCCTAATCAGTGCGCCCGGCCCCTAATCTACATGCAGGGTGCCGGACGCATGGATTTCAACTGGGTTTTTTTTCGAAGCACATGATTAGAGTCTAAGGCTCTAACTGGCTTCAAAAAAAGGGTGGGCTCGGGGTGCAGAGCACTACGCCTGGAGCCCACCCAGTTGTGTGATATTAGCGAAATATTTCTCCTCAGAAAGCGAGTCCTGAGACCCGATTGGCCGCGAGTCCTGATTGGCCGGGAGGAGAAGCGGCCGCCGGGACTTGGGAGGAGACGCGGGAGGGGGGACTGGCGGGCGAGTGTCGGGGGGGGTTGGTGCTGTTTGGCTGGCTGGGCGGCCACGGGCCACCCCCCCAAGCGAATTGTTCACCAGCCGCCACTAGCAGGATTATACTTTTGTCTCTTGAGTAAATTCCCTTTTTTTATGCATGCCAACATTCTGCTGGCTTTGCTTGCTGCAGCTTGGCATTGTGTGCCATTGTTGAGCCGGTCAGCTACTAGGACCCCCAGATAATTTTCCATCCTGGATTCCCCCAGAGGTTCTCCCCCTAGTGAGTAATTTGTGTTCATATTTTTAGCCCCCATATGCATTACTTTTCATTTTTTAACATCAAAGCTGGTTTGGCTGTACTTCTCCTGTGGATCACAGCAGTGCAGTGCGTTCTGTACTCCTGTGACCCCTTTTCAGCAGACAGCTGGCTGAAGCTCTCTGTCAGCTGATGTCATAGAGCCGGTCCAGGCTCAGGCAAGATCACGACCATATGGTCAGGATCTGCCCATGTGCCTGGACCGGTACCCATCTCGGCCAAGCCGCTTAGAGCCCGAGCCGGCCACTCCCGCCCCCTCTAGAGCTCCAGTGAATGCAGGGGGAGGGGGGGGGGACAGAGCAGAGAGCCGGTGATTGACAATCACCAGCTCTCTGCTCTGGGAGCTCTGAGGACCAAGCGATCGGCGGCGTTTGATCTCTCGGTTCTCAGTGTTAGAGCCAGTGTGGGGACGGATCCAGCTAGGTAAGTATGAATCTGCAAAAACCCTGATTCCCATACATCTCTCTTTTAAACCTAATTTGCCCTGTAGTTGCCCACCCCAGTGGGAGTAGGTAAAATAGTAATCATATAAGTATTTCATTTCATTTTCATTTGGCTGATTGCTGTTTTTCCACTTTAAGATTAGAGATTAGATCCCGACTCTGGTTTACACCACTGAATCAGCCCAGGACCACAGAGGTCTTCCAAGCTGTCAAGCCTTCATCTGGAAGGGTCTACTTTTGCCTGCTACAGTTGTTTTGTATCCCTCTCAATATAATTGGCTGGAACCAGTGGTGTATAATCCATGGGTGCAGGGTGTTCACTGAACACGGGCCCTGAGGGGTGGGGGGCCCACTGTGCTCTGACCCACACTGCACCCATGGATGATCTCTCCCTGGTTGACAGTCGGGGATTATCGGTGCGGTGTGGGTTTGCACATGGGCCCACTAATTTCATGATACGCCCCTGGCTGGAACATGATGGCCCAAGAATCATCAGGACCATGTAACAATCTGTAAGTAAACATTTGCACCTTTAAGCTGGTTTCACACTGATGCGACTTGAGTGCGGTTTCACAAGACTGTGACCGACTCTCAATGGAACTGGTTCACACAGCTCCGTGGCGGCCGCGGAGTGGATTGCACAGGGGTCCTGTGCGTCTTTGGCTCCGTTTTAGGTTCAAATTCAGGCAAAAATTGGGGACTGATTCGTCCCTCAAACGGAGAACAGGGACTCAGCGGACCCCTGCTATGAGCCGCATCTGAAGACAGTGTGAACCCAGCCTAAGTCTCTTTCTCTCTGCAATTCCACTCTCAGCCTTTTCATATCGTAGAAGTCTGCCAGCGGTTTCTAACCGATTCTTTGATGTGCTGATATGCAGACAGGGATTTGTAAGCGAGGCTTTTAAGACATGAAAGGGAATTTGAAAACCACACTCGGCTCAGTCCTGAAGCCGATCAGTCTCCTCTATGAGGCAAATCGCAATGCACGATCAGACGTGAGCACCACTGGTCTATTATACCACCGCCACCACTCTGCCCTAGCTCCCTTGGTTTCCAATATTTTTTTTATCATGAAACGGACATTCTCCTATCAAATGATTTAAAGAAGAACTCGCTTTAAATCCCAAAATTATCCTTTGCATTGGGGCACTGGAAAAGTTAATAGGTTGTTTTGCCTAACTATGGCCCTCTAGTTGTTCAGGAACTACAATTTCCATCATGCCTAGTCATGTCTGTGAATGTTATTGTGAGTTTTACAATGCTTCATGGGACATGTAGTTCTGCAACCGTAGTTAGGAGAGCCCTGGCCTAGAGGATAGGAAGAACAGTTGTACTTACCTGATCCTCCACAAACTGGTGGTGGACTGTCCCTTAGTGTCTTTACTATGGACCCTGCTCTGGTCTGGATGATGGCAGCACCCTAGACTGGTGGAGCAGGGGGGGTGCAGAAGCTGTGGGGACCAGTTTAGTCTAAGGGAGAATCAGGCAGCGCTCATCATATTCTGGTGGTGGTCTGTTCCGCAACATCCTCATTATAGACCCTGCTCTGGTCTTGATGATGTCTGCACCCTAAACTGGTGGAATGTGGGGGATGTAGACATTGCGTGGAATGGTCTAGCCACGGAGAGGAGCAGGGGATCAGGTCAGCAAAACTCCTTTTATTGCCCCCCCCCCCCCAGACATAAACAAGCAATTAACCCTTGTACACAACCATATACAGTCAGGTCCATAAATATTGGGACATCGACACAATTCTAATCTTTTTGGCTCTATACACCACCACAATGGATTTGAAATGAAACAAACAAGATGTGCTTTCACTGCAGACTTTCAGATTTAATTTGAGGGTATTTACATCCAAATCAGGTGAACGGTGTAGGAATTACAACAGTTTGGATATGTGCCTCACACTTTTTAAGGGACCAAAAGTAATGGGACAGATTAACAATCATAAATCAAACTTTCACTTTTTAATACTTGGTTGCAAATCCTTTGCAGTCAATTACATGAAGTCTGGAATGCATAGACATCACCAGACGCTGGGTTTCATCCCTGGTGATGCTCTGCCAGGCCTCTACTGCAACTGTCTTCAGTTCCTGCTTGTTCTTGGGGCATTTAACCTTCGGTTTTGTCTTCAGCAAGTGAAATGCATGCTCAATCGGATTCAGGTCAGGTGATTGACTTGGCCATTGCATAACATTCCACTTCTTTCCCTTAAAAAACTCTTTGGTTGCTTTTGCAGTATGCTTCGGGTCATTGTCCATCTGCACTGTGAAGCGCCGTCCAATGAGTTCTGAAGCATTTGGCTGAATATGAGCAGATAATATTGGCCGAAACACTTCAGAATTCATCCTGCTGCTTTTGTCAGCAGTCACATCATCAATAAATACAAGAGAACCAGTTACATTGGCAGCCATACATGCCCACGCCATGACACTACCACCACCATGCTTCACTGATGAGGTGATATGCTTTGGATCATGAGCAGTTCCTTTCCTTCTCCATACT
>BLSH010340331.1:2237230-2253199 GCA_018402905.1 Glandirana rugosa
TAAAAAAAAAAAAAAAAAAAAAAAAACCCAAAAATGAATTCTCATCATCCATAAACGCGACCACTTTTGCGCAAACCAATCCATAAACGCAGATTGCGATTTTTTTATCGCAAATATGAGGAAGAATATAAATCGGCCAAAAATGGTGAAAAAATGTTTTTTTATATATTTTTTTTTATTTGTATTCTAGCAAAAAGTAAGACATTTGGGTTTTTTTTGCAAAATTGTCGCTCTTCTTTTGTTTATAGCGGTGATCAGAAATGACGCAGCGGTGATCAAATACCACCAAAAGAAAGCTCTGTTTGTGGGAAAAAAAGGACGCAAATTTTGTTTGGGTACAACGTCGCACGACCGCGCAATTGTCAGTTAAAGCGACGAATCGCCGAATCGCAAAAAGGGCTCCGGTCCTAAAGCTGGAAATCCTTCCGGGGCTGAAGTGGTTAAAATAAACCGACCATTAAAATTATAGATTGATCATTTCTTTGTCAGTGGGCAAACGTACAAAATCAGCAGGGGATCAAATACTTTTGTCCCCTCACTGTAGCGCCTACACACCTGTTTTCCCTTGCATTTACACCTAGGCGTTTTAAATCGTTGGCAGAGTTGCCACGATTCTGCCCGCAATGTCAAAATGCTGTGATAAAATGACAAATGGTAGAATGCATTTTAATGGCACCTACAAACGCGGTGCTGTTCTGGCGCGATTGTTGTGAGATAAATTGTGCAGCAATCGCGGCAAACTGCATCCTGTGAATCTTGCCGCCCAAAAGTAGCTCCTGAACTTTTTTTGGCCGACAAGCTTCACGCGATGGCATGAATGCCGCCTCACATGTATTTGGGATACAACCCTTTCCATTCCCTTCTGCTTTTCATTTGTAAAGAAGGGTTAAATCATTTGCTCCTGATGAAAGTAGAAAGGATGCAAGTATAAGCACCGCTAAGCAAAGGTACTTGAGCACGTCACGGCTTTGACTACTGGTTAATTAGCAGTGAAGATGGAAGAATTTGTGACCCTTTCAAGTAAATCGATATCAAAGCAGTGATAGGATAAACACTCAGCTGCCTCTTTAGCGTGCAGATATCACGAATAAATAATATCCACTTACACCTGTAAAGAAGAGGCTCAGATCACTGAGTTTGGCAAAGTGCACTTTTTCTTGCTCTATAGTACAGCACCGCCATCTTAAAGTGAACCTGTCATGTGAATGAAATCAGCCACTTCGCTGCCTCCCATTTTTTAACTCAGGTGGCCATTTTTGACATTTTTCCACTTCTAGAGAACAGCCTTGAAAGTTTATAAAAGAAGAGTAAGAAGCATTTTTTGCACATTTTTTTTAAAGCCACCCTGTCGCTAAGAAAGTAAAATATAAAAGTGAAGTAGCATGTAAAAGAGGATTATGAATAGTTACCCATCTGATGAATGGCTCCATCCACTTGTCTTTCTATGACTAGCTGGTGTAACCTGGACTGTAGCATTTAACTGCTGCAAAACTTCTTCCTTTGTTGCTACTGTGTTCTCCTTCTGCAGTATGGACAGGGTTAAACTGAATATTCATTAATGCAGAAGGGCAGCAGCCAACTTTAAGGAGGCTAATTTGCAATGTTTGTGTTAGGAAAAGGAACCGTTTCTGGCTAAAATCTGTCATTTCCGCGGTGGTGCGCACATTCGCGCGCGTGCGCGCGCCCCCGTGCGCGTTCGCGCGCTCCCGTGCGCGCGCACGCGCCGGAAAACGGCGCCAAATGGGCCTATTTAAGCCTGGAGACTTCTGAGACCAAGTGCTGCTCGCTCTACAGCGTTCCCGACCTGTAAGCCTCGGCTCTGGATACCTGTTCCCGTATTGCTCTGCCTCCTGTTGACCCGGCTTGTCCTGACCTGCTGTCTGCTACCTGCACCGACCCCGGCTACCCACGACCATCCGATTGTCTGCTCCCTTGTACCTCTGCTGCCCGCCCGTTAACGAACCTTGCTTGGACTTTGACTACTCTTTTGCCTGATCCTTTGTACCTTCCTGCCAGCCTGTTGCCGACCCAGCCTGAACGACCATCCTTCTACCTGCACGTCTCCTGGAGCATCGCTACGTCATCGGTGACCCTCCAGCCCTCGTGCCATCCCGCACTCTTGGGCCTCTGTCCCCACTACCAGGGGTCCTTGAATCGGGTGCGCAAGAGCGGTTGTTCCCTGCACAAGACAGACTCCACCGTCAGGTACGTGACAGTTTGTCTATGGAGTGTCTCCAGTGCAGGGGGCTGGATCGATCCTGGAGGACTGTGATTGGCTGATGCAAGAGATAAAGAGGACCAGGGAGGAAAGGAGAGAAACAGGCAGCTGTGTGGGGAAAGGGATTAGCTGCTGGCTGAACCAAACCTTGACATAGCTGACCACAATCGGGCTCATCGCGCAGGACCTTTCCTCAGAGATTGGGAACTTTATCCTTGGGAGAGTGTGAGGTGTGATTTGGAAGCCTGATGTGATTAGACCGTACTAGAGAGCACCCCCACCACTTGTATGCGCAGGACACTACCCCCTCAGGAGCCGCTGGATTTTGGGCCGTCTTTTACACAACCAGTCATTTTAGAACTTTGAGGACAACTTGAGTGATCACAGACTCCCAGCAAAAAAAATCCCAGACTGTATTCCATCTGAAATTACTGTACATCATGGCTAGTCACAAGTCCCTACTTTGCTTCAGGTATTTTGGTCTTCCCTGCAAAATTCCAGTGCACCTGACTCCAACTGAGAATTCCCCAAGCAAGAGTGGAGGATAACAGTATACTGTCCTTCTGAAAGCTAGCTTAATATTGCACTCGGTTGCAATCGCCCTTGTAGGCTTTGATAGTGAAAAGTGTAGAGCTTCAAGGACAACTGTGGCTGGACTCTCTTCTTAACACAAATCTCCAAACTATGCTGCCAGGGCAAATTACTTTTAATAGAATGCCACAGAACTTTCAATACTGATCCCAGTACCGGTACATTAGCACAAGATTTTCACAATCAGGGGTTTAAGGTTGGCAGTACCTGTCCCTTCCGAATGGCTAGCTGGGTATAACACCTGGCTGCCTCACCTCTATAGGCTTTTGGTGATGAAACAGGCAGATGTTACTCACTCAGTCCCTGTCAGAAACCATGAATCAGAGTGAGACACAAAATGCAGTTAAAAAAATCACACATTTAATTTAATGGTAAAAATGGTACAGCTCAGTAAACATAGTCAAAACATAAGCCAGAGATCGGAAGCCAAAGTGGGTTATCAAACGAGCCAGTAATCAGGAAACCAGAAATCAGCATAGTCAGAGGCAGAATAACAGGATCAGGAACCAGAAGGGATGTCAGCCAGGCTAAGTCTTTCACAGGAACACACCAGAGACACTCCAGATAGGTTGACCAGGCAAAAAGCACAACAGGAATGAACAAGGCAGTTTAAATAGCCAGAAGGGGCTGGCGGTAGGTGGGACTGACAAGAAGGTAATGATAACCAGGTGAGCCTCTGTGGAAACAATGAGTGCTGACAATTATCCAACAGCTGAGCAGCCTGAGCACAGGGAAGGGAGCTGCTAAGAGCCCAGCCCTGACAGTCTCTTAATGTCCTACAGCATAGATGGTGACTTCTGCCCAGGCCTCCTGCTGTTCAGGTCCCACTTGCATGCCAGGGTGTCTCAATCAGTTGAGATGAAACTGAAGGGGGTGAGGTATTGTTCTCTCAGCTTCCTACTTCCTTTTTCTCAGCACACTGTCTCCCTAACTATCTCTCTCTCTCCCCCTGGCACCTTTGCCTGGAGGCACAGGGGTCCCCTCCAGGCCTGGATTCTCTCCCCACATGGCCAGGCTCCTGAGCATTTATGGGCCAACTCTTCACCCTTCTGGCTGTCCTTACCAAGGGATTAGTAGAGCTCGCATGAATATTCAGGTTTCTATCTCCACCCTCTAAGTTCTGGGAATTTCTGGAAGTTTCCAGAATCCAGGGAGAGGCGACAGAGGCTAAGCTCTCAGAGCCTGCCAGCTAAACTGTACATGACTCCAAATATTTCTGGCTCCACCGGCTATAGTGAAGCTAAACTAAATTTAACTAAGCTATTCACACTATGTACACAAGGGGATGCTACATAAGGATGGAAAGAGGGATTGTCTTCAGTGGTTCCTCTGGGGGTAGCACTACACTGGCATAAAAGCCAGTGGGCGAAACATAATGGGGTACACAACATCTGACCCTCCTAGCAAGAGTGAAAATATACTGTAGTTAAATTCTTATACAGGCTGCATCTCTTCCCAGTTTTTTCTTATCCAATTCAGTATGTCTCAACTATCCTAATTTCCACAGGACTGCACCAGGTCACTCTCAGGGTCCAGTGGATCCATCCCACATCCTGACAAGAGCATTCCAGCAGCCAATACAAGTATCTGACTGTCGCCTATACAGGTAAGTGGGGAAAACCAATGCACACTTTTTTTTCTGCTCACGTGCCGATCCACAGGGGAAGTCTAGTATAGACCCCCTCAGTCTGTTCTGGGGCACTGTGCTGGTCTGACATTGTAGAGAGGGGGCTGATCTGAGATTTGAAGAGGGGCTGATATTGTGTCTGAATGTTAAGAGTGGCTGTTTTAATCCTTCCACCAGTGACAGCTGGTGCTACATTTTTTTTTTGGATTGGGAGGGGGCTGCAAACCACCCCGCCAGCCCCACTCGCCCGCTCGGCAGCAGCCCCACTCATCAGCTGTGCTTGCCCATCAGCCCCGCACTTACCCCATTCAGGTCTCGGACGGCTTCCCCAGCTTTCCCTCCCGGCCAATCCGGCCTCAGGACCCGGACCCGCTTCCTATCCTGATTGGACGGGAGGAGAAGCTGTTGATTCGCTATTGTCACAAGTGGGTGGGCTCAGAGCGCAGTAGTCTGTGCACCGAGCCCACCCTTTTTGAAGCCAATTAGAGCCTCCGGCTGTAATCACGTGCTTCACAAAAAAACAAACCCTTGTAAAACTGTATGCGTCCGGCGCCCTGCATGGAGATTAGGGGGCAGGCGCATAGAGATTAGGGGGGGCGGCATCCCCAGGTTACCGCTGCCTTCCACTGACCTTGGGGGATTTTCCTTCCTGCTGACCAATAACACCCAACATTTTTCTCCCACTGACCACCAAGAGTGTGGCATTTAATTTTTCGCCTACTGACCGATGAACCTATTTGAAACATATCTGAAGCATATTAATACTATAGGCGTGTTAAAGGCAGAGTTAAAATTCAAAGTCATTGTTAGCTTGGCCTTACTGAAGTTTTTCCTTGAGGTTGGCTCAGACAGAAAGCATATGTAATGGAAGAGTTTTCAGAAATTATATTGTTCTGAGGTTAGTGTGTGTCTGTAAGGCTCTCACTTGTGGTTACATGGACTATAGCGAATGTGTGCAGTGTATACTGTGCATAAACCCAGACTCTATTTAACTGTTCCCCTCTAAACTATGCCCAGTATTCGGCGCCATGTGGCCACGCCCATTTTTTGCAGAAGCATGCTAGGTACCATATTATCTCTTCTCCTGGCTGTCCCTCTTTATGAAAGTCTAAAGTAGGGAGGAGTACCAGTCTGCCCACCCCTTTGGGGAGTAATACTGTATGTATACATAACTTTTTTTTCCATGGGTCTTTGGTCTGCTCCTGTGATGTCAAGGATCCTTGTCTTCTTCTTGCTACAAAGGTACAATGTACAGTCTGGTCACTGAAGAAGAAGAAGAGACTGAGGATATGCTTCATCCTGCCTGCAGCAGACTTAATAAGCTTAATTTGGGGCTCATTTACACAGTTGGGTTGCAACATGTCTAACTGTCTAGCTGACAGGGAGAGGCGGCAGGTGAGTGTATCTGCGGACCGGAGGGGAGGGTGACTGACAGGAGGGGCGGCGGGACTGAAGGTGACTGACTGATTCCTGCAAAGAGTCAGATTACAAGGGGAGGCTGTGCAGAGTGACACAGACACATACAATAAAGACTGACTGACAGTGTATGTGAGTACCTGAGTATTCTGTAGGTACCTGAATGGTGAGTACCTGAATATTCTGTGAGTACCTGAGTAGTGAGTACCTGAATAGTGAGTACCTGAGTATTCTGTAAGTACCTGAGTATTCTGTAGGTACCTGAGTATTCTGTGAGTACCTGAGTAGTGAGTACCTGAGTATTCTGTGAGTACCTGAGTATTCTGTGGGTACCTGAGTAGTGAGTACCTGAATATTCTGTGAGTACCTGAGTAGTGAGTACCTGAGTATTCTGTGAGTACCTGAGTAGTGAGTACCTGAGTATTCTGTGAAGTACCTGAGTATTCTGTGAGTACCTGAGTATTCTGTAAGTACCTGAGTATTCTGTGAAGTACCTGAGTATTCTATGAAGTACCTGAGTAGTGAGTACCTGAGTATTTTGTGAGTACCTGAGTATTCTGTGAAGTACCTGAGTATTATGTGAGTACCTGAGTATTATGTGAGTACCTGAGTATTCTGCGAGTACCTGAGTATTCTGTGAGTACCTGAATATTCTGTGAGTACCTGAGTATTCTGTGAGTACCTGAGTAGTGAGTACCTGAGTATTCTGTGAGTACCTGAGTAGTGAGTACCTGAGTAGTGAGTACCTGAGTATTCTGTGAGTATCTGAGTAGTGAGTACCTGAGTATTCTGTGAGTACCTGAGTAGTGAGTACCTGAGTATTCTGTGAGTACCTGAGTATTCTGTGAGTACCTGAGTATTCTGTGAGTATCTGAGTAGTGAGTACCTGAGTATTCTGTGAGTACCTGAGTATTCTGTGAGGTACCTGAGTGGTGAGTACCTGAGTATTCTGTGAGTACCTGAGTTGTGAGTACTTGAGTAGTGAGTACCTGAGTATTCTGTGAGTACCTGAATATTGGGTGAGTACCTGAGTATTCTGTGAGTACCTGAGTATTCTGTGAGTACCTGAATATTGGGTGAGTACCTGAGTATTGGGTGAATACCTGAGTAATATAGAGTGAGTACCTGAGTGTTCTGTGAGTACCCAAGTGTGGCTTGAGTACCGGAGTGTGGTGTGAGTACTGAGTGCTGTGAGTACCTGTGTACTGTGAGTATTAGAGGCAGGAAGCCAGCGGTTAGGTAATTGGATAGGGCATAATTCCCAGTCCCCACTAAATCAATAGGTACGATGCCCGGCAGGTGTGGAGAAGGGATTCGATGTACATCTTGTCGCATGTATGCGTTCCTTGATCATGCGATCGAGGGCGAATACTGCTGCACAAAATGTAAGAACCTTGTTTACCTTGAAGCCCAGGTTCTGAATCTAAGGAAGCAGCTGTCAACACTGAGACGACTCTCCATACTTAAGGAGAGTTGGGATCGTACTCGGCAGGTGCCGGCAGGGGCCAGCACAGAGGCGGGTGGAGACATAGAGGTGCAGGCACCAGAACAGAGTAGTTGGGTGACAGTTAGGAAGGGTAAAAGGGAAAGAGTCAGGGAGGCTGATCCTGGGCTGGAGCATCCCAATAGGTAAACCCCGTTGTGTGATATTGCGGAAACCAGCCAGGAACCAGCATCGCTGGGGCAGAGTGGCTCCCCTAGCTGCCAGGGAGTAACTCCTCCAGCGAGGATGGGGAGGAAGCCAGGGGAAAGGAAAGACAGATTGTGGTGATTGGGGATTCAATTCTTAGAAACAGAGAGAGGCCAATCTGTCACAAAGACCTGAAGCACCGAACTGTGTGCGGTTTACCGGGTGCTCGGGTTCGGAACATCACGGATCGGGTGGACAGATTGCTGGGAGAGGCTGGGGAAGACCCGGCTGTCATGGTTCATGTTGGCACCGATGACAAAGTTAGAGGTAGGTGGAGTGTCCTAAAAAAAGATTTCAGTGACCTAGGAGCAAAATTGAGGCTTAGGACCTCCAAGGTGGTATTCTCAGAAATACCACCAGTACCTCGAGCCACACCAGAGAGGCAGCAGGAGATTAGGGAAGTCAACAAGTGGCTGAGGAGCTGGTGTAGAAAGAAGGGTTTCGGGTTCCTGGAGAACTGGACCGATTTCTCAATCAGTTACGAGTTCTATAGAAAGGGTGGGCTTCACCTAAATGGGGAAGGTGCAGACCGGCTGGGAATGAGGATGGCTGAAAACTTAGAGGGGCTTTTAAACTAGGCAACGGGGGGGGGGAGGGTCCAGACTTAGTAATAGCCAGTAAGGAACAGAGTCCAGCAGGTAGTATTGGGGGCAGGAGAAATATAGAATTTAAATCTGAGGCAAGTAGTGTAACAAGTCCTATATGCAAACGAGGAATACCCAGCAAGGAAACAGTAGGCGCCCAGACAAAACTACGTGGCTTGTTCACTAATGCCAGGAGTCTGGCGGACAAGATGGGAGTTACTACTGTACGAGGAGGAATTCGATTTTGTGGGAATTTCAGAGACTTGGTTCAACAGTTCACATGATTGGCTGGCTACCATTCCGGGGTATTCCCTGTATCGCAGAAATAGGGAGGGCAAAAAAGGGGGAGGGGTATGCCTGTATATAAAAAATGACATACAAATAAATGTGAGAGATGACATTGCTAGTGGATCTGTGGAGGAAGTTGACACCTCATGGGTAGAGCTACAAAGGGAAGATACCAGGGGAAAGTAATACTGGGTATATGCAATAGGCCCCCTAATCAGAGGGAGGAGGGGGAGGCTGACCTCCTATCGCAATTTGGAATAGTGGCTAGGATGGGAAGTGTCATTATAATGGGGGATTTTAATTATCCAGATATTGACTGGGAGGAAGGTACTGCACATTCAGCTAAGGCTCGCCATTTCCTAAGTGTCCTGCAGAACAATTTCATGGGTCAGATGGTTAATGCACCAACAAGAGAAAAAGCACTATTAGACCTTCTGATCACTAACAGCACAGACCTGATCAGAGATGTGGAAGTAAGGGGCAATCTAGGAAATAGCGATCACAGGACAATTAATTTCAGCATAAATGACACAAACAGGAAACATAAGGGGAATACAAAGACACTGAATTTTAAGAGAGCCAACTTCCATAAACTACGCTCCTTGCTGGAAGATGTTAGCTGAGATATAATTTTAGGAACAACAAATGCGGGGGAAAATGGGAGTGCTTCAAGAACATACTAAACAAAGCTATTAGCCAGTGTATCCCAACGGGAAATACATTTAAAAGAGCTAATCAAAGACCAGGATGGCTTAACTCTGACGTAAAGGCACACATAAAAGCAAAGGAGAAGTCCTTAAAAAATACAAGGCTGAGGGGTCCCTGTCAGATTTTCATATTTATAAAACGCGCAATAAGGAATGCAAAGGTGCAATCAGAGCAGCTAAGGTAGAACATGAAAGACACATAGCTGAGGAGAGTAAAAAGAATCCCAAGAGATTCTTTAAGTTTATAAACAGTAAGAGAGGGAGGTCAGATCATACTGGCCCCATAAAGAATGATGAAGGTAATCTGGTTGCAAAGGATGGAGAGATGGCAAAGGTATTAAACTTATTTTTCTCCTCAGTATTCACAAAGGAAACGGGGTTCTCACTTATTCAAAGCTAAAATGTTGGTCCTCACGACACGTCACAGGAAACACCCTCATGGCTAACTGAGAATAAAATCAGGAATAGGCTTGAAAAAATGAACACTAATAAGGGTTTTTTCCTGTATACGAAGGCTGTGACCACTTCCCTTCCCCAGATAGTGCAGTCCCCATACAGTTAGAAGACGCCCAGGAAACATATTTAACCCTTAGAGCGCCCCCTGCAGGTTAACCCCTTCACTGCCAATGGCATTTACACAGTAATCAGTGCATTTTTATAGCACTGATCGCTGTATAAATGCCAATGGTCCCAAAAAAGTGTCAAAATAGTCCGACATGTCCGCCCCAATATCGCAGTACCGCTAAAAATCGCAGGTCGCCGCCATTACTAGTAAAAAAAAAAAAAACCCCAAAAATGAATTCTCATCATCCGTAAACGCGACCACTTTTGCGCAAACCAATCAATAAACGCCGATTGCGATTTTTTTTATCGCAAATATGAGGAAGAATATAAATCGGCCAAAAACGGTGAAAAAACATTTTTTTAATATTTTTTTTTTTATTTGTATTCTAGCAAAAAGTAAGAAATTTGGGTTTTTTTGCAAAATTGTTGCTCTTCTTTTGTTTATAGCGGCGATCAGAAATGATGCAGAGGTGATCAAATACCACCAAAAGAAAGCTCTGTTTGTGGGAAAAAAAGGACGCAAATTTCGTTTGGGTACAAGGTCGCACGACCGCGCAATTTTCAGTTAAAGCGACGCAGTGCCGAATCGCAAAAAGGGCTCCAGTCCTAAAGCTGGAAATCCTTCCGGGGCTGAAGTGGTTAAGGAACTTAGCCAAGTTATTGCCAGACCATTGTACCTAATCTTTAAGAGCAGTTTTCTGACCGGTACGAAACCAGCTGATTGGAGGAAAGCCAATGTAGTACCAATATATAAAAAAGGACCAAGATATATCCCTGGGAACTACAGGCCAGTTAGCTTAACATCAATAATTGGCAAGCTCTTGGAGGGAATAATAAGGGATTACAGGTGATACTCGAAAAATTAGAATATCGTGTAAAAGTTCATTTATTTCAGTAATGCAACTTAAAAGGTGAAACTAATATATGAGATACTCATTACATGCAACGCAAGATAGTTCAAGCCATGATTTGTGATGTTTATGGTTTACAGCTCATGAAAACCGCAAATCCACAATCTCAGAAAATTAGAATATTACATGCAATCAATAAAACAAGGATTGTACATAGAACAATATCAGACCTCTGAAAAGTATAAGCATGCATATGTACCCAGTACTTGGTTTGGGCCCCTTTTGCAGCAATTACTGCCTCAATGCGGCGTGGCATGGAAGCTATCAGCCTGTGCCACTGCTGAGGTGTTATGGAAGACCAGGATGCTTCAATAGCGGCCCTCAGCTCTTCTGCATTGTTGGGTCTCATGTCTCTCATTTCTCTCTTGGCAATGCCCCATAGATTCTCTATGGAGTTCAGGTCAGGCGAGTTTACTGGCCAATCAAGCACAGTAATCCCACGGTCATTGAACCAGGTTTTGGTGCTTTTGGCAGTGTGGGCAGTGCCAAGTCCTGCTGGAAAATGAAATCAGCATCTCCATAGAGCTCGTCTGCGGAAGGAAGCATGAAGTGCTCCAAAATCTCCTGGTAGACGGCTGCGTTGACCCTGGACTTAATGAAGCACAGTGGACCAACACCAACAGAAGACATGGCTCCCCAAATCAACACAGACTGTGGAGACTTCACACTGGACTTCAAGCATCTTGCAGTGGTGCCTCTCCATTCTTCCTCCATACTCTGGGTCCTTGGTTTCCAAATGAGATGCAAAATTTGCTCTCATCAGAAAAGAGGACTTTGGAGCACTGAGTTACAGACCAGGTCTGTTTTTCTTTAGCCCAGGTAAGACGCTTCTGACATTGTTTGTTGTTCAGGAGCGGCTTGACAAGAGGAATACAACATTTGAAGCCCATGTCCTGGATACATGTGTGTGTGGTGGCTCTTGATGCACTGACTCCAGCCTCAGTCCACTCCTTGTGAAAGTCCCCAACACCTTTGAATGGCCTTTTCCTGACAATCCTCTCCAGGCTGCGGTCATCCCTGCTGCTTGTGCACCTTTTCCTTCCACACTTTTCCCTTCCACATAATTTTCTATTAATGTACTTTGATACAGCACTTTGGAAACATCCAACTTCTTTTGCAATTACCTTTTGAGGCTTTCCCTCCTTATGGAGGGGGTCAATTATGGTTTTCTGCACAACTGTCAGGTCAGCAGTCTTTCCCATGATTGTGATTCCTACTGAACCAGACTGAGAGACCATTTAAAGGCTCAGGAACCCTTTGCAGGTGTTATTGCTTAACCACTTGCCGACCGCCGATCGGAGATTGACGGCGGCAAAGTGGCTCTGTAACGCAAAACGCCGTCATACGATGGCGGCTGCGATACAGAGATACTGTGAGTGCGCGCGCGCCGCCGGAGGCGCGCGCTCACTGTGTTCGGGGGGGGCCAGGGAGCGGGTGCGGCGGCTTCGATTGCCGCCGGCCACCCGCGATGCCCCCCCCGGAGCGAAAGAACGGAGGTCCGTGTAAGTAAACACGGACCTCCGCTCTGTGTGAGGGGGAAGGGATCACAGCCTTCCTGTACACGAAGGCTGTGACCACTTCCCTTCCCCAGCTAGGCAAGCCCCCCTACAGTAAGAACACGCCCAGGGAACACAGTTAACCCTTAGAGCGCCCCCTGCAGGTTAACCCCTTCACTGCCAATGGCATTTACACAGTAATCAGTGCATTTTTATAGCACTGATCGCTGTATAAATGCCAATGGTCCCAAAAAAGTGTCAAAATGGTCCGACATGTCCGCCGCAATATCGCAGTACCGCTAAAAATCGCAGATCGCCGCCATTTTTAGTAAAAAATAAAAAAAAAATAAAAACCCCAAAAATGAATTCTCATCATCCGTAAACGCGACCACTTTTGCGCAAACCAATCAATAAACGCCGATTGCGATTTTTTTTATCGCAAATATGAGGAAGAATATAAATTGGCCAAAACCAATGAAAAAAAATGTTTTTTTATATTTTTTTTTTTAATTTGTATTTTAGCAAAAAGTAAGAAATTTGGGTTTTTTTGCAAAATTGTCGCTCTTCTTTTGTTTATAGCGGCGATCAGAAATGACGCAGAGGTGATCAAATACCACCAAAAGAAAGCTCTATTTGTGGGAAAAAAAGGACGCCAATTTCGTTTGGGTACAACGCCGCACGACCGCGCAATTGTCAGTTAAAACGACGCAGCGCCGAATCGCAAAAAGGGCTCCGGTCCTAAAGCTGGAAATCCTTCCGGTCCTTAAGTGGTTAATTAGATGATTAGAGTGGGACACTTTGAGCCTAGAATATTGCACCTTTTCCCAATATTCACATTTTCTGAGATTGTGGATTTGGGGTTTTCATGAGCTGTAAGCCATAATCATCACAATTATGACTAGGGTTGTCCCGATACCGATACTAGTATCGGTATCGGTGCCGATACTGAGCATTTGCCCGAGTACTTGTACTCGGGCAAAATGCTCCGATGCCTCATCCGATACTTGGGCAACCAGGGGATGATCAGTGCAGCGCTGGGGGGGGATTTACAATCACTGATCTCCCGACTCCCTGTATATATTTCATTAAAGCAAGTGACGGCCACTTCTCCTCCCACGGCTTTCAGCTGCTACATACAGGGAGGTCAGTGATTGTTAACTCCCGCTGCACCAATCACCCCCCTTGACTGGCCCTGTATCCTTCTCCAGTCCCCCTGTGTCCTCTGATCCCCCTCATTGCTCCGATCCCCCACATTGCTCAGATCCCCCTCTGTGTTCGACGATCCCCCTCTGTGTCCGACTGGTCCCCTTCTGATCAGTCCCTCTTCATGCCCCTCTAGTCCCCCTTGCCCTCGATCTGTCAGGATGGAGAGCGGAGGAAAGAGCCGGTAAATCTGTAATTTATTGGCTCTTTCCTTTTCTGAATGGACAGTCAGTGATCACTGACTGTCCATTCATAAATGTCACTGAGCATCGTAAACTGTGCTTACGATGCTTCAGTTTATGAATGGGGAGGAGTCGCTGTCTCCTCTCCATTCGTCTTCAATGCAGCTGAGGCTTCTGAGAAAGGGACTGGGGAATCTCCATCCTCAGCCCCCTTCTCCCTGTCTCAAAAGAGAGATGTCAGGGGTCTGTTAAGACCCCCTTATAGCTCACCAAAGCCCCCCCCCCCCAACAGGGCTGATAAAATGAATAAATAAAAGAATTGTAATAAAAAGGTTAAATTGTAAAAATAATAAAAAAATAAAATAAAAAGACACACTGACATCGTTCCACTCCCCCCTCCCCCCAAAAAAGAAAGCATTGTAAAATAAATAAATTAGTAAATAAATTGTAAAAAATAATAAAAAAATAAAATTGTAAAAAAAAATAAAAAATAAAAAACTACTGACACAGTCCACGCGTCATCAGTGCTGCATATTCGTGCCACTGCCACATGACATTAAAAAAATTATTGGTAATCGGTATCGGCGAGTACTTGAAAAAAAGTATCGGTACTTGTACTCGGTCTTAAAAAAGTGGTATCGGGACAACCCTACTTATGACAAATCACGGCTTGAACTATCTTGCTTTGCATGTAATGAGTATCTCATATATTAGTTTCACCTTTTAAGTTGCATTACTGAAATAAATGAACTTTTGCACGATATTCTAATTTTTCGAGTATCACCTGTATATACAAGATTATTGTAATGAGAACGGTATCATTAGCAGTAATCAACATGGGTTCATGAAGAATCATTTTTGCCAAACCAATCTATTAACCTTCTATGAGGAGGTGAGCGACCATCTACATAAGGGAATGCTTGTAGATGTGGTGTATCTGGATTTTGCAAAAGCATTTGATACAGTTCCCCATAAACATTTACTGTACAAACTAAGGTCTCGCAACATGGATCAAAGGGTGAGTACCTGTATTGAAAACTGGTTACAGGGGTGAGTCCAGAGGGTGGTGATAAATGGGGAGTACTCAGAATGGTCTGGTGTAGAAAGTGGGGTTCCCCAAGGTTCTGTTCTGGGACCAATCATATTCAATTTACTCATAAATGATCAGGAGGATGGGATAAACAGCTCAATCTCAATATATGCGGAAGATACCAAGCTAAGCAGGGTAATAATTTCTCCACAGGATGTGGAAACCTTGCAAGAAGATCTGAATAAATGAATGGGGTGGGCAGACAAGTGGCAAATTAGGTTTAACACAGAAAAATGTAAATGCATTTGAGTACCAAGAACATGAACGCAAACTACTTACTAGGGGGAGAGCCTCTGGGGGAATCTAGGATGGAAAAAGACCTAGGGGTCCTAGTGGAGAACAGGCTCAGCAGTGGCATGCAATGCCAAGCTGCTGCAAGCAAAGCTAACAAAGTGTTGGCAGACATCAAGAAAGGGATCAACTCCAGGGATAAATCAATAATTCTCCCATTCTACAAGTTACTGGTGAGACCGCACCTGGAGTATGCCATGCAGTTTTGGGCACCAGTCCTCAGGAAGGATGTCCTGGTATTGGAAAGGGTACAGAGAAGGGCCACAAAGCTAATTAAGGGATTGGAGGAAAGATTACAAGCACTGAACTTGTTCTCTCTGGAGAAGAGACGCTTGAGAGGGGATATGATTTCAATGTACAAATACTGTACTGGTGACCCCACAATAGGGACAAAACTCTTCCATGCAAGGGAGTACACAAAGACACGCGGCCATTCACTAAAAATAGAAGAAAGGCGGTTTAGCCTTAAACTGCATAGAGAGTTCTTTACGGTAAGAGCAGTGAGGATGTGGAATTCTCTTCCACAAGCAGTGGTTTCTGCTGGGAATATAGATCATTTCAAAAACTATTAGATGCACATCTAAGGGACCACAACATTGAGGGATATACAATGTAATATTGACATAGAAACAAACACATAGGTTGGACTTGATGGACTTGTGTCTTTTTTCTCCCTCGCCTTTCAGGACAGCACCATGGAGAGAGCGTAGCTCCACCTCTTCACAGGAAACACTGCCGTGTCACGCCCCTTGAAAACTGTCTGCTTCCACCATGCCGTCAGTCTTAGTGTTTCCTCCGACATGGTGGAAGCACTGCTTGGGGGACTAAAAGGGCTGCGTTCTTTCAGGACCTGTCCTAGGTGAGGGAGGGTGCATACCTTGGTTTGTAGTCTTGGCCAGCCCAGCACTCTCCTTGTACAAACGGAGGGCTGCTCCGGGGTCTCTTCCCTCGCCGGCTCATAGGAGTGATGGTCCGGTCGGATGTCCCTGCCCCGAGCATTCGGAGGCCACGGGCGGTGTGTGTTGCATGCCTGGGTGGGCATGTCGGATCCGAATCCCGGCCGGCGGGTGACGGCAAGTGGTTCTGGCCCCTGGAACACAGGGGGAAGAGG
>BLSH010340331.1:2285344-2297064 GCA_018402905.1 Glandirana rugosa
GTTACGTCCATTCATAGTGTATGATCGGATAATACGAAAACATAACGTCCCATTATTCCTCCCCACTGATTACTGTATAAATGTCATTGGCAGTGAAGGGGTTAACCTGCAGGGGGAGAGCTAGGGGTTAACTGTGTTCCTGGGTGTGTTCTTACTGTGGGGGGGTTGGGCTACCATGGGCATGAGAGATCTAACTGATCCCAGTGGCAGGGATCAGTAGATCTCTCATGCCCCACTGACAGAGCGGGGAACCGCCGTGTTTACCTCGGCGGTTCCCCGTTCTTTCCCTGTGGCCGCTCATCGCGGCTCGCCGGTGGACATTGGGTCCGCCCGAGCCGCGGGCACACTCCCCTGGTGGCCAAATGCAGATCGCCGCTTATTTACGGCGATTCGCGCAGGGCTCCCCGACTGCCGCCGTGAAAAGACGGCGCGCGGTGGGGAACCAGTTAAAGAAGAAGTAAACCCTGATGGGTTTTACTTCCTCTTTGTTCCTCCTTATTACCCTGCAATACAAAAGCATAATAGGCTAGTATGTGATACTTACCTGCATTGGAAGCCCGCGATGTTCCCGCTCCAGGAAGCGTCCATCTTCGCTCCTCTTCTGGGGCCGCAGACTCCGGCTCTGTGATTTGTCTGAGCCGTGTGACATCACTCCCGCCCATGCGTGCGGGATCCGCCAATCGCGGCACGACCTCAGTGAAGAAACGGTACGGAGGCCGTTTCTTCACTGCGCATGTGCCCGATGACGTGGGCACATGTAAGTACTTTGTATATCTCGTAAACCAGGGATATGCAATTAGTGGACCTCCAGATGTCGCAGAACTACAAATCCCATGAGGCATAGCAAGACTCTGACAGCCACAAGCATGACACCCAGAGGCAGAGGCATGATGGGACTTGTAGTTTTGCAACAGCTGGAGGTCCGCTAATTGCTTATCCCTGTCCTAAACCGTGCAGGTTTACGAGATTTGTAGGGCACCTACAGGTAAGCCTTATTATAGGCTCACCTGTAGGTTAAAGTGGTTGTCAAGAGTTGACAACCACTTTAAATCTCAGTATAAATACAGCTGTTCTGTGAAGCCCTCAGAAGTTTGTTAGAGAACCTTAGTGAACAAACAGCATCATGAAAGCCAAGGAACACACCAGGCAGGTCAGGGATAAAGTTGTGGAGAAGTATAAAGCAGGGTTAGGTTATAAAATAATATCCCAAGCTTTGAACATCTCACGGAGCTCTGTTCAATCCATCATCCAAAAATGGAAAGAGTATGGCCCAACTGCAAACCTACCAAGACATGGCCGTCCACCTAAACTGACCGGCCGGGCAAGGAGAGCATTCATCAGAGAAGCAGCCAAGAGGCCCATGGTAACTCTGGAGGAGCTGCAGAGATCCACAGCTCAGGTGGGAGAATCTGTCCACAGGACAACTATTAGTCGTGCTCTCCACAAATCTGCCCTTTATGGAAGAGTGGCAAGAAGAAAGCCATTGTTGAAAGAAAGCCATAAGAAGTCCGGTTTGCAGTTTGCGAGAAGCCATGTGGGGGACACAGCAAACATGTGGAAGATGGTGCTCTGGTCAGAGCAACTTTTTTAACTTTTTGGCCTAAAAGCAAAACGCTATATGTGGCGGAAAATTAACACTGCACATCACCCTGAACTCACCATCCCCACTGTGAAACATGGTGGTGGCAGCATCATGTTGTGGGGATGCTTCTCTTCAGCAGGGACAGGGGGGAAGCTGGTCAGAGTTGGTGGGAAGATGGATGGAGCCAAATACAGGACAATCTTAGAAGAAAACCTGTTAGAGTCTGCAAAAGACTTGAGACTGGGGCAGAGGTTCACCTTCCAGCAGGACAATGACCCCAAACATACAGCCAGAGCTACAATGGAATGGTTTAGATCAAAGCATCTTCATGTGTTAGAATGGCCCAGTCACAGTCCAGACCTAAATCCAACTGAGAATCTGACGCAAGACGTGAAAATTGTTGTTCACAGACGCTCTCCATCCCATTCCAGAACCAAAAGCTCAATTTCTTTAATGCAGAAACAGAGTGCAGGGGGTTGCCCAGGGTTTGTGAGGTCTCTTTTCTTTCTTTTTCAGGTTTGGACAATGATAAAAGAACACCAAATAAATAAATGTAAACTAAAATGTCCTCATCAGCGCAGCATATTGTGTTGTTTGGTTTTTGCATTGCTCCACTGCTTCTAACTGCCATTTAGCCAATCACATGTTTAAATTTTAACTTTAGTTCCAGCTACAGATGGGCAAAGTAATTTAGGCTGAATTAGGACAGAACCCAAATTGCACATATGCACTGTGTACATAATATCTGCCGTCTGTTGTCTCACTCCAAAAGCTTCTTTGACCCCTCTGGCCGGCTCCTCTACTGTCTTGCCTATCCTAATTAGTGCCTGCCAACCTTTCCCCCAGCCAATCAGGAGCAGGGCCAGTAGCACCCTCTGCAGAAAGGTATGTGGCTTTTGTTCTTTTTCATTTTTTGCAGTTGATTGAAAAGAATTTGCAATGTTATATCAAACTACTGGCATGGTAGTCAGTGGTGTATTTAGGTTCTGTGCTGCCCTAGACCTGACTAAACTCGTGCCCCCCCCCCCCCCCCAAGGCCGGGGGGGGGGGGACTCTTTTCGTGCTGCCCCCCTGCAAAGTTCCGCCCTAGGCCTGGGCCTTGTTGGCCTAGGCCAAGATACAGCGTTGATGGTAGTACAGTTGATAACATTGTTAGGTTCAGATTTGGTGCTAGGGAGTTGCATTACATTTATACACCATTATTGATAGAATAAAAACAAATAAAATACTCACAAATCAATGTAAAGACAAGTTTATCAATACAATCCAGAAACAGGAATGTCAGAATCGTTGCACAATAGACATGTGCACTGCCGAAATGTTTTTTTTTTCGAAAACTCGTAAATTAGAAAATTCGGAATTAGTAAAGTCAAAAATTCGGAAATCGGAAATTTGGAGATTCGAAGATCTAAAAATTCAGAGATTCGAAATTCAAAATTAAAATTTGAATATTCAAAAATCCGGAAATTCGAAAATCAGAAAATCTGAAAATAAGAAGAAATCCGAAATAACTAACAAACTAACTAATAATGACGAATTATTAAATTATAGGTATTGGAATTTCCTTTCAAATTTGGCTGTTAGTGTACATAATGAATACAAATTTATCTGAAGTTACGAATCATCCGAAATAATGAATGCCGCATCTAAACAAATGGAACGGAACAAATTAATAACATAAAATAATAATAATAATTTTAAAACGTTTTTATTATTATTGTTATTTATTATTATGAATGCGTTCCGTTCCATTTGTTTAGATGGGTGGTGGGCTCCTGTCTCCTCCCCCCCGCCTCTGCCCCTCCCCCTTGCCCCCCCTCTCTATTGTTACTATCCTTCCTTCCCTGGTAGTGGTGCCCCTTTCCCATTCCTTAAATCCCCTTCTACCTCTAGTGCAGAACATTGTATGCAAATTTATGTTTTATTGCGTTATGTATTTTTCACTTTTTTCTGCCCTGGATTGTCTATGGGTTCAGGTGATAGCTAAACACTTCTAATATGGTTGTACTATCTAATGTGCCTTGTCCACTTGTATTATTAATTATTATCATTAAAATTTTCTTGTGAAAAAAAAAAAATATGGCATTCGTTATTTCGGATAATTCGTAACTTCAGATAAATTTGTATTTGTTACATTCACTAACAGCCAAATTTGAAAGGAAATTCAAATACATATAATTTAATAGTTATGGTTAAGTATTATTAATTCGTTATTATTTCAGATTTTCGAATTTTCGGGTTTTGAAATTTTTGTTCTTATTTTCAGATTTTCGTTCTTTTGAATTTTCGGATTTTCATTCTTTTGAATTTTTCAGATTTTCATTCTTATTTTTCGAATTTCCAAATTTTCAAAAATCCGATATTTCCGAATTAACGAATTTGTCAATATTCATTAAAATACGAATTCGGAAAGAAACGAATTGCACATGTCTATTGCACAAACTTACAGGAAGAAGCCACACAGGTCTACAGAGGCTAACGTGTTTCAAGGGGTGTCCCCTCTTCTTCAGAGCCAGAAAAGTATGATGAGCGTATTGATGAGCTTCTCTATACATTGGTTTGTGAGTAGTTTATTTGTTTTTATCCTATCAATAAATGATCATAAAGGTAATGTGTTAGGCTGGTGCGCCTTTCTTTTGTTTTCTCAGTATTCAGTGTGGGACTACCCCAGTCCTATGAGGGCAGCAAAGCTTGGTAGCCATCCAACATTTGAACTGAAAAAACTGAACAGAGAGAGTTAATTGTCTTTGAGCGCCACACCTGAGAGCAGGGGAGTGTTTTTTTAACTTTCTTATGCATACTGTATATCATAGCTGACTGTTTGATCTTTGTGTAAGCTGCAAATCACTGTAGTAGTTGTCGCTACTTCAGTGATAACAGAAGTCTTGCCAAATTCTGGTTGCCCTTCTGCATAGTAACTAGGGCCAGGACAGGGGGTGGGCAGAAGGGACGGCTGCCCTGTGCACAGCTTATATTGTAGGGATGAAGGCGCCGAAAGTTCCATCTACTATAAGGCTGACAGGAGTAGTGACACCAGCATCACTTCTTCTATCAGCCCACTGCTGGAAGTGGCAAAGTGAGGAGGAGAAAGCCAGGAGGAGGTGCAGGCTTTGCTCTCTCTCCCCCTCCTCCTCATAGGCTTGAATATGATGAAGGGGGGTGGGGGCAATTTGGCATCTCTGCCCTGGGCACTGATGATCTTATCCCGGGACTGATAGTAACCACAAGGGTTGCTCATTCAGCACTCACCACCATTTAGAGAAAGCTTTTTTTCAATGAATACAAGGTGTTCCATGATTGGACGAGGTGGAGAGGCAGGGTAATTCTGGTCAAGAAGACAAATGTTTGCGAACAACCGAACATGATTGGAACCAAGGCCAGCAAAAAGGACCTGGGGAAATATTAATTCACAATTAAGTGAAAAATAGAAGAAGAAAGTATGAACAGATAGCACTCTGTGTGCAGATAGCTTAATAGATATGCAGGTAATAATTTCTAGGTATAGTTGCCCAAGAAGTGAGATATAGCCGCAAATGCCAACAAAATTTGGATATCTTTAAAGGGGCAAAAGAAAGGCATAAAAGTAGAAGAAGAAGAAACTATGCCACCCGGTGAGTAAAGTCTCATGGTCAGGGGTCAGGCTCACAGACCAGTAGCTATAGCAGTAGAGAGGCTCCCACCGACTAGTAGAATAAGTATACAAGTAAGTCACCCTGCATAATGACACAGGCTCAACCGAGGTGCGGGGTCTAAGTACTAACTGGTATTCACCAGAGCTTCTGATGGTGGAGATGTATTTTGCTGAGTGTCAGGTTGCAGTCCTCAGGATTGCCCCACAAGGATGTGAGCAAGCCGGGTCCAGTAGCGGATATAGCAAGTAGGGATCAAGCAGAAGCATAGTCAGTAAACAAGCCAAAGGCTGGGAACAAAAGTTTGCAATTGGGATCAGGCAGAAGCATAGTCGAGAAATAGGCCAAAGATTGGTAATGAGTGGCAGCGAGGATACAGACAGAAGCAGGGGTGATAAGAAGGAGATCTTGGCTGGAGAGAACACAATAATCTGGCAAACAGGAAGAGTAAAGGATTAGCTTAAATAGGAAGTTTATGGGAGGAGCAAAGGGTTCAAGAGAAACAAGACACAAGGAAAAGTTGTCTAAGGAGTCAGGCAGGGAGCTGTCCAGCATCTCAGGTGGCTTAGCAAGATGAGCTGATCCAGGTCCTGACACAAAGAGTTATAAAGACTAGGGAAAGAAAGGAAGAAAATACTTGGGGGGGGCGGGTAGAAATAAGGAAGGGAAGGAGCTTCCAGGAGCTCCTAACTCATAAAGCCTATTTGAGTTTCAAAGTGAAAGTAAAGAATGTTCAAGGATAAGAGCACAACTGTGGTCTTGCCATGGGGACCAAACTTTCAAAAATGTGTCTATGAAGTAGTAGTAGTAGTGCTTCCCGTAGCTGTGGTTTTTTTAAGGAGAATATTTTGAACCAAGTTGTATGCCCATATCTACGGTTTCTGAATTTTCGGCACGGCCACCAAATGTGGTGTAGTGTCCCAGTTGCCCCGCAACCACCAAAGCAAAGGGCTGTGGGTGTGAACCTGGCCATCTGTTCTGGGGTCATATATGAGTGCAAAAGCACCTTGGGAGCATTTTCCTGGGCCTGGATGCTGGTGGAGCATTTAGCTGCTGCCAACTAAATTTGGTCCAATCTGAGATCTCCCCTATAATAATATAATATGGAAGTTTGGAACCTTGTGTGGGAGGCAGTTCAAAAGCTGGAGTAAATTTAACAGAGTCCCATTGTTTCAATGACAGTTGTACAGTAGGGTTTATCATGGGTGGTCTATCATCTGGAGAACTCCAGATCAGATAATAGATTGGGATGGGAGAGCTATGCATGCTGTTTAAGCTGGACCACAATAGTGTTTCTGATGTAGCATGGAGGGAAGCTAGCGGCACTATTTGAGCTGCTGTCTAGTATTTTCCCAAACTGGGGACGCTGAGTCAAAACCTTTCTATTTTCATTACATTCCTTGTTTTAAAGCCAGTGACATTATCACTGGGTCTCTGTGCTTCTCTATACAATGCAGGCTGCTGGAAGGGTTCGGCAGGGTGCTGTACATAGTTTCCTAAAAGACATGAAGCTGTGGTAACTCTCACATGTGATGCTGATCCTCCATGATTGGAGATCCTATGAATGAGCCTGTGCAGCTCTAGCCTTATTCCAGTGACAGCAGCTTTTTAAAAAGATCCAGTTGTAAGGGGGGACATGGAGAGCCAATGCCAATGCCCTCTCCACCTGTCCAGTGTATCTCTGCTACCTCACTGCCAGTAATGGAATGGGGCCCCACAATGCGCCTAGCATGGGCTTCATGCATGCACTCCCCTAACTCTTCCTCTTCCATTCCTGTACACAGCCCGAGAACCTCTGCAGTGCTGATCTGCTCCCATTGCTATGGGAGACGGACCACTCACGGAGAGGGTGCTGACAACATCTCTTCCTGCAAGAGACTATTGCACCTGCCACATGGGCACACTTATGACAGGCTGCATGTGAATCCTCCATCACCCTTGGTAACAGCTTGCGTTTTCACGCTGTATTAACTTCTGTACTTCTGTCTTCATACCACACACAATGTGTTTAGCTGACCCAACTGTGAACTATGTGTGCCGGTTACTTGCATTACACCTCTTTAGTAACTTCATACCAGGCAAGGACAACGTTTCAAAAACTTTACTGGAAATTTGCAGCATACAGAATAAAGTACATAGTCTCTTCCTAATGTAGCACCCCCATAGTGTAGGTGCTTTTACTTTTGTAGATTTTTTGTAGGAAAGGAAAAATCTAGTCAGGCCTGACTGTAAGTGTAGGCCTGAATGTTTTGATCTGGGCTGGGGAGTGGCTCAGGGGAGGGGGTGGAGATGGAGGGAAGATTTCCTCCCCTTGAGCTGGGAATGCTCTAGAAGGGGGATGGATGAGAAAGTGTCACTTCCTGGTGTATGACAAGGAGCCCTGACCAATCCAGTGGCTGGGTTGGCAGGGAGCAGGCAGTCCTTCTTAAATACAGCAATCGGCCAGCAGGTGTCAGGAGAGTTTGGGTGGAAGAGATGATGTAGCTGGAGCTGCGGTTCAGGCCTCGCCCGAGAGGGGATCCCCCAGTCTGGGGGGGGGGGGGGGGGTGAACCTGAGGCCTGGGGCTTGGGTGCAGCAGGGAGCGGGATTCGGGTCCTGGATGACACAGGAGAAGCAGCTGAGAGCAGCTGAGTTCTATATGGAAGGAGACTCTTTAAAGAGGAGAGCAAGCAGTCTGTAGAAGTCGGTAGGAGCCAACCAAGGGGAAGGAGAGCCATTAGAACGCAGGACAGGCCGGATGGGTCTGGCAGATGAATGGGCTGGGAGTAGTAGTTCATCTAAGGCCCAGCTAGCACCAACGTACTTAGCTACACAACATAGAGTCCACGGTTTCATGGAAGGAAACCTGCAATTCTTACTCACAAATGGTGGTTCTGAGGCCTTTCCCGCTGCTGCAGCAGGCCTCACCATGTGCTAGCTGTGGTGAAGAGGAGGTGTCATGGAGGTCTGATAAATTTCCTTTTGGACCAGGGAACAATTGTAATGGTCAGCAAGTAGTGTTCTGGAGGAAAAGAACTGTATATACCGGAGGTGTACATAGTAGGTCCCATGTTCAACTACTGGGCCTCCCACAGTCATCCCTAATCCCTATCCAAGTTCAAACCCCTAAATAAAACAACAAAACCAAGTACCGGTCTGTTCAGTGACTCCGGGTGTGTGGAATTCCTGTGATTGAGGGTAGCGGGCAGGTGAACCACAACTATCAGCCACTCTTGAGGGAGCACATGGCTACACTAACATCCCTAATCCCTAACCCGGACTTGGTAGCTGCTGCCCCAGCATACCTGCACAGGATAGAGTCCATTACAGCAGAGTCCATAGTGGCAGATCTCCAGAACTGGTTTCTTCAGGTGTTTTGAAGATCTTAGTGGTCCCGTACTCTGTAGAAGGCTCTTTATCCATGGGTACTCCAGACTCGGCAGCAGACTGGATGGACAGAATCTGGCAACGGCAACATGTCTTACACTATGTGTGCCCCCGGAACAGACCCCTGTCACATTTTTATACAGCACAGGACCAGTGGGTAGGACCCAAGAAAGAGCCGGGAAACATGTTAACTCCAACCTTCCCAGCTGGGCAGCGTTAAACTCAACCTGCTTACAAGGTCGCCAGACCTCAGGGGGGCTCTTATCTTTAATCCCTGGCTCTAGATTCATTGTTAGATAAAAAAATAACACCAAATAAGAGGCAAATATACCGTTTTCATAGGCCCCCCTTCATAGATATATTATTTAACTCTTCATGCTTTGGCATAAGCACCAATTGTGACCGGTTCTCTTTAGGATCCCACATGTACCCTGATACACAGAGGAAAAGGAAGGTCTTCTCTCACTCCACATTATAGGGCTGCCTAAATTACACAGATGGGCCTGCCTCTATAAGTATGCACCTTTTCTCAGCAGTCGTTTGCTGTTTCCAAGGTAATAAAGTACCTATTGTCATCACTGAATTGATCCTGTAGATCCCTGTTAGACTCTGATTACTGCAGCTGCTGCCTCGCCTCTTTATGTATTTCTCTGGGTCCATTGTGACCCCCACCCCCATCCCTCCATACCATCTGACACTCACTGGCTGCCCTGCCATGTTCATCCGCTTCCACCTCCTCAATCTCTGAAAATCTTGTGTGTCCTTCCCACTCCCTCCACCTCTATCCAACGTCCTCTCCATGTCTGCAATCCACTATTGATTTGTTTTTGCACTGCATCCCCATATCTCTCTCAAGTGTCAAATTCCTAATCTCGCCATCTCGCCTTTGTCTCTTATTTTTTTCCCCTTATTTTTTTGTTGAAAGCAACCAGAGGTGTTACATTGATTTTGTTCTAAACTTTTCCGCTACAGTTGTCGTTGTCTTCAAGTTGGACTCCAGGCAGAAATAAAAGGCCACAATGTATTCTTGCTATGTATTCAGACTGTATACTGTGTGTGTGTGTATATATATATATATATATACAGTATCTCACAAAAGTAAGTACACCCCTCACATTTTTGTAAATATTTTATTCTATCTTTTCATGTGACAACACTGAAGAAATGACACTTTGCTACAATGTAAAGTAGTGAGTGTACAGCTTGTATAACAGTGTAAATTTGCTGTCCCCTCAAAATAACTCAACGCACAGCCATTAATGTCTAAACCGCTGGCAACAAAAGTGACTACACCCCTAAGTGGAAATGTCCAAATTAGGGCCAAAGTGTCAATATTTTGTGTGGCCACCATTATTTTCCAGCACTGCCTTAACCCTCTTGGACATGGAGTTCACCAGAGCTTCACAGGTTGCCATTGGAGTTCTCTTCCACTCCTCCATGATGACATCACGGAGCTGGTGGACGTTAGAGACCTTGCACTCCTCCATCTTCTGTTTCAGGATTCCCCGCAGATGCTCAATAGGGTTTAGAGAGAGAGAGAAAGAGAGAATTGCAGCATTGCAGCACGCTTTTTAATGTATTTATATGTATTTAAAATTGTATATGTGTGTCAGGAGACCAATACTTGTACAGCACATGCTTATGCACGTGCAGCTAATGCTTATACTGAGAGGCCCGGAGTAAAACCAGAAGGCAATAGACAGAGGGCCGGCATGACAGGGGTTAAAGGCTTGGGTATAGGAGGGGTAATAAAAGTTTGGCTGTTGCTGGATAAGCAAGAAAGTTTATCTGATTGGGGCATAGTCATGGTTGGGTGGAGCTTTAGGGGGACATGGTTTGTTAGCTGGGTGGGGGTGGTCTTCAGTCAGAGGTCAGCAAACAGAGAACAACTTCCCACCCTGCCGCCCTGCATTTGGTTGGGTTGGTATTTCAGGTTGGGTAATTGGGTGTTGTGGGGAGCCTAGTCTGGTGACTGGAGGAGTGTAAGGTCCTTTTAGTTTTATATAAGCACAAAAGGTTATGGTGTAGGGACCCATCTGAGGTACGGCTCCCAGTTGGTTGGTGTATGTGTACCTGCGAGTTGTCTCTGAGACGGTGGTTTTGCGGCTGGAGGCCTGAGAAGTGACACGCAGGTACTGTCTTTGTTTTGATGCCTATTAGGACCTTGTGACTCCATTCTTTTATGCACTGTGTGTTCAGGTTATTATGTAATTGATCAGTTATTTATTTGTTATCTATATTTTTGGTAATAAAAGGCTGCTATGGTCAATTTAACTCCAATCTGTTGTGGTATAGTTATTATACCAGAAGGGTGGGGTTTTTTTGGTATTGTAGTTCAGCACAAGCCATATTTAATACCTTAGTCGTGTATTTGTGTATATAATAGAATATATTATATTCTACTCATCCTTGTGCACATGTGACAGCACATAGACGGACCTTGGCCCGTAATCGGCATATACTGACACGTCAGTGCATCCATGTGTGCCAGTGCACATCGGCGCACACCTGCGAATGCATTGGTGCCTGCCCACCCACATCCAAACACAGGAATGGCACCAAGCTGCTATTTTAAGGGTGGAGCTGATGTGTGCTAATCGTTGGATGTTCTTTAGCTACCCATCACCCGTTTTTCTGCTCTATTTGTCTGACCTCCCGTTGCCGATCCGGCCTGCTCCTGACCTTGCTTTGTAGATTCTGGACTCGGCTTGCCTCTGACCATGCTCTGCTGTCTTCCTGACCTCGGCCCGCTGCTTGACTACGCTTACTCTTGCTTCTCGTGTATGACCCTGGCTTGACTACTGAGCACCACATCCTTGCTGACCCTTGCTTGCCAGTGACTACTTTTTTTTTTAATTCTTTTTATTAGTTTGCATATAATATAAAACATGACCACATGACCAGTGCCAATCAGATACCAGCACTAGACAAGGACCACGCAGGGTCCTGCAACAAACATTGGTAAACACCAAAGATTTCAATTAACTAGTCGACCAACGGAAAATTTACTTAAAAAGCCCCCCCCCCAACCCATCCCCTTGATCACCAACTCGACCATCAGCTTCCAGAAGCCCGGACCCCGAGGACTGAATGCGAAGACCTTCGACTACCAGCTCAACCACTAGTTCCCCTACCCAACCCC
>BLSH010340331.1:2304834-2322951 GCA_018402905.1 Glandirana rugosa
CTAGTCTCCGTGTACGGACTACTTCTTTAAGACGCACCGGGTCTTTAGAGAGTGGATTCCACAAACACTACACTAACGAAAATCTCAAGGAAAGTGTGGTCGAAACGTGAGAAGTCTCTCGAAAACAGTCTAAAACTTCTCCGCAATACAACGGAAGAGTGACGGACGACATTGAGGACCTTGGAACGTGGGGACGTAACGTACATCAACACCCCACGAACGACTCACCGGGGTAAGTGAACCAGTACGTCCACTATCTTAATCAACTTTCGTAGTCCTCCGTATTAAGGACACTTCGTAGCCCATGTGGGACCGGTGATGGAGACGCCGATCTTGGGCCCTACTTGTACGGTTGGAGACGGGGGGGGGGGGGCAGAGGTTGGCATGTTCATCCCGGGTTCTAGCCGCAGAGGTAGTGGCCAGGGTGTACCCGATGCTTCACAGGAATTATGCCTCCTGATGCTTTCAACTAATTCTATCACCTGCATGACCAAGTGAATGGGGCCACTCAGCAAGCACCCCACAACTACATGCAATGCAGGGGTGCAAGGTTCCAGGAGTTACAGCAGGCAGTGAGAAGGCAACATAACGCCTCTTCAAAATCTGACAAAAGCTCTCTGAAGAGTGCAAAGCTGGTGTGAAAGGAACTCTAAAAGCAATCACATCACAAACACCTTAGGTGAGAGATTTCTGGGCCACGCAGAATTTCTTCATCAGGCATGTGCCTCTGATCCTTACGGGGCTCAGCAATGACAAAGGGGTCAGGGGATAGAACCACAGCTTGTGCCGGGGGATACAAACACTTAACAGATAAGAACGTACTGTAAGTCACCAGTAGGGATGGGCCCGATGTTCGAGTCGAACGTAGGTTAAAGCAGTTCAACGTAAGTTTGACTCGAACATCGGGCATTCGCTGGTTCACTGAATCTTGAACATTATGGGGTGTTCACACCAAATTCGAGCACCCCATAATGCAGTGCGAGACCGCGGGGAATGGCACACGCTGATTGAGCAAAGCGTGCGCATGACCTGCATGCTTTGGCCAATCATGACTCTCACAGTAGAGCGCACTGTGATTGGCCAAAGCATACAGGTCATGTGCATGCTTTGGCCAATCAGCGTGTCATTCCCCGCGGTCTCGCACTGCATTATGGGGCATGACCTGCATGCTTTGGCCAATCACAGTGCGCTTTGGCCAATCTTGGCTCAGGCGGCTAATTCCATGCCCCACACCATATAAGGCCGCTTAAACAGCGGCCGTATGTAGTGTGTGAATGTGGAGACTGGAACGTTGAGCTAGTTTAGCTAGTTTAGTTAGTGGCGTGTAGGCAGTGTAGTATATAGGTGCAGTGTAGAGCAGCCTTTCTCAACATTTTCAACACCGGGGAACCCTGGAAATAATTTTCCAGTCTCAGGGAACCCCTGCTAAAAATGAAAAATCTACAACTCATGATACATTAAGAGAAGTGAGAAGAATGTTTCTTACCCTTGTGGTTATTGGAAAGAATGACCCCCTTACAGATATCTAAAAAGATCAATGGTGTCATTGAGAACTTACCTGAATGGCAGAAATTGACCATTGCTCAAGGAACCCTTAGCAACCTCTGGAGGAACCCCATGGTTCCACGGAACCCTGGTTGAGAAACCCTGGTGTAGAGTATATACAGGCAGTACAAGCAGTGTAGTATATAGATCTAGTGTAGCCTATATACCAGCCTTTCTCAACCTTTTTACCCCAGAGGAACCCTTTAAATATTTTTTAGATCTCAGGGAACCCTGGTAAAATTAGTCCATCAGGGGTCATTGGAAAAATGCACTCTATGTTGGTGGAGGTAGGTCTGAAGAATGCCACTCTTAGAGGGGTGGCCAGAATGACACCCTTGCAGTCAGGACGCTGGCTCTGTCAAGTGGCATTGACTCTGGAACTAAGTAGGCACCATCAGATGGGAGGACAGTTAGCCAAAGCTTAAGGAACCCCTAGCCAACCCTGAAGGAACCCTAGGGTTGCACGGAACCCTGGTTGAGAATGGCTGCCTTATTACAATAAGTGCAGGCAGTGTAAGAATATATATATATACAGTATATATACAGTATCTCACAAAAGTGAGTACACCCCTCACATTTTTGTAAATATTTTATTCTATATTTTCATGTGATAACACTGAAGAAATGACACTTTGCTACAATGTAAAGTAGTGAGTGTACAGCTTGTATAACAGTGTAAATTTACTGTCCCCTCAAAATAACTCAACACACAGCCATTAATGTCTAAACCACTGGCAACAAAAGTGAGTACACCCCTAAGTGAAAAGGTCCAAATTGGGTCCAAAGTGTTAATATTTTGTGTGGCCACCATTATTTTCCAGCATTGCCTTAACCCTCTTGGGCATGGAGTTCACCAGAGATATACAGTTTGCCACTGGATTCTTCTTCCACTCCTAAATGACAACATCATAGAGCTGGTGGATGTTAGAGACCTTGCGCTCCTCCACCCTCCGTTTGAGGATGCCCCACAGATGCTCAATAGGGTTTAGGTCTGGAGACATGCTTGGCCAGTCCATCACCTTTACCCTCAGCTTCTTTAGCAAGGCAGTTCTCATCTTGGAGGTGTGTTTGGGGTCATTATCATGTTGGAATACTACCCTGCGGCACAGTCTTCGAAGGGAGGGGATCATGCTCTGCTTCAGTATGTCACAGTACATGTTGACATTCATGGTTCCCTCAATGAACTGTAGCTCCCCAGTGCCGGCAGCACTCATGCAGCCCCAGACCATGACACTCCTACCACCATGCTTGACTGTAGGCAAGACACACTTGTCTTTGTACTCCTCACCTGGTTTCTGTCACACACGCTTGACACCCTCTGAGCCAAATAAGTTTATCTTGGTCTCATCAGACCACAGGACATGGTTCCAGTAATCCATGTCCTTAGTCTGCTTGTCTTCAGCAAACTGTGTGCGGGCTTTCTTGTGCATCATCTTTAGAAGAGGCTTCCTTCTGGGATGACAGCCATGCAGACTAATTTGATGCAGTGTGCGGTGTATGGTCTGAGCACTGACAGGCTGACCCCCCACCCCGTCAAGCTCGGCAGCAATGCTGGCAACACTCATACAACTATTTCCTAAAGACAACCTCTGGATATGACGCTGAGCACGTGTACTCAACTTCTTTGGTTGACCATGGCAAGGCCTGTTCTGAGTGGAACCTGTCCTGGTAAACCGCTGTATGGTCTTGGTCACCGTGCTGCAGCTCAATTTCCGGGTCTTGGCAATCTTCTTATAGACTAGGCCATCTTTATGTAGAGCAGCAATTCTTTTTTTCAGATCCTTAGAGAGTTCTTTGCCATGAGGTACCATGTTGAACTTCCAGTGAACAGTATGAGAAAGTGAGAGAGATAACACCAAATTTAACACAACTACTCCCCATTCACACCTGAGACCTTGTGACACTAACGAGTCACATGACATCGGGGAGGGAAAATAGCTAATTGGGCCCAATTTGGACATTTTCACTTAGGGGGATCTCACTTTTGTTGCCAATAGTTTAGACATTAATGGCTGTGTGTTGAGTTATTTTGAGGGGACAGCAAATTTACACTGTTATACAAGCTGTACACTCACTACTTTACATTGTAGCAAAGTGTCATTTCTTCAGTGTTGTCACATGAAAAAATATAATAAAATGTTTACAAAAATGTGAGGGGTGTACTCACTTTTGTGAGATACTGTATATATACATACACTCTGCATTCAGTGTAGACTATATATACAGTGCATTCGGCAATGTATAGTATATAATACAGTTTAGTGCGTTGTTAAAAAAAATCCCCATCGTGTCCAGAAGGCCAAGGAGAGGCAAATGCCCCCAGGCCACTAAAAGAGAACAAGCAGCCTCTGTGTCTATAGTGAAAATTGGTGATGGCGGACATGGTGCATTCTCTGCAGACGGGTCATGCTTGTCCTTTTTTTCTGCTGGTGGCCGTGTTATTGAGCCTCATCCTCCTCATCCTCTGTCACTCAGGCTCATATTAGTTTGTCTTCCAATGCAGCTGCCAAAACGGCCTATTCCACTGGCTCCTTGTTCACAGTTACTCCTTCGGTAGCCCCACCATCATGCATGGAGGAATCACCAGAATTATTCAACCATAGTGTCGTTTACATGCTGATGGAGGATGCGCGGCAATTTGAAGGCTCGGATGTTGGTTTCCAGGTTGATGAAGGGAGTAACGCGAGCCTAGAGAGAGGGGGTGCCACAGAAGGGCAAAAAACTAGCAGTCATGTTCCCCCAGCTGCAGCATACTGCCAGGCTTGCTCCAGTGATGAGGAGGGAGGGAATAATGAAGGCACTGAGTGTGCTTGGGTGCTTGAGAGAAGAGAGGATGAAAGTGAGGAGGAGGCACAACTCCAATGGATGTCCTCCAGGGGCCAGCTTAAGGGTAGCCACCCTATTGCATCACACCACAGAGCTCCACAGGTGCAGGGCTTGCTGACTCCCCACTGACTTCCAAAAGTTCAATGGTGTAGGCTTTTTTCAACACTTGTGCAGTAGATCGCACCGTTGCTATTTGCAATCTATATTTGAAGCAGATCAAGCGAGGCCAGAACAGCAGCCGCTTGGGCACCACATGCTTGACAAGACATAAGACGACCTGCCATGCAGTCCATTGGCAACAGCACCTCAAAGACCCACATTATAAAAGACGGACTTCTCCTTGCTCCTCATCTGTGACCTCAACCCCTACTATACCTCCAGTCCTCTCAAAATCCTGCACTGAGAGGAATGAAGGTATTCCAATGGGTGCCACAAGTACTTGCAGTATCTGCTAGCAGTACACTACCATTAGATTTCAGCAGGCAAATTTCCCTACCCCAGTTGCTGAACCGTAAAAAAAAATACTGTCCCAGCCATGCACATGCTCAGCGCCTAAATGCTAGCTTGGCCAAATTGCTAGCACTACAACTTCTGCCTTTTCAGCTGGTAGACTCTGCCCCATTTTGTGAATTTTTGGAATGTGCTGTCCCACAGTGGCAGGTTCCAAAAAGACATTTCTTTTCACGTAAGGCCATTCCAGCTCTCTACCATCATGTGGAAGGCAATGTTTTGGCCTCCTTGGACAGTGCGGTCAGCAACAAAGTTCATATTACCGCTGATTCATGGTCCAGTGGGCATGGTCAGGGACATTACCTTTCCTTCATGGCGCACTGGGTAACTGCTGGCAGCTGGGAAGGATGCAGGACAGGGTTCAGTGTTGGAGCTAGTTCCGCCACCACGCCTCCCAAAAAATGGTGGTGATTCTGCCATATATGCTTCCTCCACCCCTCTTCTTCTTCTTCCTCTGTGGCCTCTTCTGCAGCAGTGCCCTCTGAACCAGCAGTGCTCCCTAAGTGTTTAGGGGGCTATGCAAGCAGTCAGGCTAAAAGATGCGGTGCTTCAGTTGTTCTGTCTAGGGGAAAGGGGCCACACGGGGGCAGAGATTCTTTTAGCTCTGTGGGAGCAGGCTAAGAGGTGGTTGATGCCACGGCAGCTTGAGCCATGAACGCGACAATGGCACCAACCTTCTCTCTGCCCTCCGACAAAGACACTTGACACATGTTCCATGTTTGGCATACATCCTGAATTTGGTGGTGCAGTGTTTCTTGACCAGGTAGCCTGGCTTACCAAATATTCTGAAGAAGGCCAAAAAAGTCTGTGGTAATTTCCGGCAGTCATACAATGCCAGTGCTCGGCTGGCTGACATTCAGCGAGAATTCACCCTGCCCACCAACCGCCTCATTTGTGACATGCGCACCAGCTGGAACTCAACATTGGCAATGCTGCAGTGGCTGCACACACAGCAGAGGCCCATCAATGAGTACCTGTGTGAGTATGGCACCAGGACAGGCTCAGGGGTGCTTGGCTTCTTTTCACCATGCCAGTGGCTACTAATAAAGGATGCATGCACTGTCCTGTCACCATTTGAGGAGGCCACAAGGATGGTGAGCAGTGACAATGTATGCATCAGTGACACTGTCCCTCTAGTCTTCCTGCTGGAGCACACGCTTTGTGGAATCATGGACAGGGCACTTGAGGCAGAACAGCGGGAGGAAGAGGAGGACTTCCTTTCCTCTCAAGGCCCCCTTTATGCGGATAGCATTCCTGCAGGGCAGCCAAACACACGGGAAGAAGAGGAGGAGAAGGAGGATTGTGTCGGGATGGATGTAGAGGATAACACACAGCAGTCTTTAAGGGATGGTTTTCAGTCCCCAAAAACCCAAGGAGTTGTACAGGGCAGGGAGGAGGTACGGGAGCCGGCAATACATCAGAGTTGCGAGCAAATTTAAATGACTTTTTTCTTTAAAAATGCAATTTGCTGCGTCACTGTTCTAAACATCACACAGATGCGCCACTTTACAGGGGAGCCCCCAGGCACGATATTTAATGGAATATTTCATTTTTATTTTTTTACTTTAAGCATTATTAAAATCACTTCTCCATTTTTTTTTTGCATTGATACATGTCCCCTAGGGCAGTGCCCAGGTCCCCATACACTTTTTATGGCAATAACTTGCATATAAGCATTTAAAATGAGCACTTTTGATTTTACATGTTCGAGTCCCATTGATTTTAATGCATGTTCGCATAAACTTATTGCCTGTTCGCGGTGTTCTGGGGCGAACCAAACCGAGGGCTGTTCGGCCCATCCCTAGTCACCAGGACACCAAGCATCCATAACCAATAGTTTAACATTGCAGGTGCAACATTTCGAGGACGTGGGACCTCTTCAGGCATGTGCATCCGACACTCCCAGCACTATAACAGAGGGAAGGTAAGAGACACAGGCCACCGGAGAAGAGAGTATATTATTTATTTACAGACCTGACAAGATCGCTTTAAGATTACACCTTCGACTGTTCAAAACTGGAGCGCTCCTTTTTATGTGAAGAACCCACCCAAAAAAAAAGAAAAAAACTTATTGCATACAAATGTAGTGCATCAAAAAGATTACACTCCAATTTGGGTCTGGTAAATCCAGTTACAATTGAGTTTTCCAGTAATTGCTCGGAGAGGAAGGAGTGGTAAGTTATTGCGAAATCAATTCATTTGTTAGTTCCAAGGCTGGTATTAAATAGCTCTGCGGACGCACGTAGACCGCAGGCAACGTTGGTAAAGGGAGCCTGCATTGCTGACTTGGCTTTTAAAGGCCCAGGGTACAGATCTTTCATCCTTGCTTCGCTGCTTTGTTATTCACTGATCCGGAAGCACCAAATTTTAGACATGCGCACTGCTGAAAAATGTGTTTATTTTCATTTTCGTATCATTCGTGTTTGTTTTGTTTGTTTTTTTTTTTCGTTTTTCGGGTCATGATCGAAATTCGTAAATTCGAAAATCTGAAAATAAGAATGAAAATCCGAAAATAAGAATGAAAATCCGAAAATAAGAACGAAAATCCGAAAGCCTGAAAATTCAATATAATAACTAACTAACTAATAATAACTATTTCTAACTATTAAATTATACGTATTGGAATTTCCTTTCAAATTTGGCTGTTAGTGAACGTAACGAATACGAATTTATCCAAAGTTACTAAGTATCTGAAATAACGAATGCTGCATCTAAATAAATGGAACGTAACAAATGAATAATAATAAATAATAATAATAATAATAAAATGTTTTTATTATTATTTATTATTATTAATTCATTACGTTCCATTCGTTTAGATGCGGCAGTCATTATTTCGGATAGTTTGTAACTTCGGATAAATTCGTATTCGTTACGTTCACTAACAGCCAAATTTGAAATTCCAATACCTATAATTTAATAGTTAGTAATAGTTATTATTAAGAATTTTTGGGTTTTCGGATTTTCGTTCTTTTGAATTTTCGGATTTTCATTCTTTTGTTTGGATTTACGAATTTACGAATTTACGAAAAATTTGTTAACTGGTTATCGTTAGTTCGAATAGTTCCGAATTAACAAGTTTGTCGAATTTCATCGAAAAACAAATTCGGAACGAAACAAATTGAACATCTCATTATTAAAAAGTAACTCAGTAGCCGTTCTTCATATTTGTTTCCTGGCAGGCTCACCATGGTCTTATTTGTTTTCCATTTTTCTCCATGACGTGGTTTCATTTCCTTCCACCTTTTTCATGGTTCAGTTGTCTTGCCTCTCCCAGTTTTCCAACTTTACAAATTTCAAAGGGGGGGTCTGTACCTTTAATAAAAAGTTGATCGTAAAGCCCAACTCTGCGAACCAAAACTTTTCTTCAAAGAGGAACTTCAACCCAACAATATTTGTCTCCTGATGCCACTCTCCTGTGCCAACAGCCTTAAACAACTGCCACAGGTCTCTGCCAAGTCCCAAACACCATGCCTGCACCCCTGAGTTACAGTATATGTGAACCCCCACCTTGTAAAACAGCCCATTACGTTTAAAATAGAAATAAAAGCCAAATAATTTGTAAATACATATAAAAAATATATATAAATATATTTTTTTCCTTGTTAACCACCTGCCTACTGGGCACTTGTACCCCCTTCCTGCCCAGGCCAATTTTCAGCTTTCAGTGCTGTTGCAATTTGAATGACAATTGCGCGGTTGTGCGACGTTGTACCCAAACAAAATTGTTATTATTTTTTTCACACAAATAGAGCTTTCTTTTGGTGGTATTCAGTCACTGCTGGGCTTTTTATTTTTTTGCTAAAGAAACAAAATAAAGATCCAAAAATTTTGAAAAAAAAATGTCATAGTTTGTTATAAAATTTTGCAAACAGGTAATTTTTCGCCTTCACTTATGTGCGCCGATGAGGCTGCGCTGTTGGGCACTGATAGGCACTCATGAGGCAGCACTGATAGGTGGCACTGATGGGCACGGATGAGGCAGCACTAATGGACACTGAGGCGGCACTGGTGGGCACTGATGAGGCTGCACTGATAGGTGGCACTAATGGGCTCTGATAGGCGGCACTGATGCGAATGGAGAGGGGGCACTGATGGGCACTGAGAGGTGGCGCTGATAGGTGGCACTTATAGCCACAGGTAGGCAGCACTGATAGGCAGTACTGACAGATGAGGCACTGAATGGCACTGATTGGCAGCACTGATGGACGCTGATAGGTGGCACTGGTGAGCACTGATTGGCAGCACTGGTGGGCACTGAGGCAGGGACCGATGTCCCTGTAACAGAAGTCGGTTACCAGCTTTCTGTTTCTCTCCTCACACTAATTGCACAGAGAAAAAAAAGCCGATAACCAGCTTGTTTACTTCCGTGATCAGCTGTCATTGGCTGAGAACTGATCACATGGTAAAGGGCCAGTTTTTTATTCACTTGCATGTGTTTTGCACACTACTGCAGGTTAAAAAAAAAAAAATATGGTGACGGCAGCCAGCTTCCTTGCACCATGGCAAAACATGACTGGTCCAGGGCAGGTGGCATTCAGGGCCACCCCTAGTATTCAGGAACATACAGAAGTCTGCCTCCTCCAGATTTCCTCCACTTCCCATCCTCTGCACCACTGCTGGAGCCAAAAGGTAGGACTGATGTGAAGAGGGTACCGTGTGATTGTCATATGGTCAAATGCTCTTCCAACCCTGCACCCGCCTAGTATGGGTGCCCCTAGCTACAGTGCCTTGAAAAAGTATTCATACCCCTTGAAATTTTCCATATTTTGTATACACTGCACAACCAAAAATGTAAATGTATTTTATTGGGGTTTTATGTGATAGACCAACGCAAAGTGGCACAGAATTGTGAAGTGGAAGGAAAATGAGAAATGGTTTTACAAGTTTCGTACAAATAAATATGTGAAAAGTGTGGGGGGCATTTGTATTCAGCCCCCATTACTCTGATACCCCTAACTAAAATCTGGTGGAGCCAATCGCCTTCAGAAGTCACCTAATTAGTAAATAGAGTCCACCTGTGTGTAATGTAATCTCAGTATAAATACAGCTGTCTGGTGAAGCCCTCAGAGGTTTGTTAGGGAACCTTAGCAAACAAACAGCATCATGAAGGTCAAGGAACACACCAGACAGGTCAGGGATAAAGTTGTGGAGAAGTTTAAAGCAGGGTTAGGTTATAAAAAATATCCCAAGCTTTGAACATCTCACGGAGCTCTGCTCAATCCATCATCGGAAAATGGAAAGAGGATGGCACAGCTGCAAACCTACCAAGACACGGCCGTCCACCTAAACTGCCGGGCAAGGAGAGCATTCATCAGAGAAGCAGCCAAGATGCCCATGGTAACTCTGGAGGAGCTGCAGAGATCCAGAGCTCAGGTGGGAGAATCTGTCCACAGGACAACTATTAGTCCTGCTCTCCACACATCTGACCTTTATGGAAGAGTGGCAAGAAGAAAGCCATTGTTGAAAGAAATCCATAAGAAGTCCCGTTTGCAGTTTGTGAGAAGCCATGTGGGGGACACAGCAAACATGGAAGAAGGTGCTCTGGTCAGATGAGACCAAAATTGAACTTTGTGGCCTAAAAGAAAAAAAACGCTATGTGTGGGGGAAAACTAACACTGCACATCACCCTGAACACCCCATCCCCACTGTGAAACATGGTGGTGGCAGCATCATGTTGTGGGGATGCTTCTCTTCAGAAGAAAACCTGTTAGAGTCTGCAAAAGACTTGAGACTGGGGCGGAGGTTCACCTTCCAGCAGGACGTCGACCCTAAACATACAGCCAGAGCTACAATGGAAAGGTTTAGATCAAAGCATATTCATGTGTTAGAATGGCCCAGTCACAGTCCAGACCTAAATGCAATTGAGAATCTGTGGCAAGACTTGAAAATTGCTGTTCACAGACACTTTCCATCCACTCTGACAGAGCTTGAGATATTTTGCAAAGAAGAATGGGAAAAAATGTCCTCTCTAGATGTGCAAAGCTGGTAGAGACATCCCCAAAAATACTTGCAGCTGTAATTGCAGAGAAAGGCGGTTCTACAAAGTATTGACTCAGGGGGGCGCTATACAAATGTCCCCCACACTTCTCACAGATTTATTTGTAAAACATTTTTTTTTTAAAAATCTATTGTTTTTCTTCCACGTCACAATTATGCGCCACTTGTCACTTGGTGTTGGTCTATCACAGAAAATACCAATAATTGGGATTTGGTTGGTTTTTGGTTGTAACGTGACAAAATGTGGAAAATATCAAGGGGTATGAATACTTTTTCAAGGCACTGCAATATGATGCTTGTTAGCCTGCAGGACCTTCCTCTCTTCTCCTTACTTGTTTTGTTCTTCGTTTTCCTCCTTACTGCTCCCCCTCTGAATTCTATCCTACCCCCCCCCCCCGTATTTTATTTTTTGCATACCCCCCCAACCCATTCCCAGTTGTAGATTCCTCTATCCGAAGAGGTTGAGGACCCATCCCTACCCCCTCCTCCTTCCCTTTACTTTTGCATTTCTTTCAGTTTCTGACCTCAGATCCATCATTTGGGACCACCCCTGGGCCCTGTTGGTCGGGGCAGGTGGTTTATAGTGCTGTACACTCAAAATGTAAACATCAATGCTGTAATGTATGCACTCTGTGCATAGGGCGCACCCCTAAACTCTGCACTCTGTGCATAGGGCACCCCTGAACTCTGCACTCTGTGCATGGGGCGCACCCCTGAACTCTGCACTCTGTGCATGGGGCGCACCCCTGAACTCTGCACTCTGTGCATAGGGAACTCCTGAACTCTGCACTCTGTGCATAGGGCGCACCCCTGAACTCTGCACTCTGTGTATAGGGCACCCCTGAACTCTGTACTCTGTGCATAGGGCACATCCCTGAACTCTGTGCATAGGGTGCACCCCTGAACTCTGCACTCTGTGCATAGGGTGCACCCCTGACCTCTGCACTCTGTGCATAGGGCACCTCTGAACTCTGCACTTTGTGCATAGGGCACCCCTGAACTCTGCAATCTGTACATAGGGTGCACCCCTGAATTCTGCACTCTGTGCATAGGGCACCCCTGAACTCTGCACTCTGTGCATAGGGCGCCCCTGAACTCTGCACTCTGTGCATAGGGCGCACCCCTGAACTCTGCAGTCTGTGCATAGGGCACCCCTGAACTCTGTACTTTGTGCATAGGGCGCACCCCTGAACCCTGCACTCGGTATGTAGTGCACCCTTGAACTCTGCATATTGAACATTGCACAACTCTGAACTCCACATATAATACACTCCTGGTATTCATTGCCCCTTTAAGATCCTCCACTGTTTGCAATTTGGCCACACCCATTGTTCGATGCGGTTCGGCAGGGGGGACATGGTTGAGTTCCTGCACCTATTCTCTGAGAACAAAAGCCCTGGATAAATTTATATAGTATTACAGACACAACCAGCCCCTTAAGCAGTGGCAGGCTGTCCATATGGGACACAGGGGGACCACCCCGATAATCCATGAGCCCGACCCCTAATCTACATGCAGTGCACTGGGTGCATGTACTCCAACGGGGGTTTTTTTTTTTTTAGAAGCACATGATTAGAGCCTGAGGCTCCAATTGGCTTCACAAAAAGATGGGCTCGAGGCGCAGAACACTGCTCCCTGAGCCCACCTGGTTGTGTGACAATAGCAAATGAATATTCGCTATTGTCTTCCTGATTCTCCTCCGGGCCAATCAGGAGACCCGTCACCCGATTGGCCAAGAGGAGAAGTGATCCTATTGGCTGCCTAGGAGGGAGGAGACGCGCGGTGGAAGCCGCCATGATGCCGAGGAAGAGGAGACGCAGGGGAAGCCGTCGCCTGCTGCCTAGAGGAACCGCTGTCTGCGATCTAGATGGGGTAAGTGCGGGGCTGGTCAGGGCCGTCTTTAGCACAGGGCAAAAGGGGCAGTTGCCCCAGGCCCAGTCATTGTTGTGGGGCCCAAAACAGCTGCCCCTTGATCCCCATACTGCCTACAAATAGTTGATAAGTGAATTCAGGAGAAAATATTTGCCCAGGATCCAATTAATGTTAAAGACGGCCCTAGGGCTGGTGACCAACCGGGGAAGGGGTGGCCACCAGCCATCCCTGCCTTCAAGAGTAGCCATGAAGCTGATTCGGATCGCGATGAAATTGAGTTTGACACTCCTGATGTAGAGGACTGAAAACTGGGATATTACGATATAAAAAAGGAAAGCCCCCAGAACGGAAGGTCAGCTATATTTTATCTAATCTTATGTTGCAAAAGACTGTACCTCTTACAGATGCCAAATCTAGGGCAATATTGGTCATTTTAGTTTGCGGCGTTGCAGTCTCGGCACGCTGATCACACATCCATCTGCACTGGCTATACATTCAGGGTAATTATCCGTATGAAAAGCTCTAGATTCTGCAATTCACACCCAGCCTTACTTGTTGGAAAATGATACAGTAATTAGGCCATTCAGGATAATTATCAGCTCTTGTAAAGATGAGCTGAAAAGGGCCGAGAGATCTTATGTTACCTGTGACCGCACACAAGAGTGAGAGGGAGGCTCCCGGCTCTGCTGCACCTCGCCAAGAGCCATCTGTGGACCAAGCTGAGTGGAATGGGTGGGGGGCTCCTTAAAGGAGAATTCCGAGCAGATACAGAATTCTCATCATGTTAGAGTTTCTGATTCTGTTTTCCTGGCTGAGATCTACTTGTGCTGCACTGCTGGTTGTAAATCACTTCCTTATACAGTAAAACCTTGGATTGAGAGTAACTTGATTTGAGAGCATTTTGCAAGACAAGCAAAATCTTTAAAGCGGTAGTAAACCCGCTGCCAAAAAAAAAATAAAAAAAAATCCTGCAAGACAATAGCATAATATGTTAGTGTGCATCGCATACTAACATATTATGAAATACTTACCTTAGAACGAGGCCCCCGATGCCCGAGTCGGTCAGCGCTAAGGACGCTGACACGTTGGTCCTCTTCTTTCTTCCGGGTACGCGGCTCCGGCGCTGTGAGTGGCCGGAGCCGCGTGACGTCACTCCCGCGCATGTGCGCGGGAGCTCTTCGCTCCGGCAGCCAGCTCTGAGTTGCCGGCCGCCTCGGCCGGATCGTCAGAGCGCATGCGCCACTAATGTCAGCGGCTGCATGCAGGGCGAATATCTCCTAAACCATGCAGGTTTAGGAGATATTTTTTTTACCTACAGGTAAGCCTTATTATAGGCTTACCTGTAGGTAAAAACAGCATTTAGGGTTTACTACCGCTTTAAATAAATTGTGACTTGATATACAACAGTGGCAGCTGGTGAAGTTTTAGGATGGGGGGGCACCAAGCCCCGCCCTTCCTTTTTGACACCTCCTACTTCTAATAAGCCCCTGCCCTTATAGAATCCACCCACTCCGTCCCCTGTATTTCACATATTGTGTCAGGAGTATACAGCTCAGCATCACAGGACACAGTATACAGCTCAGCATCACAGGACACAGTATACAGCTCAACATCACAGGACACATTATACAGCTCAGCATCACAGGACACAGTATACAGCTCTGCATCACATGACACTGTATACAGCTCAGCATCACAGGACACAGTATACAGCTCAGTATCACAGGACACAGTATACAGCCCCAGCATCACAGGACGCAGTATACAGCTCAGTATCACAGGATACAGTATACAGCTCAGCATCACAAGACACAGTATACAGCTCAGCATTACAGGACACAGTATACAGCTCAGCATCACAGGACACAGTATACAGCTCAGCATCACAGGACACAGTATAGAGCTCAGTATCACAGGACACAGTATACAGCTCAACATCACAGGACACAGTATACAGCTCAGCATCACAGGACACAGTATAGAGCTCAGTATCACAGGACACAGTATACAGCTCAGCATCACAGGACACAGTATACAGCTCAGCATCACAGGACACAGTATACACCTCAGCATCACAGGACACCGTATACAGCTCAGCATCACAGGGCACAGAATACAGCTCAGCATCACAGGACACCGTATACAGCTCATCATCACAGGACACAGTATACAGCTCAGTATCACAGGACACAGTATACAGCTCAGCATCACAGGACACAGTACACAGCTCAGCATCACAGGACACAGTACACAGCTCAGCATCACAGGACACAGTATACAGCTCAGCGTCACAGGACACAGTATACAGCTCAGCATCACAGGTGGGTATATAGCAGCCAGTATCACAGCACACAGTATAGAGCCCCAGCATCACAGTTGGGGTAAATTGCAGCCAATAACACAGGTGGGTAAATTGCAGCCAATAGCACAGGTGGGGGTACATTGCAGCCAATAACACAGATGGGGGAAAATTGCAGCCAATATCACAGGTGGGGTAAATTGCAGCCAGTATCACAGGTGGGGGTACTTTGCAGCCAATATCAATGGTGGGGTACTTTGCAGCCAATATCACAGGTGGGGTAAATTGCAGCCAATATCACAGGTGGGGGTACTTTGCAGCCAATATCACAGGTGGGGGTACTTTGCAGCCAATATCACAGGTGGGGGCACTTTGCAGCCAATATCACAGGTGGGGGTACTTTTCAGCAAATATCACAGGTGGGGGTACTTTGCAGTCAATATCACAGGTGGGGTACTTTGCAGCCAATATCACAGGTGGGGGTACTTTACTGTCAATATCACAGGTGGGGGTACTTTGCAGCCAATATCACAGGTGGGGTACTTTGTAGCCAATATAACAGGTGGGGGTACTTTGCAGCCAATATCACAGGTGGGGGTACTTTGCAGCCAGTATCACAGGTGGGGTACTTTGCAGAGACCCCCCCCCCCAAGTCTGGACAAGTCCCGCACTTACCCCATCTAATAGGCAGGCAGGCAGGTGGATGCAAGTGTACATATTCGTCAGCACACCGTGGATCCTCGTGCAAAGTATTCTTTATTGAAAAGATCACATCACAGAAAAGTGCAACGTTTCGGAGCCACGCAGGGCCCCTTCGTCAGGCAGGTGGATGCAGAGATCGGCATGCGGAGAGCGGCTGGAGCCTGCCCCCATCAGTCCGTTGCTCATCGTGGCACGGTCATGCGGTCACGTCAGGGTTTACTGTGGGAGCGGGAGTCATGTCCACTGACACAGTGATCCGCCCCCACCCACCGCAGCCATGCCATCCAATCACTCTGAGCCACAGGCTCAGGGCAGCCAATCAGACTATGAATGTGCACCTGTTCAGCGTACATCCATAGTCTTTAATGGCTGACCAATAGGCTCAGCCTAGGAGCCGGAAAAAAAAAGAAACTCAATACACCGGCGCCTCCTGTAGGGGCCGGGCTGACTTTTTTTTTTCTTCTTAGCCAGCGGGGAGGCAGCGCCTAAGCACCCCTTATAGACTGGCCCCCCCTTATATACAAGCTGAGTATAAAAGAGAAGAGTAGCGCATGTAAGTTTAGCAGTATGGTTACATTTAACCCCTTCCTTACCGGCGTATAGTAATAATATGCCGGCAAGGTGCACTCCCCATCCTGGGTGGACGTCACATGACGTCCTCCCGTTTTTGCCGCTCTGCGGGCCCCTAGGGGCCCGCATCGTGGCAATCGAGGATTGGGCGTGTCCCTCGGGATTCTGGCCTTGCATGATCGTGGTAAAGAGCCAATGACATTGGCTCTTCACCACGTGAATGGCTGTGTCCTATCACAGCCGGTGCACGCCGCTCGTGCGCGGAGATCTGGGTTCAGGCTTGTGCCTCGGACAAAGCCCAACCCCAATCAGGGTAAAGAGCCAATGAAATTGGCTCTTTACCACGTGACTGGCTGTGTCCAATCACAGCCGGTCACATGATGTCAACAAACCGCAGTAACGAGCTTTTACCGGGTTCTCTTCTTTACACACCAATCGTGTGTGAAGAGGAGATAGCGGTAGCATCTCGTTACCGCTTACTGTGTGTATCAGTCACACTGATTGCCCCCCCCCAGTAATAAAGAGGACCTGTCGCCACCCCATCAAAGTACCTGTCACAGCCCATCAAAGTACCCGTCACAGCCCATCAAAGTACCCGTCACAGCCCATCAAAGTACCTGTCACAGCCCATCAGAGTACCTGTCACCAACCCATCAGAGTACCCGAGTACCTGTCACTTGCCCATCAAAGTACCCAAGCACCTGTCACCTGCCCATCAAAGTAGCCGAGTACCTGTCATCAACCCATCTGAGTACCAGAGTACCTGTCACCAGCCCATCTCAGTACCCGAGTACCTGTCACCAGCCCATCTCAGTACCCGAGTACCTGTCACCTGCCCATTTGAGTACCCGAGTACCTGTCACCAGTCCATCGGAGTACCGGAGTACCTGTCACCAGCCCATCTGAGTACCTGAGTATGTGCTTTGTGTTAGAAATATCTTATAAATTGACCACTTTGTGTAAAAATAAAAAAGTTTTAATTTTTTTTCCACGTATTTCAAAGACTTGTGGAAAAAAATGAACCGTACAAAAGACTCATAATGTCTCATAGATTATACATTGTGGTGATTGCTTTCCAAAATGGTGGTCATTTTGTGGGTAATTCCATTGTCCTGGTGCTCCAGGGCCTTCAAAAATGTAATAAACAAACAAGGACAGAGGCGCTTCTAAATGCAGACTGTAAAACATTTTAATAACATCTTTAAAATCTAGAGCATGGCAACTCACAAAGGCATCTATTAAAAGTGCATGTAAGTGGTCCCAAGAGGGAACGTCAGCAGCTCACCGTCCCCACCAGGAAGCATCGAGTACAGTCAGGAAATGTATCTGTGGTCTGTAGCCGGCAAGACGCTGGACTGGACGATCAGAGCTCACTGTGAAGTGTCGCGGCGGCGTGACGTCATCAAAAGTGCAACGCGTTTCTGAGCGTGCGGTTCACACAACAAGACGTGACCGCCCTCTTTCATCAGGCACCAGGAAGTTCAATGTCGGCCATTTTTAATAGTCCAAGCAGAGCTAGGAAGCGGATCACTCGGGGCGAGATGAGTGCGGACAGGGGCTGATAGAGCTAAAACTTAAACTAAAATCAGGAACTAAAATCAAAGTCAGTGAGTCCATGGTTTCATTTAAATCAATGAAGCTATGGTAAGCCAGTGGTAATAAGAGCGAGTGAATGGTGATAAAAAATTATTCAAATGGACGGTGGCAAAATACATAGTATAAATGGATGGTAATTCAAAGAAGTACGGAAATAATAACATTGTAAAATGGAATGGGAAGGGAAACTGGGAAAG
>BLSH010340331.1:2327027-2338999 GCA_018402905.1 Glandirana rugosa
AGGTGGAGGCCCGTGGCAGGGAGTTAAGGTGGGGGATAGGTGGAGGCTCGTGGCGAGGGACGGTGCTCGGAGGTGGATAGGGGGTGGAATTGAGGGACGGTGCCCGGAGGTGGATAGGGGGTAGAATTGAGGGACGGTGCTCAGAAGTGGGTAGTCGGTGAAACCGAGGGAAGGTGCTCGGAGGTGGGTAGTGGGTGGAACTGAGGGACGATGCTCACAGGTGGGTAGGGTACGGAGACAAGAGGTGACTTGGAAGAGGGCAGTTCCTGCACCTATTCTCTGGTTGTGTGCAAGTTAGTGATCTGCCAGGAACCAGCAGAGATTTCTGTGTCCCCTCTCCAGCCTGGACCTGTGAATGAGAAATATTGCAAAAGTAAGGTCCTTCCCCCCATTTCTCAAAGCTGCTTAGATATCAGAAGGAAAAAGGAAATATTTTAAATATTAACAATATATTAATAATGAGCTTCCTTTGCTTGCACATCACACTGCACAGCTAGTTGGTAGATGATGTTTCCATTCTCTCTTGGCCTAAAAATTGGTGAACAAACTTTTACCAGCCTGTCCAAGTGAGGGCTACTTTTACTGACATCCTGCTGGCATAGGCATGTGCACAGGGTGTGCCGGGTGTGGGCACACCCTATTCACCCTGTGTGGCGCAGATTGCCCCCCCCCCACCCCCCATGTCCCCACCGCAATGCTGCTGGCTTCCCTCCTCTCTTTTCCCGCAGAATGCTGCAGCAGATCATTTCATGGTGGAGAGTGAGGAAGGGGCCAGTAAATATGTAATTTACCAGACCCTTCCTTTTCTAAATAAACACAATGAGTGATTGGTATCGATCACTCATTGTGTTCATTCATAACTGAAGCATAGCAAACTGTGTTTACTATGCTTCCATTTGTGAATAAACATGAAGCCGCTCAGCACAGACCACTTCCTGTTCATTCACTGTCCAGTGCAGCTGAGGCTGCAGAGTGGGGAATCTCTGTCCTCAGCTTCTTTTCTTTGTCTCAAAAGTGAGGGGGTTTGAGCTTTGTCTGCTGGCAATGTGGAACTAAAGACCTCTGTGTTTTCAAAGTCAGCCTTGATTTTAGTGATCCAATCAGGAATGGGTATTAGTGAGGCTCTAAATATTCCCTTTGTAAAGTGGACGACGTTACCAAAAGATCCACTTTGAGCTGTTAAAGGCGCCCCTGAAGTCAGATTGCCTAGGTGTGAGCCGGCCCTAAAGTGATTGTAAAGCTTTGTTTTTTGGTTTTTTTTAATAACAAACATGTCATAGTTACCTCCTCTGTGCAAGGGTTTTTCACAGAGTGGCCCCGATCCTCCTCTTCTGGGGTCCCTCAGCAGCACTCCTGGCTCCTCCCCGCATTGAGTGCCCCATCGGAGAAGCGCTTCTCTGGGGGCACTCGTGTGGGCGCGCTCCCGAGTCCTGCCGCTGCATCCATTGACACAAATAACAGGACTCGGCCCCGCCCCCCGACTCCCGTGTCACTGGATTTGATTGACAGCAGTGGGAGCCAATGGCTGCGCTGCTATCAATCTATCCAATCAGGACCCAAGACACCAGGTTCAGGAAAGTAAAAGGGGGGCTCTGGGGGGGAGCTCCACTAAAGGAGGGTTTTCCCCTTAATGCATAGAAGGTATTAAGGTGAAAAACGCTGAGAGTTTACAACCCCTTTAAGCACTTCAATACCAGGCACTTTACCCTTTCCTGCCCAGACCAATTTTCAGCTTTCAGAGCTGTTGCATTTTGAATGAAAATTGTGCGGTCGTGCGACGCTGTACCCAAAATCTTTATCATTTTTTCCCACAGATAGAGCTTTATTTTGGTGGTATTTGATCACCTCTGGGGTTTTTATTTTTTACGCTAAAAATAAAAAAAGCCCCAAAATTTTGAAAAAAAAAAAGTTTTTCTTTGTTTCTGTTACAAAACTTTGTAAATAAGTAAGTTTTCTCCATCACTGAAGGGCACTGGTGAGGCTGCAATGATTGGCACTGATGATGAGGCACTTATATGCAGCACTGATGGGCACTGATAGGCAGAACTGATAAACAGCACTGACCGGCACTGATAGGTGGCACTGATGGGCACTGTTAGATGGCACTGATAGGTGGCACTGGCGGGCACTGATGGGCACTGATAGGCGGCACTGATAGATGGCACTGGCAGGGATCACTGATGGGCACAGAGTGCCATCCCTAGTTGGCAGTGATTGCCATCCCTGGTGGGCTCTAGTGGGCTTACCTGGTGGCCATGGGTGGGCATCCTTGCTGCCATGGGTGGGCATCCCTGGTGGCCATGGGTGAGCATCCCTGGTAGTCCTGGGTGAGCATCCTTGGGGGGGGCTGCACTGATAATCAGTGTAAACCCCCCCTGTCAAGAGAGCAGCCGATTGGCTCTCCTCTACTCTCGTCTTTCAGTGCGAGTAGAGGAAAAGCCGATACACACCAGAATTTCAATTCGAATTTTGTGAATTCTGACAAATTTAGTTTCGTTATTCGGGGCATTCTGTAAGCTTCATTTATACTGTAATTCGGGTACTCGGATATATCTGAATAAAGAAAAATTTGTCTGAATATTCGGAACTAAACGAACCGCACATGTCTACTCTCTCCTAGCTCCTGAAAGAAGATAAAAGTGTCAGTTAGCAAAGTATGTATTTATTTGTTTGTTTGTTTTTTGCTTTTGCCTGTTATCAGCTCTGAGCTCAGCCTAGAGGTCGGGACTAATGGCCTAACGCCTCTGCTCTGCCAGGGAGAGAATACAAGTGAATAAAACAAGAACGTAGGAAAGGCTGAACTATTATAATCATTCAAAGTGGACAGGTAAACTATTAGAGAGACCCATTTTGGCTAATGCTCTTTAACCACTACAGATCCGCACTATAGCCAAAAGACGGCTACAGCGCGGACCTGAATTGCTGGGAGGGCGTCCATGGATGTCCACCCGCGCACAAGCTGCCTGCTCGCCCCTGCGAGGCGTGCGGCACACTCTGTGATCACCGAGTCAGCCAATGACAGCTGATCACGTGATGTAAACAAGAGATCGTGAATCGGCTTGCTTTTCTTCCCTCACGCTAAGAGCGTGAGGGGAAAAAAAAAATGATTACCGGCTACAGAGAGAGGGACATCGGCCCCGCACATGGAGAGGCACTGCTGCTATGCAGTGCCCACCAGAGCCACCTACAGGTGTACATCAGTGCAGCCTACCAGTGCCCACAAGTGCCACCTATCAATCCCCATTAGTGCTGCCAACCAGTGGCCATCAGTGCTACCTATCAGTGCTGCCGATCAGTGTCGCCTACCAGTGGCCATCGGTGCCTCATCAGTGCCACCCATCAGTGCCACTTATCAATGCCTTTCTGTGCCACCCATCAGTGCCGCCCATCAGTACCACCCATCAGTACCACCTCATCAGTGCCCACCAGTGTCACCTTATCAGTGCCCATTGGTGCTGCCTTATCAGTGCAGCCTATCAGTGCCCATCAGTGCCGCCTCATTAGCGCACATCAATGAAGGAGGAAAATGCCTGTTTTCAAAATTTTATAACAAACTATGAAACTGTTTTTTGTTTTTTTTTTAATTTTAGTCTTTGTTTAGTTTTTTTTTAGCAAAAAATAAAAAACCCAGTAGTGGTTAAATACCACCAAAAGAAAGCTCTATTTGCTTGAAAAAAAATATAAACATTAAATTTGGGTACGGTGCAGCATGACCGCGCAATTGTCATTCAAAACGCAGCAGTGCTGAAAGTCTGGGCAGGAGGGGGGTTTAAGTGCCCAGTAAGCAAGTGGTTACAAAAAAAGTTTTCCCAAGCAGTGTGCAAGTGGCGCTCCCCCACGATTCAGCAGTGGATTGTTCCTGACGTCATCAAGCCCATAGATCTGCTCTGGACACCAGGATGTGAGGAACAGTCCTCATGCCTCTTGTATTTAGAGTGCCAAGGTACAGGTGGCAAGGTATAATGGGGTGTCAGATGCGTTTCTCCTGCAAGCATGGGGGCCCAGTTTGCTCTGGATCAGCGCCATTGTTTGCCATGGTGCAGGTCAGCTGGATGCCAGCACCATAACAACCATTGACGTTCTATGGACAGGAATCATGGCGTCATTTGTTGCTCTGGTGATTGCAGATGGCGCCCCCCACAGTTCAGCAGTGGACTGCTCCTGACATCATTAAGCCCATAGATCTGCTCTGGACATGAGGATATCAGGAACAGTCCACAGCTGGATCGCGGGGGAACGTCATTTGCCAGTGGAGAGCAAAATCGGGTAAATATACAGCTTTCTCCTCTCCCCTGGACAAAATGAGCAGTTGACACATGCAGTGCGGGCACAGCCCAACTACGTAGGAGAACTTTTTTTTGCACGGAGTTGGGGTTTTGCAATCTCTAAACATTTGGGGGGTTTATTTAAAATATAACTTCAGGAAAAAGAATACAGTAGTCCAAAAGATTAAAAAAAAATACTGGCCTTCAATTTGGAATTGACCCCTGCCATAATTTTGTCCACCACCAGATGCTATCAGTCTTCTGGCTCAAATGGCAGCAGGCATTATTCAATCCACTTCCTTTGATCCCAGGTCAGCATGGACCCACCCTCTAGGGCAGTCATCTCCAAACTGTGGCAAGGAGGCCAGATGTGGCCCTTTGCTTGCCTCTACCCAGCCCTTGGGACACTATTCTTCCCACTGACTCAATGGGGTATAATTCCCCCCACTTACACCAATGATGGGGCACTATTCCTCCCACTCATACCAATGATGGGGCACAATTCCTCCCACTGACACCTATGATGGGACACTATTCCTCCCACTGACAGCAACAATGGGGCACTATTCCTCCCACTGACACCAATGATGGGGCACTATTCCTCCCACTCATACCAATGATGGGGCACTATTCCTCTCACTGACCCCAAAGATGGGGCACTATTCCTCCCACTGACACCAATGATGGGGCTCTATTCCTCCCACTGACACCAATGCTGGGGCACTATTCCTCCCACTGTTACCAATGATGGGACACTATTCCTCCCACTGACACCAATGCTGGGGCACTATTCCTCCCACTGATACCAATGATGGGGCACTATTCCTCTCACTGACCCCAAAGATGGGGCACTATTCCTCCCACTGACACCAATGATGGGGCACTATTCCTCCCACTGACACCAATGATGGGGCACTATTCCTCCCACTGACACCAATGCTGGGGCACTATTCCTCCCACTGATACCAATGATGGGACGCTATTCCTCCCACTGACCCCAAAGATGGGGCACTATTCCTCCCACTGACCCCAAAGATGTGGCACCATTCCTCCCGCCAACACCAAAGATGAAGCACTATTCCTCCCCCTAATGCCAAAGATGCATTGTTTACTCCCGCAGACGCCAGGCCTGCACAGAGTCCTAATCTTATCCTGATAGAACACCATTGGGATGAATCAGAGCGGAGACTGTGAGCCAGGCCTTCTCATCCAACATCAGTGCCTGACCTCACAAATGCGCTTCTGGAAGAATGGTCAAACATTCCCATAGACACTCCTAAACCTTGTGGACAGCCTTCCCAGAAGAGTTGAAGCTGTTATAGCTGCGAAGGGTGGGCCAACTCAATATTGAACCCTACAGACTAAGACTGGGATGCCATTAAAGTTCATGTGCATGTAAAGGCAGGTGTCCCAATACTTTTGGTAATTTAGTGTATATTCTATTCTACGGTATGTGGCAACACGTTTTGCAGGCTGCAATTCTGCACTTCCCCTACGTTCTGCCTGCTCCTTGAACCTCAGCCCACCCTGAGCTCTTTCCTCTTCCTATAAGTCTGCTTCAGCACCTCCCATACATTTTCAGGGTGGTCCAAACTCAATATTGAACCCTACAGACTAAGACTGGGATGCCATTAAAGTTCATGTGCGTGTAAAGGCAGGTGTCCCAATACTTTTGACAATATAGTGTATTTAGGAAGTCTGGTGCTATGTCCATTGGAATATAGGACATAAACAAACACTTGTGTACAAAGCCCGAGCAAGCAGTTTAAATAATCATTCTGCACCATCACGCGCTGTTTAGAACAGATCTAGAAAATAAAAAGCTCTGCCCACAGACCCCTGCGATGCTCTGCGGCGCAGATCGTTCATTACCCACAATGATAGGAGCCTTGCAAATTGCGTGCTTTTCTGGGAAAGAGTGTCGGCGGTGCACTTTGCTTCCGAGGGAGTTAATGCAGTTGGATGGTATTGTGGATAATTGGCCTGTTTGTCTCGGCGAGGACACACCTGTCATATTGTTTTGTCATTTGTATGCAGTGATTGCCGTCATTATGGAAATCTCGGGAAAGTTTTGTGGCGCTTGGAATGGAAACCTTGGGCCCTATTTCAGCACTTAGAGAGGCGGCAGGGCGCTGTCACTCATTCAAGGGCAGATGAGAGGTGACGGGTATTTTATGGGCAGCGGATGCTATAGTTTCCATTGCTGCTAATGTACAGTCTCAGGTGGAGGGTGAAGGCAGACAGCTGAAGTGGAGGCTCAGATATTTAATCCTGATTTCTTTTAGCCACCAAAAAATAAAATGTAACATTTTTCAGCTACTTCTTCTAATCAAGAATCCCTTGTGAGACAGCTGCCACCAGTGCTGAGACAAGTTCATATCCCCCCCTTCATTATGTGAGAGAATATGAGGAGGGAGAGAGAGAGCACAGCCTGCACCTCCACCCGGCTCTCTTCTGCTCCCCTTGCTGCTTCCAGCTCTGGGCTGACAGAAATAGTGGTGCAGCTGTCACCAGGGGGCAAGTATAACCCAGAGGCCCTCGGTGCAGTGACTTGGCCCCCCTCCCACTCTCCCTCTTCCCGGCCTCCTCCTGACCCCATCCCAGGCTGTAGCTCCGCTCCAGGTACTCTCTACTCACCAGCCGACTCCGGGTTCCCGACCTGGCCAGCAGGTGTTGCCAACCGCCAGTAAATTTACTGACAGTTTGTAAAAATCAGTGATTTTTACAACTGTCTATAAATATCAGGGTCTGATAATTTGTCATGCTGTGCTGACTTTTTAAGTGTAAACCGGGCAAACTACTTGATATGGGTATTGTCAGTGTTTCCATGTTGTGTTTAAAGATTAATTGTCTTAGTTTTTAATAGGAGTTCAGTTATTTTTCAGGTTGTCAGTAAAAAATGTGCTCCGCCAGTAAATTTTGCCATGTTTTGCCAGTAAAAAAATGCTGCGGGAGTTTGGCAACACTGGGACAGCTCGGTCAGGACTGGCCAGGGGAGGAGAGTCTCCAGTGGGGCATGGAACTGGCCTCTGCTCAGACATATTTTACACTGTCCATGCCTGGGGGGCTGCACTCCGTCCCTGTCCTCACCCTGCGCTCAGTAGGTCAGCGGCAGAGACTTTTATTTCTCTTCACCAGGAATCCTTTTCCCCTGGCCCAGTCCTCCCCTGCTCCTGTCAAGCTTACAGTAGAAGGAACTTGCCTATAATACACTCTGCGCCCAGGGCAGTCGACCCTTCTGCCCACCCCTTGTCCCCATCCTGGCTGCCACGTTCTGACCTCACTTTTTCTCCACTGTAGCTAAAGCATCACAAGTTGGTCAAGGACCGCCCTGGACTGTAATTGGATAGTAAAGAAGCAGCAGCATACAGAAGAGGTCAACTCTCTTCTCCAGCTTTCTGTGTGATATAGTTAAAGTGGTAGTAAACCCTCCTATCATTTTCAGCCAATGGAGCTGCCATCTTGGCCTCTGTTTAATCTACAACTGCCATGATGCTGCACATGTGATCAGCTATGACACCAGTCATTGGATGGTTTGACAGTTTGGTTTAGAGCACAACCAATGGGAGTGTTACATTTCCGGCACGTGCTGGAAATGTGACTGGTTTTTAAACTGTTAAATGGATGGGTTTACTACCGCTTTAAGTCTGATTGGCTTGCAGTCCTGCCGTTTGCTCCTCCAGTTTAATTAAAGTAGAATTAAAGGTTAAGCTCTTTTTATTAATTTTGCTTAGAGTAAGGCTGGCCATACACTATGATTTAGCTCTGCCATCCCCATGATTAAAGCGGTAGTAAAGTCTCTATAAGAAACTAAAAAAAGTGCCCCCTGCAGGTTTAAGCCATAATGTACTAGTAGGCACCGCATTAGAGAGACTTACCTACAAATGGAGTTCTCCATCACTGGGCTGTCATGGCCCCCCCTAGTCACCAGCGCTTCCATGTTAACCCGGTCTTCCTTCATGCGTTACAAATCTCCGGTCGCTCGATTGGCTGGGCTGCGGTGACGTTACGCACAGATCACATTACCCACTGACGGGTGGGGGTGGGGGGGAGGCATTTATGACAGAAGAGACCTCTAGTGTCTCTCATGTTATAAATAAAACCCCTAACTGTCAGCGGGTTTTTAAATAAGAGAGTTTACCACCACTTTAAAGTGTTACTAAACCCACAACAGTAAAATCAGTCCGTATATGCAGTAAAGCATGCTTGTTATACTCACTGTGGAATCTAAGGGCTTAATCCTCTGCAATATGTAAAAATGCTGTTTGATCCTGTCTCCTCTGATCCCCCCCCCCCCTTCTTTTACTGTCCCCAAACCATCTCCTGATAGAACAGAGCCTTAGGGGCACTCTGCACATGCTCAGTTTGGTGTGTATTGCTAGAGAGATTTTTTTTTCTTCGGGGGGGGTGCATGTGATCAGCACAGGGCCAATCAGCACTGTCCAGACAGAGGGTCATGCAGCCTCATAGGACAATCAGGGGAGAATGAAAACTCCTCATACAATTTTTAACCAGACACTGATAGAAGTCGCAAGACTGCTACATACTGCAGATGAGAAAAGGTATTTAGTAGTTAAGATCAGGGCCGCCATCAGGGGGGTACAGGCAGTACTGTTGTATGGGGCCCCAGTGTCTTAAGGGGCCCTTACAACGAAGACCTTAGCAGTCTTTAACATTGGAGTTAAGTTTGGGACCTCCAGCACCCATGGACCCATGGTTGGGCCATACCGGGTCCCCAAAGTGACCAAACTTAACATCGGAGTCTATGGGAGGGGACACCTGGTTTGGGGACACAGTTCTTCTGAACCATAGGCGATAAAAATACCAAACTTGGGTCACACAGAGAGGGGCCCCTGGACCACAACTGGTGAAAGTTTGGGACCTCCAGCACCTATGGTTCGGCGCGAGGTCTTATTGCAAGCATCGGGTGAGGCTGTGCTGCCTGTGCACTGGTTTTTTTTTAACCCCTTGGATCCCACACTAGCATGCATTGCACACTGCACTTCACTTGAATGGGTCATGCTTGGCAGGCTACACCTGGTAAGTGTGACAGGGTGTATAATTCCTACTGCTGCCAACGGCGGATCCAGAGGGGGGGCAACGGGGCAATTGCCCCCCCCCCCCCCGAAAATATTCATGACTACTAGTATTTATACTGCTGCAGCGGCGACTCTGTTGCCTGTCTTCACGCCGCGCAGCGCTGGAGAAGATGGAGAGAGGAGGTGGGTGGAGCCGCGCCGCTGGCCTGGCCTCTACTGTTCTGGTTGCTAGCGCCTGTGCCGACTGGCGTCTAGCAACCAGGGACGTCACCGGCGTCACATCAATCCCATCTAAGCCGCTGCTGAGCGAGCCTGAGGAGGAGGAGAGCTCGAGACTGTTGGCTCCACCCACCTGCTCCCTCCTTCTACAGACTCCGTGAAGACAGGAAGAAGAAGCAGTGGCTGTGTGTGCCACTGATTATTGCGATCCCGCCGATATAGAAGTCTCTATTGCTCCTTCATGGGAGCCCTTCCCCCACCAGAGCACCTAGTAAGCGACCAATAGTGAGTACAAACATTTGTGATATAAAATCACAGAATACTGGTTGTTGTATGCCATTATTTATGCAAAAAAAAAAAAAAATGCTGCCCTTTTGCATTGACATTTTGTCTTGTTCATTCTTAACCATTTCAGACCTGGAAGGTTCATCCCCCCTTCATGATGACCAGGCCATTTTTTGTGATTCGGCATTGCGTCACTTTAACCACTTGCCGACCGTATCGCGTGGACTGAACATACGGCGACAAAGTAGCTCCACTGCGCAAATCACCATATATAAACCTGCGTGAGTGTGGCCGCCAGTGACCCGTGATCGCCTACTACAGAGCCAGAATGGGGAACCACCAATGTAAACACGGCGGTTCCCCACTCTGTCAGGGGACATGACTGATCTACTGATCCGAGTAATCAGTTAGATCTCTTATGCCCCTGGCAGCCCAGCCCCCACACAGTTAGAACACACCTAGGGAACACAGTTAACCCCTTGATCACCCCCTTAGTGTTAACCCCTTCCCCTTCCAATGACATTTATTCAGTAATCAGTGGCTAATTATAGCTCTGGTCCCTCAAAAGTGTCTGATTTGTCCCTCTTAATATCGCAGTCCTGATAAAAATCGCAGATCACCGACATTACCAGTAACAAAAAAAATTATAATAAAAACGCCATAAATCAATTGTCATAGTTTGTAGGCGTGCTAACTTTTGCGCAAACCAATCAATAAACGCCCATTGCGATTTTATTTATAAATGACACAGAGGCAATCAAATACCACCAAAAGAAAGCTTAATTTGTGGGAAAAAAAGGACATCAATTTTGTAAGCAACACTTTATTTTCAGGTAGTGCCCCTCCCGAGACTAGGCTCTGGATCCGCCCCTGACTGCGGCTGCAACATGTGTACACTCCTGGCCAGTGGGTGGATGTGGTGGGATGGCCAGTGAGCAGGCCCTGGGAAATGTTGGTGGGGGGGCATGTCTAAAGCTGTGTAAGGGTGTGATGGCTGCCCTGGTTTAGATTTATTAAAATAATTAAATTTCCATCTTCTTTGTATTGTGGGACACCAGATATAGTGAATGCAGGCCCCAGGAAGACGTCAGTTGTGACGAAACATGTAGAGTGGAGCTACGCATTGACGTCATCGTGCCCCACGTGATCCCGGAAGTACGGGCTGTGTTGTTTTATTGCCGGCTTATGTTTGTACAACGCTTCATTTTATCGGAATGCTGTAAGTAGCCATTTGGCATTTTTTCTTTTAATAATAAACCCACGGAATTACATTTTTGGACCCTTCCTTCTTTTTCTATGGTACAATATCTGCATATGATTTCGATACATGATATGTCCATCTAGCTAGAGGTTAGAAGAGAGGATAACATCAAGAAGGCAGAGGCTATCTGCCTGCTATTCTGACCATCCTAGAGATAGGTGGTCACTTGGTTTTGGTAAGGGCCCTCAGATTTGGTGTGTTGTGGGCGTCTTCACAGCTCCTCCTTTTCCTCCTTATTTCAACACCTGGTGGAAGGATTTCCTTAGAGTTTACCAATGGCATATGGACTTTTTAGTTATCTATTGGAACCTATTCACATTTTTGTCACTATTTGTTATGCACATGTCAGTCATTGTTATTTGCACATCATTGCACAATATTGCACATGCGTTTTTGCACAGATTATGAATTTACGGATATATATATATGTTCCATAATTATTAAATATTCATCATTTTTTGGGTGTTGGTGTGGGCAACGTCCATGCACTGTTTATATATTTTTTATATTCTGTACATTTTTTTCACTTGAATTTCTTGTTGTATTAGCGCAATCTATATATATATAAATATCATGCGATGTCTGTGCAATGTGAATTTAACCACACAGATTGCATGGCTGAATTTGCATCACATTTGGACCAAACTAGCACAGGACCCTGTACAGCTTCCTGTACATACAGTATCTCACAAAGGTGTGTAATGTAAAGGGGGCCAGAGGTGCAGGGGGCTGTGTGATGTAAAGGAGTCTAGAGGTGCAGGGGGCTGTGTAATGTAAAGGGGTCCAGAGGTGCAGGGGCTGTGTAATGTAAAGGGGGCCAGAGGTGCGGGGGCTGTGTAATATAAAGAGATCCAGAGGTGCGGGGGCTGTGTAATGTAAAGAGGACCAGAGTTGTGGGGGCTG
>BLSH010340331.1:2359860-2369981 GCA_018402905.1 Glandirana rugosa
TGAGAAGTGTGAGATCACGTGTCCGCACGCGTGTATCCCACCGTCCACACGGACCCGTGTGGGATTAATGTGACATGACACGTCTAAGGGGGACGACGGACCGACGTCTCTTTCCCTGTCCCCTTAGAGACAGGAGTCAGAGAAAGAGTTTTCACTCTGTAGTCCCCAGACAATTATGGGGACTATAAAGTAGTTTCGGGGGGTCGTCCCGAGGATTTTATTTATCATTTTTTTATTATTTTATATTGTAACATTGTTTATTATTTTATTTGTTTTAACATTTTTTGTTTATTTTATTTTTATTTGATGACTGTGATCACAACTCGCCCGAACCCGAACGATTTTTGAAATGTCCGGGTCCGGGTCCGTGCCACGGACACCCAAAAGTTCGGTACGGACCCGAACGTTACAGTCCGGGTTCGCTCAACACTAGTGTCAGTAGTTTATTTTTATTTTATTTGTTTTTTACAATTTTGTTTATTTTATTATTTGTTACAATGTTATATTTTATTATTTTTTTACTATTTATTTTAGGAGCCCTGCTGGGGGGCTTTGATGAAATATCAGGGGTATTAACAGACCCCTGATGTCTCACTTTTGAGAAAGAGACTGAGGACAGAGATTCCCCTGTCCCTTTCTCTGCAGCCAGGCAGCAGGGGGAATCTGCACAGTACAGTGTAATTAGGGTGTGCCCAGGCACACCTGCCACCCTATGTGCGCACGCCTGTGCACTAGAGTGTGAAGAGTGTTGTCACCCTCCGGTATGATGTTCATGTGTAGCGGGGGTGGGGGAATCACACCGTGCACAGCCATTGCTGTATAAATGTTTCAGCACTCCGGTGTGAAATCTGTGCATTTAGTTGCTCGGTCGCTGTAGACCTTTAGACTTTTACACCTTTAGACCTTTAAAAAAAAAAAAAAAGCTAAAACTTGCAGGGCTTTAGCATATGTTAAGTAGCATTATATATTTATCGCCTTTTCTGCCGCAGTGTCCATTTCCTGGCAGGAAATTAAAGGATGCGTCCGTGTAATAAGATTCAGGCATTTTAAGATATTGAGATAAAATCTCCACTTTTATCCTCATTCTTATACTCCCTCCCCCACCCTGCCAACCAACAATGAGTTCCAGAATCTCCTGATTTAAATTGTATTTACACCCTAACAATCAACAGGATTATTTTTTTCCCTTGTAATATTCTATTGAAAGAAGTGTTTTGTTACCTAAAATTGTTGCAGTAAATGACTTGTTGATTCGGAGCTCTGCAGTCTCTGCAAATATTCCTTTCAGCACCGGTTTTCTCAAAAGAACATTTTCATTCTTGAAGAATATGTACCTTTTTTTTTTTTTTTACAGTGTTCAGTTCCCGAAAGTACAAAAAAGTACATGAAGTACCCTGTCCCATCTTCCTAGGCGCCCTGTAAGGGTCGCTGTGATCTCAGACGGGGCGCCCCCACCTTGCTAGCAAGAGCCTCTCTCCGCCCCCAAGCACTTGGATCAACACCGGCAAGAGGAACGCAGAGGGAGTGAAGCGTCTCACTGGAATAGACGTGCAGTTTGTTTCGTTCTGAAAAATTTTCATTTTGTATCCGAAATTCTGAATTACAATAGTACCGAATGTTACCACTTAAGGACCAGAAGGATTTCCCACATTAGGACCAGAGCACTTATTGTCGATTCGGCGCTGCGTCGCTTTAACTTGCAATTGCGCGGTCGTGCGGCGTTGTACCCAAACAAAACTGACGTCCTTTTTTTCCCCACAAATAGAGCTTTCTTTTGGTGGTATTTAATCACTGCTGCGTCATTTCTGATCACCGCTATTAACAAAAAAAGAGCAACAATTTTCAAAAACAAACAATATTTTTTACTTTTTGCTAAAATACAAATCCAAATAAAATATATAAAAAAACAAATGTATTCATTAGTTTTGTCCGATTTATATTCTTTCTAATAAAAAATCTGCGTTTAATGATTGTTTTGCGCAAAAGTTGCAGCGTTTACAAACCTTGAGAATTAATTTATGCCGTTTTTATTTTTTTTTTTTTTTACTAGTAATGACGGTGATCTGCGATTTTTATCGGGACTGCGATATTGCAGCGGACATGTCGGACATTTTTTACACTTTTTTGGGACCGATGACATTTATACAGCGATCAGAAATTTAAATGTCCGCTGATTACTGAGGAAATGTCATTGGCAGTGAAGGGGTTAACCTGCAGGGGGCGATCTAGGGGTTAAATATGTCCCCTAGGCGTGTTCTAAATGTGAGGGGGCTGGGCTGCCAGGGGCATAAGAGATCTAACTGATCCCTTATCTTATCCTTTATCTTATCCCTTAACTGATCTCTGACAGAGCGGGGAACCGCCGTGTTTACATCGGCGGTTCCCCATTTTTCTTCTCTGCCAGGCAATCGCGGCTCGACGGCAGACATCGAGTCCGCCCGACCCACTGCCATACTGCTGCAGAGTGCGGCGGGCACCAGAGCGCGCCGTCGGCAGTGCGCTAGCGCCCGCTAGCCATTATAAATGGCGATTTGCACTACAGCGCCACTCTGCAGCAGTAAATGTACGCCAGCCAGTCAGGAACCGGTTAAAAGAATCCGAAATAATGAAAAATAAATTCGGGCAAAACTCGAATTCGAATAATTTTCGAATCGTTTTCAAACACTTTTTGAATTCGAATACTTTTCAAATTTAAAAAGTCCTCGAATTTGAATAGTTTTCCAGTTTCCAAAGATAACAAAATAGAATAGAAAACAAAGAAATAAAACAGAAAAAAAACTCAATAGACTAGAAAAGAATATAACAGAAAACAAAAGAATAGAATAAAACGAGTAAAACAGCTCTCCACCACATTATATTCTTTCATTTTTTGTTATATTCCCCTCTATTGTATTCTATATTTTTCCATTCTATTCCTCCACTTTCCACTCCATCCCATTCCCCTTGGAAATTGGAAAACGATTCGAATTTGAAAACTATTGAACATTGATTCGCAAATGAATAAAAAAAAGGAATTCCGAAAACGAATTAAAACGAATGAACCGAATCTAACTCTAACTCTAACAAATTTATGTACGTAGCAGATCGAAACTAAACAAATTTTTTCGCTCTGCACATGTCTACACCAGAATGTGAATACGAAAAAAAAAAATTATACTCCAATTAGATTGTAAGCTCTTGGGCCCTCTTAACCCTTGTGTATTGTATTGTTTTGTAACTGTCTCCCTTTATATTGTAAAGTGCCGTGCAAACTGTTGGCGCTATATAAATCTTGAATAATAATAATAATAATAATGCCACTTGCCAACCGAAAAACCTATAACATACGTTGCATGGAATCCCCGGTATTTTTCAGCAATGACTAAGCAGAGATGTGTGGAACGCGTCTGCTGCAGCCACAGAGGATGTGCGCTAGCTGTATTTTGGCTTTTAATGGATTTACAATAAATGGAGTTTTTAGTTGGAAGTGCCACCACCTTTTTCTTTCCCCGGTATTTTTTGTTTGGCATCTCATGAAAGTGGTCTGAGCGGCTCATTAGCCGCTGGATCACTTTCAGAAGCACCGGTGTTTCTCAGGCTTATTGGTTTTACCAGCAACGGTGCGGCCAGCTGGTCACAAAGGTAGACAGAGACCAGATGGTCTCTGATCGCCTCTATGGCCTTGGAGGACTGGAGAGATGTCATGACGTCACTTCCGATTCAGGGTGCAAGTAAACAATTGTTTTTTTTTGTTTTCTTTAAACAAAAGTTCAACATTTTTTTTATCTTTTGCTGTTAAAGGTAAAGAAGAGATTTGGGGTCTTTTTGACCCCAGATTTCTCCACGAAGAGGACCTGTCATCCTTATTTCTATTACAAGGGATGTTTACATACTTTGTAATAGGAATAAAAGCGATCAAAAAAAAATTAAGGGGACAGCGTAAAAAAAAAAAAAATAAATAAGATTTTTTTTTTTTAAAGCGCCCCCCCCCCAAAATCCCTCTGTGCATGCGCGCAGCAGTGATCGCATACATAGGTCATGCACACATATGTAAACGGTGTTCACACCACACATGTGAGGTATCTCTGTGAACATTAGAGTGAGAGCAATAATTCTATCCCTAGACCTCCTCTGTAACTCTAAACAGGTAACCTTTAAAAAATTTTAACGTGTCGCCTATGGAGATTTTTAACCTGATGCAGACCGCCTCACGCACATTTACTGTGGCAGAGCGGCGACTCTGTGCAGAATCACATACAGGTACGTGATTCTGCACTGCTGGGTCTTGAGCGCACGCGCAACCTTCTGTAATTGGACACGGCGGGAGCCAATCAGCGGGTCTGGCACATGCGTTGTCAGCCGGAACCCACCGATCGTTCAGGGCACAGGCAGGACAGCAATCTGCCTATATAAACAAGGCAGATCGCCGTTCTGTGTCAAGGGAAGGCAGTGATCTCGTGTTTCTGCTAAGCAGGAACACGGATCTCTGCCTCCCCACAGTACAAGCACCCCCCACACAGTTAGCAAGTGCTCCCTAGGAACCCTTTGATTGCTCCCCATATTAACCACTCCTTCCCAGCCAGTGTCATTAGTACAGTGACAGTGCATATTTTTTAGGACTGATCACTGTATTGGTGTCACTGGTCCCCAAAAAGTGTCAGTTAGTGTCCGATTTGTCCGCCGCAATATCGCAGTCCTAATATAAGTCGCTGATCACCGGCATTAATGGTAAAAAAATAAATAACTGAAAATTCCAAAAATCTATCCCATAGTTTGTAGGCACTATAACTTTTGCACTTATTGGGATTTTTTTCACCAAAAATATGTAGCAGAGTACATATTGATGAAGCAATTCGATTTTTTACATTTTTTATTGGATATGTTTTATAGCAAAAAGTAAAAAATCTATTTTTTTTTTCAAAACTGTCAGTCTTTTTTTGTTTATAGCGTAAAAAATAAAAACCCCAAATCCCACCAAAAGAAAGCTCTATTTGTGGCGAAAAAAAGGACATAAATTATATTTGGGCTCCGCATCGCAGCCACTGACAGCTGATTGTAAAAATAAACATTGTCGACAATACAAAAATGTGAAAAAAATGGAGTGGGGTCCCCCCCAAAATCCATACCAGACCCTTAGGTTTGGTATGGATTTTGAGGGGAGCCCACACACCAAAATTTTATTTTTTAAATGGCATGGGGTCCCCCCCAAAATCGATACCAGACCCTTGGGTTTGGTATGGATTTTGAGGGGAACCCCCACACCATTTTTTTAAAATGGCATGGGGTCCCCCAAAATCCATACCAGACCCTTAGTTTTGGTATGGATTTTGAGAGGAACCCCCACGCCAAAATGTTTTACAAAAATGGGGTGGGATCCCCCAAAATCCATACCAGACACTTATCCAGGCATGCAGCCTGGCAGGCCAGGAAAGGGGGGATGATGAGGGAGTGCCCCCTCTTTCTGAACCATACCAGACCAAATACTCTCAACATAGGGGGGGTTTGAGACCATGTTGATGGGGACAAGGGCCTCTCCCCCACAACCCTGGCTGGTGGTTGTGGGTGTCTGTGGACAAGGGGGCTTTTCGGAATCTGGAAGCCCCCTTTAACAAAGGGATCCCCAGATTCCGGTTCCCCCCTATATGAATGAGTATGGGGTACATGGTACCCATACCCATTCACCCAAAATGTGTAAAAAATAAATTAAAAAAAACACAAAGTTTTGACAATTCCTGTATTCAAAAAAAAAAAAAAAAAGTCCCCCGCTGTAGATCCATCGCCAATCACGACACCGACCGTCAACCCAAAACATTTTTTAAAAAACCTCCGGTCCCGACGACGGCTCCCGCCGTCTGCCAGCTCCGCCATCTGACAGCACTCAAATAACTTAGGGGCGGAGCCACCCAGTGATGTTGTATAGCACTGCCCCCTTGTGACATCACCGACCAAGGGCATACTGGGACTTATGGTTCCTCAGCAACTGGAAGGTTAAATATTGACATTTCCATCATGTCCAGGCATTCCCTCCCAGCTCCCTGGCATGCAGCTGGCAGGTAGAGATGTACCCGTGGCATCACAACAGACCGAGCACTAAAACGCATGGTGTAGGGGCAGTGGGAGGGGGTGCTACAACGCATTGTGCTATTTACTGTTTTTAAATTTTCTGAAGTGTCACAAAATGACAATTTATTCAAGTCTATGCGCCACAGCGTGTTGCGGCAGGCTGCGGTGCCATGAAAACGCAGAGACATCTGCTTTTAATGTAGCACACCACACCTCGGTGCAGCATCATAGTGTGGACAGGGCACATAGAAAGCAAATATTTTTCCTGTGTTGATTTGGACGGCGTGAACGAGCCCAAGCCCCTGTTACTTAGCTGTCCTGAACATTCCAGTTGTCACCCATTAGCTAACCATTCTGAGACTGGCAGCAAGGCTGATGCATGAGTTAGCTCTGGGGTATGGCCTCTAGATGGCGCTGTTTATACCTGAGATCTGTGAGGTTGCACAGTTTATTCTAACACACAGGGCTGCTTATAGGAGCTGCAATTCCTCTGCGATCACATAACTGTCATGGCATGTCGGGGAGGAAGAGAGAGGTAGAAAATAATTCCGCACCTACATGTACAAGCTGCACCAAAGGGGCTGGAAAATCTGTTTAGCCTTCTGTCCCACACAATCATCTTTTAGTTGTATTATTACTATTATTATTATTATTATTACAATACAGGATTTATATAGCGGCAATAGTTTACACGGCGCTTTACAATATGAGGGTAGGCATTATACAATTCAATACAGGAGGAATCAGAGGGCCCTGCCCCAAAGAGCTTGCAATCTAAGAGATGTATAGTCTCCATAAATGAATGTATGATTTCAACCCAGTCATTAACACATTCATGTCATTTCAAAAGTATTTTTCAATCTTTTTAAATCTGAAGTTGAAGGTAACAAGCCTCTGTCCATCTCTGTGAACATTCCAGTTGCCTCCATGCGTTGTCACCATGTCATGTGCACTGACGCATTGATGTCCAGCTGCTGCTGGAGCTTGTGCATGTAAATATGTATATATATATATTTTAGATTCTTTTTTTATATATATTCTATCTTTTCATGTGACAACACTGAAGAAATGACACTTTGCTACAATGTAAAGTAGTGAGTGTACAGCTTGTATAACAGTGTAAATTTGCTGTCCCCTCAACATAACTCAACACACAGCCATTAATGTCTAAACCGCTGGCAACAAAAGTGAGTACACCCCTAAGTGAAAATGTCCAAATTACGCCCAAAGTGTCAATATTTTGTGTGGCCACCATTATTTTCCAGCACTGCCTTAACCCTCTTGGGCATTGAGTTTACCAGAGCTTCACAGGTTGGCACTGCAGTCCTCTTCCCCTCCTCCATGACGACATCACAGAGCTGGTGGATGTTAGAGACCTTGTGCTCCTCCACCTTCCGTTTGAGGATGCCCCACAGATGCTCAATAGGGTTTAGGTCTGGAGATGCTTGGCCAGTCCATCACCTTTACCCTCAGCTTCTTTAGTAAGGCAGTGGTCATCTTGGAGGTGTGTTTGGGGTCGTTATCATGTTGGAATACTGCCCTGCATTCCAGTCTTTGAAGGGAGGGGATCATGCTCTGCTTCAGTATGTCACAGTACATGTTGGCATTCATGGTTCCCTCAATGAACTGTAGCTCCCCAGTGCCGGCAGCACTCATGCAGCCCCAGACCATGGCACTCCCACCACCATGCTTGACTGTAGGCAAGACACACTTGTCTTTGTACTCCTCATCTGGTTGCCGCTTGACACCATCTGAACCAAATACGTTTATCTTGGTCTCATCAGACCACAGGACACGGTTCCAGTAATCCATGTCCTTAGTGTGCTTGTCTTCAGCAAACTGTTTGCAGGGTTTCTTGTGCATCATCTTTAGAAGAGGCTTCCTTCTGGGATGACAGCCATGCAGACCAATTTGATGCAGTGTGCGGCGTATGGTCTGAGCACTGACAGGCTGACCCCCAACCCTTCAACCTCTACAGCAATGCTGGCAGCACCTACATCTATTTCCCAAAGACAACCTCTGGATATGACGCTGAGCATGTGTACTCAACCTCTCTGGTCGGCCATGGCGAGGCGCTGTTCTGAGTGGAACCTGTACTGTTATACCGCTGTATGGTCTTGGCCACCGTGCTGCAGCTCAGTTTCAGGGTCTTGGCAATCTTCTTATAGCCTAGGTCATCTTTATGTAGAGCAAAAATTATTTTTTGAGATCCTCAGAGAGTTCATGCTCCCAACTTTGTAGGAACAGTTTGGGGATTGCCTCTTCCTGTTCCAACATGACTGCTCCCCAGTGCACAAAGCAAGGTCCATAAAGACATGGATGAGGGAGTTTGGGGTGGAGGAACTTGACTGGCCTGCACAGAGTCCTGACCTCAACCAGACAGAACCCCCTTGGAAATGAATTCGAGTGGAGACTGCGATCCAGGCCTTCTTGTCCAACATCAGTGCCTGACCTCACAAATGGGCTTCTGGAAGAATGGTCAAACATTCCCATAGACACTCCTAAACCTTGTGGACAGACTTCCCAGAAGAGTTGAAGCTGATATAGCTGCAAAGGGTGGGCCAACTCAATATTGAACCCTATGGACTAAGACTGGGATGCCAGTAAAGTTCATGTGGGTGTAAAGATGGGTGTCCCAATACTTTTGGCAATATAGTGTATATATTTTTTATTCTTGACGGTGAAAGCACAACTGGTGAAAAGACAGCATTTCAGTAGGCCTATCCTGGGGTCTGGCCTGTTATCTGAGATTAGTATATAGGAAAGTAGTGAAATGGTTTGTTTTCATTCTCTAAGGCCAGCCATGAATAGCCTAATACCTGAAAGCCAGGCTTCTGGTTTGATCATCTTATGCAATTACTGGGTCCTTTCTAACCTCCTTGCAAGTGATACCAGGAGCCCCCCACGGCCAGAGGCGTTCATTACATTGGGAGGTATTGTTACCATAAAATGATAAGGGTCCAACAAAGAATGGGCCATTCACTGCATATATCTCCTCCTTCTCTGCATATATCTCCTCATTCTCTGCATATATCTCCTCATTCTCTGCATATATCTCCTCCTTCTCTGCATATATCTCCTCATTCTCTGCATATATCTCCTCATTCTCTGCATATATCTCCTCATTCTCTGCAAATATCTCCTCATTCTCTGCATATATCTCCTCATTCTCTGCATATATCTCCTCATTCTCTGCATATATCTCCTCATTCTTTGCATATATCTCCTCATTCTCTACATATATCTCCTCATTCTCTGCATATATCTCCTCCTTCTCTGCATATATCTCCTCCTTCTCTGCATATATCTCCTCATTCTCTGTATATATCTCCTCATTCTCTGCATATATCTCCTCATTCTCTGCATATATCTCCTCATTCTCTACATATATCTCCTCATTCTCTGCATATATCTCCTCATTCTCTGCATATATCTCCTCCTTCTCTGCATATATCTCCTCATTCTCTGCATATATCTCCTCATTCTCTGCATATATCTCCTCATTCTCTACATATAGCTCCTCCTTTAACTTCTTAGGTTTGGGGCTAAAGAGAGCTCTCTTGGGGCTTTACGTTATTAGGACTCATCCCTCAGGATGTGAAGCAATAAAAAGAAGTCTTTAGGGACAAAAAGCAATCAAGAGACATCCATTAGTTTACAAACCATAAGGACATTAAGTCTGAATATAGTGCAGGCGAGACACATCTCTCTCTCATCTCTCTCTCTCTCCTTTCTCTCTCTCTCTCCTTTGTCTCTCTCTCCTCTCCTCTTCTCTCTCTCCTCTCTCTCTCCTCTCCTCTTCTCTCTGTCTCCCTCCTTTGTTTCTCTCTCCTCTCCTCTCTCTCTTCTCCTTCTCTCTCTCCCTCTCCCTCTCCTCTTCTCTCTCCTAGTTTACAAACCATAAGGACATTAAATCTGAATATAGTGCAGGCGAGACACATCTCTCTCTCTCTCTCTCCCCTTCTCTCTCTCCTCTTCTCTCCTCTCTCTCTTCTCTTCTCCTCTCTCTCTCTCCTCTCTCTCTTCTCCTCTCTCTCTTCTCCTCTCTCTCTTCCCCTCTCTCTCTCTCTCTCTACACA
>BLSH010340366.1:29684-40161 GCA_018402905.1 Glandirana rugosa
AGGAAGAGTTGATGATGTCAGTGGGAGACTGAGATAGGATGTGAGAAATTGAGTATAGAAGTTGGAGAGGGAGAGATGACCGTAGAAGGGGTTGGGAGATTTTGTACGTGATCAGTGAGGGTATGGTTTTTTCCGGTGGTGGTTAGAATTGGTCAAGGGATGGCTGCATATCACTTTACTGCAGCCGTCCCTGACCGGCAGCTAGGCCCTCCTGCAGTATACTGCAGGAGGCGAAGAGCGGCGATGACGCCCGGGGGTCCCCGGGCGTGTCGCCACTAGCGCCTAGCGAGCAGACGGCCCCCCAACACAGGGGGGGTCTAGCCCCATTTCTCGGTTATTTTAACGGCCCGCAGTAGCGGCGAGAAGCGGAGGACGTCATATGACGTCCTCCCGGATCGACGGCCAGTCCCTGCCGACGTCATTTCACTATACGTCGGTAGGGAACTGGTTAAGATTGGTGGTGGCCTTTTTTGGTATGGGAGTGACTAGTGCATGTTTTAGAGGGTTGGGGAAGATGCCAGTAGAGAGGGAGAGGTTGAAGATATGAGTTAAAGAGTGTAGGATAGAGTCAGAGGGTGACTGTAGTAGTTGAGAAGGAACAGGGTCTATGGTACAGGAGGTTAGGTGGGCGTTAGAGAGAAGTTTAGTGACTTAGTAGGCCATTAGTGAGTATAGGTAGCCTTCTATGGTGCCTTTAACTAATATATATCTTACCTCCGGGTCTTTGTGGTCGGATAGCCAAGTAAAGTTGCAGTGTTTTAGAGAAAAGAGAGAAAAGAGAACAGCCGCCCCCCTGGTTTTGTCGGGGACATTGGCAAGATAAAAGAGTGGGTACTGGGAGTGGAGGAATCTGGGACTGTACTGAGTGGGGAAGTGGGTCTCCTGAACCATGATGATGTCAAGCTTAAGGGATTTGTATTGATCAAACACTTTCTTTCTCTTAACTGCAGAGTTCAGACCTTGGGAACTATGTGTGGCAATTCTAAGGTGTGGAGTATTCTGGTCCTTATCAGCCATGGGGAATCGGAGAGAGGGCATGAGCACCAAAATCATCACTTACCCATTGGAGTGTGGCCATGACGCGTATCTGCTGGTGTTGGTGACGCTGGAAACCTCGGCCCAGCTGGGAGGCAGTCTTCTGGTATAGGGCTGGAAGAGAAAGAGAGTTTAGAGGGAGAAAAGAAGAAGGGAAGAAAACCAAAGGAAGGGTGATCTCCATGGGGACCTTAGGAGCGTGGCTGGGACAAAACCAAGCCAGGCCTCTAACCAAAAAAGATTCTGATCCCTAGTGGGGAGCAGAATTCCTATCCCACGAGCATGGGGAAACCAGGCCCGGGGGGTAGTCGAGTGCACGGGGGACCCTCCCCAGGTCCCCGCCGCTCCACAACCACAAATACAACATAAACAAGACTAGCCAAAGTGTCTTTAACTTCTGGAGACATAAGTACCCAAAGAACATATCAGGACTAACCGCCCCCCCTTATCGGGGGAGGAGAGCAGCCCAGGAAAAAAACATTTACCCCCAAGCGAACCCCGACCAACCACGCCGCCCCGAGAGGGCAGTGAGAGACAGATGTTTTGGAAGTGTGCCCCCAGGATAAATAAGTAAACTCAAACTAGGTACCAAATGAACAAATTAAGTCAACGAGCATCGGCAGGAATTGGGGACTCTTGGGCCGCACAGTGGGTATGGTCACCTCTGTGAGAGAAAAAGGACAAAGACAAAGGTATTGCAGGGGCTTTGGCCCAGAGAGATAGTCTTAAGGAGGTCTGATATCCTTCGCTTTCTTGGGTTTGGCCTGGGACCAAAGGGGATTACTGGGCTGGTGGGTCTTGGGAACAATGTTCACTAGAATAAATGGAGATGCTGGAATCTACCTGGCGGGGTCACAGACAGCAATATAAAATTGATTAGAGGTTTTAATTCTATCAACTATCAACTATATCCAAAACTCACAACATGGTTTGGCCACACACAAATGAAGAATTATGCAGGGAACAAAGACACACATGCACACATGCAGCGGGCGTGTGCAAACGGCATAAAGAGTGCATAAAGGCAGTCTTTTCCTAACACTGCCCCCCCCAAGGGGCAGCCTCCGGATGCCCAACTTGGCCAGCTTGGCAGGGTTGTTATCCTTAAAGGTTTGGATACAATCGTCGGCATGGAGGTTAGCTTCGGGCTCCCATGAGCTTCCTTCTGGCCCGTAACCTTTCCACTTTACCAGGTACTGGACTCCGCCACACCTTCTCCTGCAGTCGAGTACTGACTCAACTTCAAACTCCTCTTCTCCATAAATCAGAACGGGGGCCAGAGGAGCTGCAGCTCTATCGGGAAAGGGATCCGGGGCCACCGGCTTCAGTAAGGATACATGGAACACTGGATGTATCCGTAAGGACGGGGGGAGCTCCAACTCATAGGAGACCTGGTTGATCTTCCTATTGATCGAGAAGGGACCGATGAACCATGGACCCAACGTTTTAGATGGGCAAGCGAGGTTCTTAGTTGAGATCCAGGCCTTTTCACCGGGTTGGAGATTGAGCTCACCCCGTTTCTTTTTATCAAAGGCCGCTTTGGTGGCTTCTTGTGTCCAGGAAAGTGTCTCTTGTAGGAGCTTCCAGTTAACCCTGACAAATTGTGCCGATTCCTGTGCTGCTGGTACCCTAGTCTCCACTGCTAGACTAAGAAGTACAGTGGGGTGGAACCCATAGTTGGCCTAGAAGGGAGATTGCTTTGTAGCAGAATGCACTAAATTATTGTATGCGAACTCCGCCAGGGGTAACAAAGTGCACCAGTCGTCCTGAGAGTAAGCAGAAAAGCAGCAGAGGTATTGCTCCAAGGTTTGATATGTCCTTTCAGTCTGGCCATTAGTTTGGGGGTGGTAAGCTGTGGAAAAGGACAAATCAATCTCTAGGGCAGCACAGAGAGCTCTCCAGAACCGAGAGGTGAACTGTACACTATGTTCACTGGAACACCATGCAACTGGATGGTGTCCGGCAAGTTTATGGTCGTGATGGACCTTGAGGATAGCAGGGCGTAGCTTCTTAGGTACGTAGATCTGATTGTGGTGCCACCAGAGACCATCTTTTCAGGTTAGTCCTTGGCCAGGGGATACAGATGTACAAGCAGATGTTTTCCGGATCTGGGAGAGCAAGTCGTCCTGCTTGAGTAGGAAATTCATGGGCTGAAGGATGGTGTCGGGCAGGGCAGCTGTTCCGGGTTCCCCATACATATGGGTTAAGGCATCCGATTTACTGTTTTTTGCCCCTGGACGGTAGGTTGGGTGGAACTGGAACTGGGAGAAGAAAAGCGCCCAGTGGGCCTGGCGGGGTCTAAGTCTTTTGACCGTGCGGAGGTACTCAAGGTTTTTGTGGTCCGTATATATCAGAATGGGGTGCTGGGCTCCCTCCAACAGATAGCGCCTTTCCTCCAGCACGGCCTTGATGGCCAACAGCTCCCTGTCTCTGACATCATAATTCCTCTCCGAAGCAGTGAGCTTGCGGGAGAAGAAGGCCACCAGATGAAGGAGTGCCCTTGCTCCCCTTCTCTGGGACAGGACCGCTCCCACCGCCGTCTCTGAAGCGTCTACCTCCAGAACATAGGGCAGAGTGGCATCCGGGTGTTGTAAGATGGGTGCTGTGGTAAAAAGTTTTTTCAATGCCTGTGCTTCCGGTTCCCAGTGGAACCGCTGACCCTGTTTAGTGAGGAGAGTAATGGGGGTGATGATTGCCGAAAAGCCCTTGATGAATCTCCTGTAAAAGTTAGCAAATCCGACAAACAGTAGGACCCCTTTTTTATCCATAGGTGCCGGCCAGTTCAGGATAGCGGTGACCTTCTGCGGATCCATGGTGACCGCTGAGACCGACAAGATCAGTCCGAGGAACTGGATGCTAGAGCGCTGAAAAGGTGCATTGTTCGGCCGTAGCATACAGTCTATGCTGCCACAAGCGGATAAGGACACCACACGCATGTTTCCGGTGCTCTTTCAGGGAAGGTGAAAAAATTAAGATGTCGTCCAGGTATATTATGACAATCGCAGAACACATCATTGACTAGATGTTGAAAAATAGCAGGGGCTTTGCAGAGCCCGAAGAGCATAACGAGGTAGTCGTAATGGCTGAAACGAGTCCGGAAGAAGGTCTCCCACGCATTGCCCTCTCTGATGCGGATTAAGTTATATGCCCCTCTAAGATCAAGTTTAGTAAATATGGTGGCCGACCCAAGCCTTTGAAAGGGCTCTGGAACGAGCTGAAGAGGGTAGCGGTTTTTGACCGCAATCCGATTCAGCTCCCTGTAGTCTATGCAGGGACGGAGGGAGTGATCTTTCTTTTCAACAAAGAAGATGCCAGCCCCAGGTTGAAGAAGTGGATGGTCTGATGAACACTTTGGCCAAATTTTCATCCAGATATGCCTTCAGGGCCGCCAGCTCAGGTTCAGATAACAGATAGATGCGTCCGAAAGGAACCTCTGTGCCCGGCAGTAACTCTATGGGGCAGTCATAGGGTCTGCACAGTGGAAGTTGGTCTGCCCCCTTCTTGCTAAAGACATCCAGGTACTCATGGTACACTGGAGGCACCTCTTCTCGGGTTTATGGGTATGGTTCGGAGTCTAGGCTGAGAGAAGGGCCAACATTCTGGGAGGGAAGCAGGCAGTGTTGGCCACAGTAGGGAGATGGGAATTGGATAGGTCCTGAAAACCAGTCTATGTTGGGGCTGTGTGCCCGGAGCCAAGGCAGCCCCAGGACGATGGGGAACAAGGGTGACGCTATGACGTCGAAAATAAGAAACTCCTGGTGCCTTTCGGTGGTGGATACGGGAATTGGCTGGGTCTCCGTTGTCAACTGGCCCAATTTGATGCCCATCCCGGTGGCCAAGCGGATGGTCATCTTATGCGCTTTGGGACGTAGGGGCACCTGGTGTAGCGTAGCAAAAGCCTGGTGCACAAAGCAGCTGCGCACCCCCGAATCAATGATCGCTGGCACTTGGACGCTCCCTCCGGGCAACTGTAAAGAGATAAGGAGAGTCAGGTGAGACATATTGTGATTGGCAGATGTAGTCTCCGGGTTGGCCTGATGGCACCACTTACCGCCTTTGGCAGGGCAGGTCCTCACCATGTGTCCGGGTTCATCGCAATACAGGCACAGGCTAAGCACCCGGCATCGCTGTCTCTCCTCTGGAGTGAGGGATGGGCACAGGAGGCCGATCTGCATGGGCTCGGGCATTTCCGTTGGTGCGGATGGCGCTGGTGTGGGAGCCACATGGCTGGGGACCCGGGGCATCATTCAGGTTAAGCAGGGTCCTGCAGGGATGCCTGCAGCACCTTCAGCTCGGCGTTCCCTGAGCCTCTGGTCAATTTGAATGGCCAGGTTAATCAAGGCTTCCAGGATGCCGGGCACCCGACACAGGCAAGCTCATCCTTTAGAGACTCGGTGAGTCCTAGGTGGAACTGGTAGCAGAGTGCTGCGTCATTCCACGCGGTGGCTGCAAGATGGGGATCTTGGTACAATCACGCCATGGCATTAAAGAAATCCTGTAGGGTAGCCACTTCGAGTGCGCATTGTTCCCAGAGTTGGTGAGCCCATGCCTGGGGTTCTCATTGCAGCAGAGAGATCACCAGGCCCACCTTGGTGGCTTCCAGGGAGAAGGTGCATGGCTGTAGGCCAAAGTACAACTTGCAGGAGCTGCGGAAGGCCCGGAACTTGCTCCGATCCCCCGCAAACTTGTCAGGTAGGGGGACCTTAGGCTCCGCTGGCGGCGCCACAATGGTGCGGCCGGCTGCAGCTCTGCTTCCGGGTGCAGATGGAGAGGTGAGTTCACGCACTTCTCATACTTGTTCCTGCAGCTGGGTGTAGCCATCCTGCAAGTTCTTTACGGCTTGTGTGAGCCCAGCCAAGTGGAGAGGGTGTTCCCTGTGCAGACCCGGACATGGCTGTCCGTTACTGTCACGGTCCTGGTGGTGGAGTCTGTCTTATGCAGTGAACAACAGCTCTTACACACCCGGTTCGGGAACCCCTGGTAGTATAGACAGGAATTCCCGGAGTGTGGGATGGCACAAGGGCTGGATGGTCACTGGTGGTGATGTGAAGCTCCAGGTGATCGTGCAGGCAGATGGATGGTCGTGCAGGCTGGGTGTGCAACAGGCGGGCAAATAAGGCACAAAAGGGTCAGGAAAAGAGTGGTCAAAGTCCAAGCAGTGTTCATTAACAGACGAGCGGCAAGGTACAGAGGGGTCAGGCAAACGGATGGCTGTGGATAGCCGGGGTTGGTGCAGGCAGATAGGCAGCAGGTCAGATCCAGTCAGGTCGGGTCACAGAAGCAGGAATAACTCAGGAACCGGTCTCAGGGAACAGAGCTGGGGCTCACAGGTACTCAGACACTGTAGAACGGACAGCACTTGCTCATAGGCTCAGGAAGCTCAAATAGCCCCGTTTGGCACCGTTTCCGGCGCACGCGCATGGGAGCATGCACGCGGGCGCGCGCGAACGCGATCAAACTGCAAAAGAGTGCACAAAGGCAGTCTTTTCCTAACAGGAATACAAGTATTAACTGTCTGAGATGATTGTATTGAGTATATGAGGTTTTTTGGATATTTGGATATTTTCTAATGTACTTTTACTATACAGGGTAGTAGTGGAATTACATTTTTAGACACTATGAGATGTTTTTACCTCTTCGCTTTTAAATTCAATCATAAATGTACAGGACACCAATCCACTTTCTCTAGGCCATGGTTTGTTAATATTCCTCAAAGTCCCAGGATACAACTATAAGACAGAATTTAAATCTATGAACATGAGGCAATCATGCTCAGTAGAGTATAACAATAATTATAATAGAGATTAAATAAAAATAATTAGAAAATGCTCATCTAGTTTTGATGTATTAATTATTCTGACCCTGTTCTATTCACAGTCTAATTATCTGGTTCAGTGGAAATGCCAAGATTTCTACAACTCATAAAAATTACATTGAAGTAATTATGTCAGCAAACTAAACACTATTCATTTACCAAAGCTTTTAGGCATATATGTGAATTTACTTTTAACGTTTTTGTTCTTTTTTTTCCAGATGATTTCAAACAGATTTATGTAATTGTAAGGACAGGTATTGTGATGCTGTAAATACAGTTTCTGTAATCAATTTTTAGCTGCCACTTTGAAAATATAGCATTTTTATTTTGAAGTTCTGTCTACAGTATGCAATTCTTAAGTATGGGGACACTGTTCAAGATTATACTGGAATGTGAATTAAGAAAGAGGGCATAGTTATTCAGCAGTGAATGTGACATTCACCAAATGCTCACCTCTGGCAAAACAATCACTGTCATTTAAAAGATATATTTTTACCATATGAGGCTGATTTAGCCCATTATCGTTCCTTTCTGCCTATTCTTGGATAGGTAATCATTTAATTTAAAAAACATGCCAGGGTGTATTCAGTTGTAGATTATATGCTAAATAAGACAATAGGCTGAGAGAACAACTACATATGGGTCAGTGCTGTTTGTCTAAACAACTAATGCAATCGTGTAATTGTTTACAAATACCAGTTTCAAAGTATTCTCTTGTTTAGAAAAACAATTAGTTTGGCCAGCCTTTAATGGTGTGCACTGTAAGTTGACCTATTAAATCCCTAAAATACCTGTTTTTGGACAGTTAATTCATTAATACTTTGCATGAAAAGAGGGAGCTTTTTGGTAACAAAGTATCTTTGAAAGTATCCATTTCTTAGAGGGCTAGTCCAATTTAACTAGACACTTGAGGGGAATGAGTGGCTTTTCAACAACAGAATGAGACCCTCACATGCAATGTAATGGTAATAGAACAGAAAAAGAGCAGTGCCAATCTAAGTGCAGCAGTATAAAAACATCTTTATTAAAAAGACAAATGGCAATGCATAAGATAAAAGCATTGTCAGTGCAAGTATGGCAATAGGCTTTTATGTAGAGGTTCATCCACTCCTTCAAGAGGACGGGCTGAATCAAATCATTTTTGCCTGAGGAAGGAGCATGAATGTTCTGAAGACGAGCACCTCCCACTCCACCCTGCACCCAGTAGTGATGTCAGCGGCAGTTCCTGAGCCCCATCTGAGTCTCTGGAAGTGCTGAAAGCCACCGGCTCAGCCATAACCAGCGGTCACCAGTGTTCCCCATCTGCAGCCCATCCTCCTGAAGGAGTGGATGAACTTAAACATAAAGCCTATTGCCTTACTTGAGCTGACAACACTTGTATCTTGTGAGTTGCCGCTTGTGGTTTTTTTTTTTATATATATAAAGTTTTATTTATTTTATATAGTAGTACAAAGGGCATAGAGAAAATCCAAGGTGATAATACAAAGTAATAATACAAAGTAATAATATAAAGGCTCTGAAGAGTGAGATGCAAAAACCTCTTGAAAGGATTGAGTAGGTAAAGGTAAGTAAGAAGAGTAAGGAAGAAGAGAGAGGATATGCCAAGATAGAGTTTACATAACATAAAATTAACGTTCTCACAAGAAAAATGTGGCTATAATGTAATCCGAAATAATCTAAAATACTATGAAAAACAACCTTCTGTCCCACCTGGTCAAGGTGGGCAATGAGGATCCTTTGAAATAAGGAGACCTGGAAGCCCCACCGTCCCCCCCTCCACTCAGATGGAGAGGGGGGGAGAGGAGGGGTCCCTGACCTGTGTCCTGAGACAAGATGAAGTGTACATATCAAGGATCAAGTTTAAGTTGTGAACCATGGTAGGTCAGAGGGGCACAAAAAAGTGTACAATTATGTGTTCGTAGTAACATAACAAAGCTTAGGGGGCAGAGGGGGGGGGTGCAGGAGATGTCCTGTTGAAGAGCTGGCAAAGAAAGTGATTGAGTACTGTTGATTGGATAAGCCATCTTTGTTTGGTACCACAGATCATAGATATACGGGGATGTGAGTCTCTCTCGTTATTGACATGAGAAGGTAGAGTCAATGAAAGGATGCCAGCATTTCTTGAAATTTGTGCTTGAGTTCTGCTTGTGTGACAAAAGGTCTAGGAGTTCTTTGCACAGTAGGATCTTGAGGAGTCTTATAATCTCTGTGACATTGGGTGGTCTAGACTGTGTCCAAAAGTTCATTGTGGCTTTGCGTGCTGCCAGGAGGAAAAGATGGGTCCAAGTTGACAAATGAGTAGTGGGTGAGGAGGTATGCAGAGATGCCTGTGAACAACTGCGGTCATCTCCAAAGAGTAATAGCTTGGGGTCCATAGGGATGGTTTGGTTAGTCACTTTTGTGATGAAGGAGCATGTGTGTGACCAAAAGTCGCGCATGTGAGGGCATTGCCAGAAGTGGTGGTATAGTGTTGGCCTTTCAGTCTTGCACCATGAGCAGATCTTGGAGGAGGGCGTGTGATCCGTAGAATAGTAGGGTATATAGGCTCTGTGGATTATTTTAAATTGCATTTAGAATAGTTTTGTGTAGGTCCCCTAGTTGAGACCCAAGCTTTTTCAGAATTGAGTTCTAGAGAGTTGGTGAAGAAGGGGATTATGGACTTGTAAATGCAGGAAACAGTGACTGCTTTATTAGTAGAGTGTCTAGTACTGAAGACTGAAAGTGGCTGACTGGGTCCAGACAGGTCTTGTTCACAAATTAAGTGATCTGCAGGAGGTGTAGCTGATGGTGTGAAATAAGTTTGTACTCCTGTGTAATGTCTTGGAGTGGTTTGGCCCATCCTGTGGTTTGGTCAAAAAAAGAGATGATCTTATGAAGACCTTTCTGTTCCCAAAGTTGGAAAGCCGGATGTGTAGTAGAGGGGGGGGAACATGGGGTTGCCCCTTATCCCAAGATAGCTAGAAATGTTCGTAGGTAGATGTAGGCGTTTAATTCTCTCCAAGTGAGTAGGGTGTCTCTGATTAAGAGATTGTGTTTGAGTACCGGTGGGAGAGAGCGCATGTTGCTATGCAGGGTAGCCAAGGTAGTCAAAAGGGTGAGCCATAGCAGTTTCCAAGGAATAATTGGTGAATTTAGTCTCCAGTCCAGCCCACATTTGACTACACATGACAGGTTATAAGTAGAGTTGAGCGAACCCGGACTGTAAAGTTCGGGTCCGTACCGAACTTTGGGGTGTCCGGGACCCGGACCCGGACTTTTCAAAAAAAGTCCGGGTTCGGGTCCGGGGTTCTGGTAATTTTAATGCAAAATCTTAAAAATGCTGTAAAAAAGCCCAGGAAGGTCCTAGAGGTCTGCAAAAGGAAGGAAAATGTGGGTAAGGGTGGGACAAGTGCCCTACAAAGAAATGGGGACAGGGAAATAACTTTAAATATTTAAAAAAAAATAAAAACATAAAAAATGCAAAAATGGAGATCATCTTCAAAATGGGTCTGAAAAGTATTAATTAACATTAGAGGCCATAGAACTGTTCTAAAATCATCTTCAAACTGTGTCAAAAAAGTATAAATAAGCCGGGAGTACCCATATCACTGTTCTGCAAAATGTGTTTATCACTTTAAATGAAACCGG
>BLSH010340366.1:88499-110247 GCA_018402905.1 Glandirana rugosa
AGGTGATACACGGAAAACACAAGATAGAATCGGTGGGACTAACGTGAGAATGCAAAGAATAACGTAAGAAACATTTCAACTTTACGACTACTACTGGGGAGTCGGAACATAAAAAACTTCCGAAAAAGGAAACGAAGACATACGTTAAAATACAACCTTAATTCGGTGCGACCTGAAAACAATCGAGAAAACTTAAATAAAGGGTAACCTTACGTGATCGGTTATGGAAATAAATTATACAAGAATTTCGTGAGGGTAAAAAGGAGGTACAAGAAACAAGGATCCTAAAACAGGGTAAATTATAGAAGATCGTTTCTCGCATCAAATCCCTTCAACCGAGAAAACTTTAAGTCACACAAACAATACAAGGCTGAGGGGTCATCATCAGCATTTCAACTTTACAAAGAATGCAATAAGAAACGTAAGAGTGCAATCAGGGTGGCTAAGATAGAACACAAAAGGCACATAGTGGAGGAGAATAAAAAGAACCCCAAGAAATGATTTACTTATATAAATAGTAAGTAAGGGAGGATGAGGAAGGGAATCTGGTAACAAAGGATGGAGAGATGGCAAAAGTTTGGAATATATTCTTCTCCTCAGCCTTCACAAGGGAAACGGGGGGTTCATTAACCAAGACTGTAATATTAACCTTCATAGCATGTCACAGGAATCCCTCTCATGGCTAACTGAGGACAAAATTAGAAATAGGCTTGATAAACTCAACATTAATAAGTCTTCAGGACCAGATGGCTTGGCTTGCACCCGAGGGTATTTAAGGAACTCAGCCAATTGATAGCCAGACCATTGTTCCTAATTTTTTTAGACAGTCTACTGACTGGAATGGTACCAGCTGATTGGAGAAAAGCCAATGTAGCACCAATTTTTAAAAAAGGGCCAACATACATCCCTGGGAACTACAGGCCAGTTAGCCTAACATCAATAGTCTGCACGCTTTTGGAGGGGATGATAAGGGACTATATACAAGCTTTTAGTAATCAGAACGGTATCATTAGCAGTAATCAGCATGGATTCATGAAGAATCGTTCTTGCCAGACCAATCAATTAACCTTCTATGAGGAGGTGAGCTGCCATCTAGATAAAGGAAGGCCAGTGTTCCTGGATTTTTCAAAAGCCTTCAATACAGTTCCCCATAAACATTTACTGTACAAACTAAGGTCTGCCAGCATGGATCAAAGGGTGAGCACATAGATTGAAAACTGGCTACGGGGTTGAGTCCAGAGGGGGTGATAAATGGGGAATATTCAGAATGGTCTGGTGTGGAAAGTGGGGTCCCCCAGGGTTCTGTCCTGGAACCAATCCTATTTAATTTATTCATAAATGATCTGGAGGATGGGATAAACAGCTCAATTTTAGTTTTTATGGACTATACAAAGCTAAGCAGGGCAACAACTTCCATGCAAGTTGTGGAAACTTTGCAAGAAGATCTAAACAAATTAATTGGATGGGCAACTACATAGCAAAGGAGGTTTAATGTTGGGAAATGTAAAATAATGCATTTTGGGTGCCAAAAACATAAATGCAGTTTACTCTCTAGGAGGAGAACCTTTGGGGGAATTTAAGATGGAAAAGGCCCTGGGGGTCCCAGTAGATAACAGGCTTAGCAATGGAATGCAATGCCAGGCTGCTGAAAGCAAAGCCAACAGGATATTGGCATGCATTAAAAAGGGGATTAACTCCAGGGATTAAACGATCATTCTCCCACTATACAAGACTCTGGTCTGGCCGCATCTTGAGTATGCCATCCAATTCTGGGCACCAGTCCTCAGGAGGGATGTGCTGGAACTGGAGAGGATCCAGAGAAAGGCAACAAAATGAATAAAGGGACTGGAGGATCTCAGCTATGGGGAAAGACTACAAGCATTGAACTTGTTCTCTTTGGAGAAAAGATGCTTGAGAGGGGATATGATTTCAATGTACAAATACCATACTGGTGATCCCACAATAGGGAAAAAGCTTATTTGTGAAAGGAAATTTAAAAAGGCACACGGCCATTCACTAAAATTAGAAGAAAGGTCGTTTAACCTTAAACTGCACAGAGGGTTCTTTACTGTAAGAGTGGTAAGGATTTGGAATTCCCTTCCACAAGCAGGGGCTTTAGCGAGGATCATCGATGATTTCAAAAAATTGTTAGATGGGAACCTTAATGACCACAATATACAGGGGCATACAATGTACAGGGTGGGCCATTTATATGGATACACCTTAATAAAATGGGAATGGTTGGTGATATTAACTTCCTGTTTGTGGCACATTAGTATATGCGAGCGGGGAAACTTTTCAAGATGGGTGGTGACCATGGAGGTCATTTTGAAGCCGGCCATTTTGAATCCAACTTTTGTTTTTTCAATGGGAAGAGGGTCATGTGACACATCAAACTTATTGGGAATTTCACAAGAAAAACAATGGTGTGCTTGGTTTTAACGTAACTTTATTCTTTCATGAGTTATTTACAAGTTTCTCTTTGTTTACAGCCATTGACATGTCGCCGAGGTTAACGCGTGCGGAGCGGATAGAAATTGTGTTGATGTCTGGTGAACGCAGTAACCGGGTCATTGCAGCAGATTTCAAAGCAAGACAGCCTAGGAGACCACCCATCTCCCATGCTACAGTTAGCAAACTGCTTGCTAAGTTTCGTGAAACTGGTTCAGTGTTGGATTTTCCAAAATGTGGACGCATGAAATCTGTCATTATTGAAGAAACATCAGTGGCTGTCCAAGCTTCATTCAGCAAGAGCCCACAGCGTAGCACTCACCGCATGTCACTGGAGAGTGGCATTAGTCGAACATCCCTTTGGGGGATATTAGGTACTCACAAATGGCACCCTTACAAACTCCAGCTACTGCAGCATCTCAACGAGGATGACCCAGATCGGCGCACTGAATTTGTAGAATGGGCAAAACAAAAATTGGAACAGGACCCTCAGTTTATGCAGAAGATTTTGTTCAGTGATGAGGCAAACTTTTATGTGAATGGTGAAGTTAACAAACAAAACCACCGCTATTGGTCTGACACTAACCCACATTGGATAGATCCCTCCAAGACTGTTGGAACCAAAAAATTGATGGTATGGTGTGGTATATGGGGTACAAAGATAGTGGGGCCATTCTTCATCAATGGAAACCTCAAGGCCACTGGATATGCGAAATTGCTTCATGATGATGTGTTTCCCTCTTTATGCACTGAAGCTGGCATGTTCCCTGAGTTTTTCCAGCAAGACGGTGCACCACCACATTATGGGTGTCAGGTCCGAGCATTCCTAGATGAACAGTTTCCTGGAAAGTGGATTGGTCGTTGTGGGCCAGTTGAATGGCCCCCAAGGTCTCCCGATCTGACCGTCTTAGACTTTTATCTTTGGGGTCATCTGAAGGTAATTGTCTATGCTGTGAAGATACGAGATGTGCAGCACCTGAAACTACGGATACTGGAAGCCTGTGCTAGCATTTCTCCTGCGGTGTTGCTATCAGTGTGTGAAGAGTGGGAGAAGAGGGTTGCATTGACAATCCAACACAATGGGCAGCACATTGAACACATTTTATAAGTGGTCAGAAACTTGTAAATAGCTCATGAAAGAATAAAGTTACGTTAAAACCAAGCACACCATTGTTTTTCTTGGGAAATTCCCAATAAGTTTGATGTGTCACATGGCCCTCTTCCTATTGAAAAAACAAAAGTTGGATTCAAAATGGCCGACTTCAAATGGCCACCATCGTCACCACCCATCTTGAAAAGTTTCCCCCCTCACATATACTAATGTGCCACAAACAGGAAGTTAATATCACCAACCATTCCCATTTTATTAAGGTGTATCCATATAAATGGCCCACCCTGTACTATTAACATATAAGCATACACGCACACAAGTTGGACTGGGTGGACTTGTGTCTTTTTTCAACCTTATCAACTACTGTATGTAACTATGTTGTGTTTGTTTGAAATAAACAGTTAAGCAAATATTGTGCAACATAAAATATTACAAGGCCTTTGCTTTCAGAAAATATATAATTGTTTAGGGTTTACAGTAAGTTCTAGCAAAAACAGCAGATTTTACATGTGTGTGAAAACTTAAAAAATTGACCCTTTGTTGAAAAACGGTTACTCTGCTTTTTGTTCACAGTATGCCACTGCGTCATGTAAAAGGAGAAAAACAATGTGCACCTAAACTAGCTCACATTATATGATTATTATTTATCACACCCCTTACCCCCCCCCCCCCCCCTAAATAAATTAAAAGTTAGCATACACCAGTTTGGCCAGTACCTTAATTCTTGTATAAAAATCCCAGTCTGTGCTTCTTATTTCTAGTAAACTCAAACCCCCAATAAAAGACCTTTTCCCCACTATATGGTATTTTTGTTTATTTTTATTGCATTGATACCTGTCACCCATGTCATAGTGCCCAGCGTACCATACTTTTTTTGACAGTAGTTTGCCTATTAGCCTAAAATTGGAATAGAATTTAAAATATAGGTTTACCTAGGATAGACTTCAATGGAATTAGCCAAGTTCAGGTTCACCAAAATTTAAAACTAGATTCATCAATCCAAAACCTTGGGGAAATGAACCTGCACAGATTTTCCAATCACTAACTATAACTTTAGTTCTCTAATATTCAGAATAATCATTATGCTACAGTTCTCATATTTAATCACATCTATTCTGTGTGTTTTATGCATATTTTTAAATACAATTGTTTACCTTTGTAAAGCAACATTATCTAGCATATAGATCACACAATCACAGGTTCTCAAACACATGTTAACTTTTACATTTTAAAGTTCAGTATAAGGTTAGAATAACAGCTGCTCTTTTGGTCAGTAATAACAGAAGCTTATCTACTTAATTCAAAACTGTATCCCCTAAGGATTTTTAGTAAATACTTGATAAAAAGATAGGAAAGGGCCTCCCTACTGCTGTCATCCTTATTTCTGTAAGCAGAAGGTTTAGTTCTTCAAGCAACAGTGATTTTAAAATGTTTGGGGGTGACAAAGTAATGCGTGCTTCTGAAAACAGCAAAGAACGTTCATTAACATTTATGCATTACAGTAAAAAGTTTTTACAGTAAATAGATTGATTTTGCTACAACTGATTTACATAATGCTTCAACGTATTACACATTTTCTGGCATATTTTTATGTAAGGCTTTAGCTTTAGAGTATAGCAAATACTGTATATTATTTAAACCAAAAAAATATACAGATTAACTAAGTAAACTGAGGGGGGCTTTGCTGAATGTCCCATAATTATTTCAAAAACTGTCACTGACACCTCTGGTCAGATGCAAGACTTTGAGCAATGATGGTTTTCAACACAGTTGCAATGCACACACTGACCCAGCAGCTCTTTGTCAATGTGCTGGAATTTAGATGTACATTTATTAACCTGAAAAGTTTTCTCTCAGCTCAGGCAGTTCTCAGAGGAAAATGATCTCCTCTGCAGTCCGTTTATGAATCCGAGGACTTTTTTTTTCAGAGGGAGAATAGAGGAGAAGTTTTTCCTTTGAAAATGGCTGAGATCTGTATAAAAGGGGGTGGGCTGCCTATAATCTCGTGAGATATTGTGAGATTACAGTGCAGCTGAGTTTAAAAAATGAAACCAAAGTTTAAAACAACATGTAATTAGACACACGGATTTGTAAAGTACTAATTAAGAGAATGTGATGGTCAAACTTCACCAGTATCTCCAAGTTTACCTTTAAATTGAACCTTATAGTAAAATGGAGTGCTTACAAGTCATTGTTAGCTTTTTTTTTAAGCTGGAGGACTGAAGCACACACTTGCAGAGCGGTGCATTAGCACCTTGCGATTTTAGTAATTTCATTTAAATGGCATCCCCATACAATAAAGAAAGCGACTTCAATGTACATGTGTTACTAGCCCATTCAATTGAAAAAAAAAACACATGTTAATGCACACCAGTCAGGGACTGAGGGTCCATTCACACTGTTGTGTTGCGATAATGCATGTTATATGCATTAGTGCAATGTATTGTTTTAGACAACACTCCAACAAACCTTGCCAAAGGACATGCTTCTAAAAGAAATGGAATCAAAGCAACAACTCGCTAACGTGCCCTGCGCTGTTGTGTTACCAGAAATGGTATATAGAATCAATGGGCTGCCATACAACATTACAATACGAAACATATGTTAACGCACCACAATGGTGTAAATGGACACGAAATGGGCCTAAGGACTTTGAGACTGTCATCCTTCACTATTTATTGTGCATCCAAATCCAAGAATGAAATGTAATAATTTGTAGCTTTCAATTTTTTCGATGTGGTGGCTGTATTAGTATTATTTTTTTCATTTTTTTCACCTTGTGATCCTGCCAGTGACACAATTTTTGTCTTTTTTGTGACACAAACTTAACGCACTCTATGCAGCATTGATGGAGCAACCCTGAAACAGAACTATAGAACACCCCTCCCTTTTTAACATTGTGGAAAAGGTGGTCTGTAGTCTACAGAGCTAGCTGCAAACAATGTAACTGGTAAGGGTGCAGCTCAGAAAAAAAAGGCCAGGATAAGTTTACAAGATTTCTGTCAGGATCAACATTTTTTTCTGGACTTCTCAAACAGTTTTTTTTGCTTTTAATAATTTCAATTGTATAGTTACCAGTCTAAGGAGGACAAAATAAAAGAAGTTTATTTGTTAAGGTTTACATACACTTTAGGCTGGGTTCACACTATTGTAAATTGGATGCAGAGAAATCCAATTTGCAATAGTGTGAACCCAGCCTAACGTGTATGTAAACCTTAACAAATAAAGTTTGCATGTCAGAAGATTCTGACCAGCTCTCTATGGAGTCGGTTCACACATCTCCAGAGCGGCTCTGGTATGGTTTGCACAGGAGTCCTGTGCGTCTTTTGGTCCATTTCAGTTATGAATTCAGCCAAAATATTGGGCTAAAATCGGACCTGAAACGGGGAATGGGGATACACCTGACCCCTGCTGGGAGCCGGAGCGTGCTGTGGTGTGAACCCAGCCTTAAGGAATTACTGACCTATAAAACCATGTTCATGTCAGGCTCTGGAATAACTGATATGTACATACATGTTCCATGTTCATTACTTACTAAGCAGTAGGGAATAGCATGAAAGATCTGAGGCATGCACCTACAAAAACAAGTCAGAAAAAGCAAATCCCATACAGTATATCTATGCTGACAGAGTTATTGCTTTATGAGATAAAGCAGAGGTGGCTCTAGGTTTTGTGAGGCCTTAGGCAAAACCTAGACATGAGGCCCTACTAATGCCCATAATGGGAAACATAATTCAAGTGTTAAAAAAATTAACTTTATACATTGCATATAATTAAGAGTTTTAAAGTGCTGGGGTCAGTACTCTCTATCTCGGTGCTGGTGTCAGTGTCAAATTAGGCGGTTGTGAGGCCCCTGTGAGTGTGAGGCCTTAGGCGACCGCCTAATTTGCCTAATTAGAGAGCCGCCTCTGAGATAAAGAGATTAACTAGTGTAAAAAATCACTGTAGCTTTCATGTGACAACATTTAATACAACTCTCTACACCCTATACAATAATGTAAGAAGAGCAATCTTGGACTCATCCTGGATTTAGAAATCTTAAAAGCATAGATCCCCAGTCTGTCTGGAAACATACAATTAACCAAATAAATAAAGAACCTTCAAGTGTTTAGACACCAGCTATCTTATTTGGATCACTATTATGACAGACAGTTAGCACTGGATTTTAAAGGAAGCTGAAATCCCAGACATTTTCTGCAGAAATAAGGGTATTTAAAGGGGAACTCCTGCTATACATTTTTTTTTTAAATATTAGAATGGGGGTGAATTATATCAAATGCCAAGTTAATTCCTCCCTGCATTTTTGGAAAGATTTTCCTTATTTATGGTGTGGTCACCAGTGGAAGACTGGCTTCAATAAAAATGTAAAGGTTCTAGCCTTTTCATATTCAAAAAAAAAAAGAAAACTAAAAAAAATGCTGGAAGGAATTATATTTGCTTATTATTTAAATGATACAACTCTGTTGTCTAAAAGCCGGCAGAAAAATGCTTGCCTCTCTACAAGTGTGTCGAAAACACCAAGCTACCAAGGTAATCAAAATATTTAAAATAATGTATGGAATTCTGCAGTTTTTTAAATATTTGTAAATATTATAAATATAACTTAAAACATTGAAAAAATGACTATCTGTACAATACAGGTACTCCCAGCTCTGTGCTAAAATGTTAAGTAAATGAGTGACAGTTTCATAGTAACTTATTTTTATCAAAACATAGTGTAGTTGTGCTGTAATGAGACAAGTTGTGGGAAATAACCAATGACTATCTAAGACCACATTAAAAAAATTGAAAATCCTTTAATATTTATTATGCAGTCGTTTGCATGTTTAACCACTAAAATCAGATTAGCTACTGGGCAACCATGTATGGCTTTATGAAAACTAGGTCATCAGATATCTATATCCTGTTTAGATGATCTTGTGCCATGCAAAAAAATGTATATTTTTTAATCTTGATCATAAGCATGTAAAATGCTGACACTGCTTTATATTGTGAAAATGTAAGCAAAACCAATAACCTCAAGTATGACCTAAACAAAATAATATTACTAATGGTCTCTAGTTTTGCAATGCCCTTTTCTAATGACTTAAAATGTACTGCACGTCTAAAAATCATTTGAGCAATGGTTAAAGCTGGCCATAAAGATTAGATGATTATTGGCTGCTGCTGGCCAGGTTTGGGTAACCATTGTTTATTCCTGTAACATGTTCCTGTATAAATCATTAGTAACACCTCATCTAGAATATGCATGTGACGAAGGTCAGAAATATTGAATCTTTTCAATATTTATTTTGTTTTATAAAACTGGCAAATCTCTAATTCAGATGCAATGTGCAACACAGTCAACATATCTGCCTAATTAGGTTTGTGAGTTGGGGTCGGACGTATGGCTTCCTCAGTGAGGAGGGAATACATGATTATATCCTGCTGGGGATAAAGGCAGACGCATTGGCACCAGAAGGTGTGTGACTGCATTCACAATACCACAGTTAACAATGAAGGGGGGCAGACTAGTCAGTTTTTACTTTAATGTTGGACAGAGTAGATCATGGCTGCAAAACTCCTTAGGAGACTAGAAAATGATGCATGAACTGCTGAGACTAATTCTGCACTGCGGGGACTTTAGTTCTGTGGGGCTTTTCTCCGCTTGTCCTTCAACTGCTGTTTGAGTGAAGCGGAGGCCAGGTCACACAGCCCTCCCTGGACCTGCCATGGGTTTGTGAAGGCCATCTGCCCTCTGGACCTCTGGACTTCTCCCACTGAGGCTGCTGTTGACTGATGAGTCCCTGAACCTTTGCTGTGCCTATTGCTGCCCATCCGTCATTGTGCCTGGACTTTGATTCTGGACTCTGCGGTACCATCTTGTGGCCTGCTACTCCCTGTGCCTGGATCGTTGACCTATGAGTCTGGAGTGTTCTCCTGCTGTACCTCATTGCTGCCCTGTGTACTAGCCTGTATCATGGATGTGCCAAGGACTTTACCCCCTGTTCCCTGCCTGTGTGGAGGACTTACTACCCTGCTGTGTCAACCCTGCTCTATGTACCAAAGACTTAATCTCCTGTGTCCCACCTGGATCCCCTGATGCCAAGACCACTTCCATTCACTCCTCAGGACAGTTGGACTTCTGCAGCGTGAGTCTTTGAACCCTTCTGTCCCTTCCCCCTTGTGGCTACCATTCTGAGGAGCATTTTACTGGCTGGGACATATTGTGGCCCTGTGACCTGTTTCCCTTTTGATGTGCTATATCCCCACTCCATGGACGGTTACACCTTGCTACTTCCCTGAAGGTCATTTCCCCTTTCTGTGCCATATATCTGCCTATGAACTGGCTATCCATGCTGTGCCATACTACCACTTTTTGTGTGATCGGCCTCTGTGTGCTCTCTGTGCTCCTAGCTCTTAACAATGCAGTTCAGTTGTGAGCACCAGTTCACAAAAACAATATTGGAGAACTGGAAAAAGTGTAGAGAAGGGCAACCAAACTGATAAGGGGCATTGAGAAGCTCAGCTATAAGGAAAGTTTAGCTGGGCTGAATGTTTGCTCTCTCTCGAGAAGAGGAGATTAAGGAGGGATGTGATAAAAATGTATAAATACATAACTGGTCCTTATAGTGAAGTTGGTGTAAATGTATTCACTTTCAGGTCATTACAGAGGGCAATGAGGCCAGGGCCACTAATAGGGCAGTACAACCAGCCCTGTTGTACTGGGCCTGGGCCCTATCAGCTCATCAGGAGGGCCCGGACAGCTTTATAGTGCATTTAAAAAATAAATAAATAAAAATAGGGCTCGCTTATTACACCACCTTGCTCCTACTTGCTTAAGGGGTGCATAAATATATTTTCTGAGCCCCATTAGGGGCTCACGAGGTGGGAGCTGAGTAGGGACTATTTTCTCATTTTCGGGCGGAGATATACCATCCTGTGCCCAGTCGCATTCTTTAGTGTTCTGGCCGCTGCTCTCCTTCCCTGATGCTTGGCAGAGTGATCTGTACTTTACTCGCTCCGCTGTCTCAGGAACTGATGTGAGACAGCTGACAGCGGTGAAATGAATTCTGGCGGCGGTGGCAGGTAGTGCACAGTGAGTTGAGCATTACAACACCCATTGTAATTTTTCGTTTCAATAATTTTTATTGAAGTTTTCAACAATAACAGAAAGGAAAAGTACTATTATCCAAGATCTGTCATATAATGATACTTACATAGGATACTCGTTTAATCACCTATGAATGACATCACAGTTTGGAAGTCAAGATTTAACAATGTAGCTAGATGTAGGCAGGAGTATGGCGGAAGATGTTATGCCACATTTCCAGACAGCCAGCTGCAATCCAATTGTGTCTAAGAAGATGGGAGACAACATATTCCGCTACATTTCAAAAATAACATTTGGGAGAGTTTGAGTTTTCATAGGAATATGTATAAGACTACACTGGTCCAAAAGAAACATATTGGAGAGACGCATAAAATAAAGCTTGCCCTTACTAATCCTAAAACGTGCAGGCGGACATGAAGATCAAACCCGTGTTAAAAATAACCGCGAAACGACCTATCAAGAAGGAATTGCTTAAGCCGGGAGTTCTGAAAAAAAAAACTCAACCCCCCCCCTCCACCCCCAACGGGAACTAACTGTGGAGAGGGGCGTTCCAATTATCCCCGACCTCATGGCAGGGGGTTCTCCCGATGTTGAAAGATATGATAGCCTAGAAAAACACAACAGGGTGCTTCATGAAGGCCTAATACGAGTTAAATAGCCTCAGCACAAAAATCTATGAACAAACAAGTCAATTATAAATCTGAGGACAAAAGTGCCTTGGAATGTAGCCACCCCTTACTCCCAACCACAAGATTGGGAAAGTACTGTGTTAACCATACACCTACAAGACCCAGACATCCAATGTGAAGTAAAAAGCCAAGGTACAGTGGAAGGGACAGCAAGAAGAGAAGAAAATAAAGAAGAGGAGCAAGAGAAAGAGGTAGCACCGGGGGGCCTTATGAGGAGGTGAGAGAGCCAGAGGTCACGGCGGGACTTTTAAGTACTTCCTCCAGGGATCCCAGACTAGGTCAAATATGGTTGATGTATCCAAGATGATATTAGCAAGCCTTTCCTGCGTCATGATCCAGGATATTTTCCATTTAGCCGCAGTGAAGGACACTGAGGGACGCTTCCAAGCCCTGGCAATTGTGATCTTGGCTCCCAGCAGAATGAAATGGGTAAGTTTAAAGAGGGGTTTTGGGAATCCGTCAGGTCTGGAATTGAGAAGGGCCGTTTCTGGGTTCTGAGGAATCGGGTTGCCAGTGATCTTACGAATCAGGTGGAATACTCTATTCCAAAAACTCCAGATGCGTGGGCATTCCCACCAAGTGTGGAAAAAGGAGCCCATAATGCCGCACCCCCTGAAACAGAGGCCGGAGGAGTTTGGAAACATGGCTGCTAACCGGGTTGGTACCAGCGGGTGAATACCTTAAGACTGGCCTCCCTTAAAGCAATGTTAGCTATCCCCTTGAAGGATCTCTGAAACAGAGAACTCCACCTGTCCGCTTCCCAGTCCACCTCCAAGTCCTTCTCCCATTTCCTCGCAAAGGGAGGCTTATCTGGGCTCTCCATCAGTGATGCATAAACCAGGGAAATATCTCCTCTTTGATCCTCTAGATCCAAACACCATTTCTCATAAGGGGTAATGCTTACAGAGTCATTTCTGAGTTTCCACCAAGAGGTCATGAAATTATATATCTGTAGGAGGCATATCTAATTTCTTAATGCAGTGGTCAAGGGACCTGAGGGAGTCAAAAAGTGACCTATTCGAAATAAGCCCTTATTTGTCCACCACTGGAAGGTCCGGATGTCTAGGCCTGGTGGAAATTGGGGATTATTAAAAAGATGATTAAGGGGGTGGAGATTTGAGATCAAATAGGGGGGTTTGAGAACTAAATCGCTAAGGGCTATAGAGTGCGACAGTGTAGGGGCGAGTATTGGGGGCCTCAATTTAGGAGGGGCCCCCACCAAAAAATTGATAGTGTTCAATGGTACCGCCTGTCTCTCTATACTAATCCAATCAGGTTTGTCTCCTTTGGCGAAAATGGTTGAAAACTGGGCTAATTGAGATGCCTGATAATATTTAACCGCATGACGGCGACAAAGTGGCTCTGTAAAGCGAATCGCCGTCATACGACAGCGGCCGTGAGATCGAGCCTAGTGAGCGCGCGCGCCGCCGGAGGCACGTCCGCGCACTCACTGTGTTCGGGGAGGGCCAGGGAGCGGGTGCGGCGGAGTCGATCTCCACCGGCCACCCGCGATGCCCCCCCCCGGAGTGAAAGAACGGAGGTCCATGTAAGTAAACACAGACCTCCGTTCTGTGAAGGGGAAGGGCTGTGATCACAGCCTTCCTCTACACGGAAGGTGTGATCGCTTCCCTTCCCCAGCTAGGGCAGTCCCCCCACAGTTAGAACACGCCCAGGGAACACAGTTAACCCTTAGAGCGCCCCCTGCAGGTTAACCCCTTCACTGCCAATGGCATTTACATAGTAATCAGTGCATTTTTATTGGCATTTAAATGCCAATGGTCCCAAAAAAGTGTCAAAATGGTCCGACATGTCCGCTGAAATATCGCAGATCGCCGCCATTATTTATCACAATTATGAGGAAGAATATAAATCGGCCAAAAACGGTGAAAAAAAATGTTTTTTTATATTTTTTTTTGGATTTGTATTTTAGCAAAAAGTAAGAAATTTGGGGTTTTTTTTGCAAAATTGTCGCTCTTCTTTTGTTTATAGCGGTGATCAGAAATGACTCAGAGGTGATCAAATACCACCAAAAGAAAGCTCTATTTTGAGAAAAAAAGGACGCAAATTTCATTTGGGTACAACGTCGCACGACCGCGCAATTGTCAGTTAAAGCGACGCAGCGCCGAATCGCAAAAAGGGTTCCGGTCCTAAAGCTGGAAATCCTTCCGGGGCTGAAGTGGTTAAAGAGGTGTGGGAGTCCTAGGCCACCCTGATTCCATCTTCTATACAGGACATTAGCAGAACATCTGAAGCCTTTACCGCCCCAGATAAATTTCAGAATTTGTGATTGTAGTTTATGTAATTGAGGTTTCCTAATAGGGATAGGGAGCGCTCGAAAAAAATAGAGAATCCTGGGGAGGAGGGTCATTTTAACTGCGTGTATCCTACCTAACCATGAGATGCCCTCCTGATCCCATTTGGAAAGGTCATCTGTTAGTTTCCTGAATAAGGGTGGGTAATTGACATCATAAAGGTGGCTGATGTTGGCTGCCAGATTGACCCCCAAATAAGGTATCTGCTTGGCATTCCAGGTGAACTTATAGCGCTCCCTGAGACGATATACTATTGCCTCTGGGATGGAGACATTCAGAGCTGCTGAGTTAGACCAATTAACACATAGACCAGAGACCTCCCTGAATTCCTGAAGGATATGAATAACTTGAGGAGTGGAAGTGAGTGGGGACGAAATAAACAAAAGTAGGTCATCTGCAAATAAAGCACATTTGTGCGTATGAGTCCCACACTTCACTCCCTGGATGTCTGAGTTATCCCTGATAGCAATTGCCAGAGATTCCATCTCAATCACGAATATTAGGGGGGGAAAGGGGACAACCCTGCCTAGTTCCCCTAGAAATAGTAAAAGGGTCTGAGTAGTAATTTTGAAGTTTTACCTGGGCACTGGGGTTTGAGTAAAGGGCTCTCTAAGTCTGGAGAAATTTCGGACCGAAGCCCCATCTATTGAGGATCTCAAATAGGTATGACCAATCAACCGTGTCAAAGGCTTTTTGTAGGTCCACAGATAGAAGGAACCCTTCCTGACGTGGACCCCCATCCCAACCCGAATTGAGGAGCGAGATGATGTCCACTCCTCTGCGTATCTGATGTAGGCCTTGCCTACCCGGGATGAAGCCCACCTGGTCTTTGTGGACATACTTACCTATAAATTTGGACATTCTATTGGCCAAAATTTTGGTCAAGATTTTAAGGTCATTATTAATTAATGAGATGGGCCTATACTTGCTGACATCCGAGTGGTCTTTACCAGGTTTGGGGATGACTGAGACAAAGGCCCTGTTGGCCTCGTTCTGCAGCGTGGACCCTGCCCGTAGAGAATTAAAGAATTTTGTTAAATAGGGAGCGATTACGGTGCCAAAAGTTTTATAATAGCCTGTGGAGAACCCATCAGGGCCAGGGGCTGAGCCCTTCTTTAGGTTTTTGATCACCTCCAGGACTTCCACATCGGTGAACGGTTGTTCCAGGGAAACTATGTGTTCCTCCAAAAGTTTAGGGAGGTTCATGTTATTTAAAAAAGAAGCGAGGGGCGGGCATGAAGCTGTTTTACCTGATTTATATAGTTTAGCATAAAAACTTTGAAACAAGGCGATTCATTGAGGGTTCTGAGTTAGTTCACCCAAAAGGTCCCTGATCTTTGGGAAAGAGAAGGACCTAAATTTAGGAGACAATCTGGCAGCCAACCTAGGGCCTATTTGATCTTTTTGCAGATAGAAGTGGGCTTTAGACCATTGAATTTGTTTTTCGATACTAGTGGTAAGGGCAGGGTTTAAGGCTACCCTCCCTGCTTCCAACTGTACCCTGGAATGGGGGGTCGGATTCTTCTTATGAGATCTGGCTAACTCGTGGAAAGCCCTCTCTAGATTCTCAATATTGACCTTCCTCTCCCTTCTAAGCCTGGCAGATAGTTGGATAATCTTGCCCCTTAACACCCCCTTGTGGGCCACCCAGAGTGTCGAGGGCAAGACTTCCCCATTATCATTCGTTAGGAAATAGTCCTTGTGTTCCTTTTCTAGCAACGTACAATGGACCGGATTATTCAAAAGCGTCTCATTCAAGCAGCACTGGGGATTCCTCCTTTGACCTAGATCAGCCCCAATATATATTATAACTAACGAATGGTCTAATAATGGTGAATCTCTGATGTAAGATTTAGAAATCCTGGGGGCGACCGTAGCTGGTACAAAAATATGGTCTATTCTTGCCAAGCTCTTGTGGGGAGCTGAGAAGTGGGTATGAGTGGGGTTGAGTTCCCTCCAGATGTCTATGAACCCCAACAAGTGAAGAAGCTTGGAAAATTTAAGGCTATGTTTTGGTAGACGAAGCAGATGGGAGTGGCCTAACCCCGATTTGTCAAGTGAGTGATCTAATGCTGTATTGGAATCTCCTCCCAATATCACTGTCCCCTCAAGGTGGGGCATGATGAGGTTAAACAAACTGTGGAAAAATTTGGCTTGGCCCTGGTTTGGGGCATAATATGATATAAAAGTGTACATTAAGCCCTCCAAAGTCCCTTTCAGTAGTATAAACCTGCCCTCCGGGTCCTTAGTTACACTCAGGAGAGTAAAGGCTAAATGTTTAGCGAAGAAGATTCTGACACCACTTACCTGAATCTGGAGGCCTAGAGGAAGAAGCTTGCCTAGCAAGGAGGTTGGAAGGATTACCCACCATGACTTCTCAAAAACTGGGCTTCTCCGGTGCCTGAAAAGAAAAAAAGGAAACAGGGAGAAAAAGAGCAGAGAGAACATAGAAAAGAGAGTGAGAACAATGAACATGGAAGGGGAGCGGAACAACCTCACCAGTGAGTGATAACAAAGACAAAAACAATAAAAAAAAAGGACAGGTAATAAAATGCAACAAAGCTAGACTGAAGAGCCCGCTGATGGCCCCCCCCCCCCTCCCCTCCAAAAAATTACAGGGGTTGGGAGAGGAGGGCGGGGGAGAGAGAGCCAACCACAGGCCGCCCCAGCAAAATATCATATATAACACATACGAGTCATCAGAACTGGAGAGATTGACACTTTATAGTTAATAGACTTAAGTGCCACTGAAAATAAGAGACAGCATTAGGGGTTCCTGGCTTGTCAATGAAGGAGGATGGGAGTCTTTGGCCCGTTTGGGTTGCTGTTTCCGCCAGATTGGAAGAACTGGGCTCTGTGGAGAGGGCCGCTTGAAAGGGCCTGAGTTCTTGTGAGGCACTGCAGAGGAGGCATCAAGGGACATGAGGTTAAGTCTAACCAGCAATTGTTCCCCATCCTGAAAGGTAGAGAATCTGTAAGTCTTGCTTTTGTAGATAAAGGACAATCGGAATGGAAATGATCACCAGTATTTGATGGTTGACTTGGATAGGACTTCCAGCAGAGGCTTCAGGGTTCTTCTCTTTTGGATGGTGGTGGGTGACAGGTCCACTAAAACTTGAATGGGATGACCTTGTATGGAAAGATTGAGGGAGTTCCTATAAACCTTCATGATCTCCTCCTTTACACTGTAAAAATTCACCACAATGTCTCTAGGTAATCCATCAGAACGTGAAGGATGGAGTGCTCGATGGACCCTGTCAAGCTCCAGACGGTGTTCAGGGATGCCCGGAATGATTTCTTTGAAAAAGTCATGCACCACAACCCGGACATCAGTAAGAGTCTCAGGGAGTCCCCCCAATCCGAAGATTATAGCGTCTGGAACAATTTTCCAGATCGTCTATTTTGGATAATGCTGAGTCCAATTGGTCTTGTAAGTCTTGGATATGTGCCGTGTTCTGGTTGATTCTGGCCACTGATTGGTCAGTTTTATTTTCTATTGCATCAATCCGGGCTCCCAGGCTTTGTAGATCAGCTTGAATAACAGATGTGATTTGGGTAGCTGTTTGGGCTAAGCCCTTGGAGAGCATTTTGGAAAAAACCTCCATCATCATCTGGACGTCAGAGTGAAGTGCTGGGGATTGAGAACCCAAAGATCCAACCTGAATATTGCCAGAAGCCTGCTCCTTGAGTGGTGTGGTAATAAGTTCATCTAGAGTCCGTTCTAGAAGGGAGACAGTGGATGCTGGTGAGAGTACCTGAGAGCCTCCGTCTGAGCCAGCTTCCATGTCCTCATTGTCCCCTGCCACTTGTTGTGCTCCTGAAGGCACTTGAGGGCCACTAGGGGCCGTTTCATTAAAGCCCGGTTGTCGGGATAACTCCCTTCTGACTGCCCCTGACTGCATAAGTCCAGAACAGCGGAAAGGCGCTTTAAGATCGCTAAATAGCGCCTGCTCTCTATAGCTAGTTATTACCCTAGCTGAGCCTGGGAAAGTGTCCAGATGTTTCACCTTGAGAGAAGACCAATCTGTCTAGGTCATAGCCCTGAGGAACCCACCAGTATTCATAAATGCTGAGACAGGGCCTCCTCTCCACCTACAAGCTGTGCTGCGAATTATGGTTAAATGAGTAGGCCCGAGCCGCGGCCTTGAGTAGGTGGCTGGGGCCGGAAACGGGAGCAGACCTCCCAGCTGAGCCAGCTGGTCCCCTTGCTTCTGGGGGAACCCCCTCCTGCTAATGTTGCACTTGTGATACTTATGCCCCCCCAGGAAACCCCCGGGGACGAGACCACCCTTGGCCGCTCTCTCCTGTCCTATGTTGCGGCTAGTAGGCCCAAGCCACGGCCTCGCGTACCTAGCGGGGGCCGGGTGCGGGACCTTCGGCGGAGCAGACGGGACCACGCTGCCCTGGGAGGTATATTCCCGGGACCGACAGGCTCCTTAACTTGCTGTATCGGGTCGGGAATGCCGTGGGCGAGCTGGAGCTCCGGGATTAAGCATCCATCGCCGGCGCTCCGCGCATGCGCACTCCCCCATTGTAATTTTTAAAGACTCAACCACATCATCACAGTGCCTCATGATTCTCAGCATAGGAGAACCATTCACACAGCACAGGAGGTTCTCCATGGCTCTGTCACATAGCTGGCGTGTGCGGACTTTGTTACTTTATGGGTGTACTGTGTGTTACAGATTGTACCACTGTACAGCCATAGCAAAGTCAGGACCCAAAAGCATGTGACCCACTGTGACAGCGCCATGGAGCACCTCCTGTGCTGTGTGAATGATTCTCCTAATTTTATAAGACCTCATGCACACAGGATGCATTAAAAACGCTCTCCTCCTGGCAGCAGCCTTTTGCAAGAAAAAACACCTGATGCATTTACACTCATTTACAGGCATCAAGCACTTGGATGTTCACTTCATTGACCAGTATAAGAAGTTATTCTGGACACTGAAATTAATTATCACTCAATCGCTAAACGTGCCTAGTGTTAACATCTGTTTAGGAGCATTTACATGTGTCAAGCATTTTTTTTGGTTAAAACACTGCTGCTCCTGGATGCATTGGCCCTGTATTTTTTTTCCTGCTTGTAAATGCCCCTGCCACTAAAAGATTCTAAAATTCTGTGTGTGCATAGACATAGATAACATGGAGTGGTGTTCGGAAGCAGTAAAAAAATGTGTGCATAAGGCCTAAAGATCACAAGGCACTGTGAGATGCTTCTGTACACTAGTGCTGGGGGGGGGGCAGTAAAAACGCACAGCTGAGCTGCATTAGTACAGCCCCCAACCTCTTCCCTTTAACCACAGTGTTTTAGAAACATAGAAACATAGAAACATAGAAAAGTGACGGCAGAAAAAGACTGAGTAGTCCATCGAGTCTGCCCCTTTTTATTTTTTTTTTATAATTTTTTTTTTTTTTACATTAACCTTGCTGTCGGACTATGGATTTATGTTTATCCCAAGCATGTTTGAAGCCATTTACTGTTGACTGTCTCACAACCTCTGTTGGTAGTTTATTCCAATCATCCACCACCCTTTCAGTAAAATAATACTTTCTAAGATTAGTTTTGAACTTCCCCCCAGTTAGTTTGAGGTCATGTCCCCGTGTTCTTGATTTTGGTTTCATATTGAAAAGACTGCCCTCCTGAACCTTATTCACCCCCTTGAGGTATTTAAAGGTTTCAATCATGTCTTAAGTTTTATATCAGAGCTGGGGCCATGCTGCAAGCATGTCTTTTTAAACATATTTTTTAACATACTTTTTAAACATATACACACATTTCCGACTGGGGTCAGCAGGTGTGTATATTTGTAAAAGCAACTCAGGTTTCATGTGGAAGTGATACCAGCATTTCTAAAGTCGCTGTTTACTTCCACAACTGTTGCACCATACCCCCCAACTTTTGAGGCAGGGGAGGGGCCAGGGGTGGGGTTGAGGGCGGGTTGAAGGGGGCCCCATCAGGTAGGCTGTACGGGGCCCCATGATTTCTAACAGTGGCCCTGAATGAGGAAAAGAGATTTAACCTTCTCATTAGTAAAAGCTTTTTCAAAGTAAGAGCTACTGTATGAAAATGTGGAATAGACTCCTTCAAGAACTAGTTCTGGCCAGCTCAGTAGACTGTTTTAAAAAAAAAGCTGGATATATTCCTAAACACACAAAACATATCTGGATACTAATTTTTATAGGTACAGTAATAATACCAGGGGTAGTTGGGAGTGTGGCTTCACACGGCGGAGATGGCTGCTTGAAGACAGAGCTCCAGGAGACCCACAGCCCTGCAGCACACCTCTGGCACTTAATCCATCCTAGAATGAGCAAATTATTGAGGCACTCCTCTGGGGCACGTCCATGCCGGTCAGCAGCTGCTTCTCATACCCACAGAATTCTCGAGATCTTCCAAAGTCCATTGCTGAGGGCTCGGTAAGCGACAGCAACCAGCCCCTTACAATGGAGGACATGACATCTATTGCCACGGACATTAAAAACACCTTTTTCTCTGCTTTTACTGACCTAAAGGTGGATTTATTGTCACTCAATGAGAAAATGGCCACAAAGGAAAGAGCAGATAACAGGAGAGACAGGGCCATAATGCACTTAAAAATCTACTAAAGCAGTGGTTCTCAACCCTGTCCTCAAGTACCCCCAACAGGCCATGTTTTCAGGTTTTCCTTTATCTTGCACAGGTGCTTTAAATCAGAGTCAATGGCTTGGTATTTTGGACAGCTATTTTATCTAAGAGAAATTCCCAAAACATGGCCTGTTGGGGGTACTTAAAGACAGGGTTGAGAACCACTGTACTACAGCATCACACTCAGCCCATATGATGAGATAAACAGACACCTGGAAGACCTTGACAATAGGGCAAGGAGGAACAACATTAGGGTTCGGGGAGTCCCTGAATCAATCCACTCTGACCAACTTCACTCGTCCCTGAGCTGAATCTTTAATAACATAATGAATAAACCTGTGGACTCCCTATTGAATTTGTGCGGGCTCACAGAGCCTTGAGAATGAAGCCTCCTGACACAGCACCCTCTAGGGACATTATATTCTGCCTCCAGTACTTCCCACTAAAAGAGTAAATTCTCAATCAGGCAAGAAGAAGTGATCAAATTATTTTCAATGACAGTACGATTGCTCTATTTCAGGACTTGTCCCCTATCACCCTGCAAAACAGAAGGGCCATTTGTCCCCTGCTGGATGTACTTAGAGAAAAAGATAGCACCTATAAATGGCACTTTCCTTTACAAGCTATGTTAAATGGGAAACAATTTATTTAGTGGATGCCAAGTGAAATCCCAGATTTTTGCACAGCTCTACATATCACACTTACAGAGCTACCTGACTGGTATGCCGGGTTCCACACACTACCACAGGAACACAGTTCTGCCAGCTCACCACATTAGTCTCCAGCCAAACCTCCAGTAAAAAAAGCAAATATTGCAAACAATCAAACTCTTGAGCAAACGGTTCACCATTCTCTTCTAAGCAATGCAGATACCGCCATAAGACCTGAACAATAAGGAGGCACCTTTGCAGATGGGTCTGTACTTCTTGAGGTGTGCACTGACTTATACCCTTCTTTGGTTTACCCTGTTACTAAAGGCAATGTTTTACTGCTGTCTGATTTTCTGTTACAGGAATCTGCAAATATAGTATGACAGGACTATGTCTAAGCCAGACTTCATCCTGTCTATCCGCAGAACTTTTCATATTTCTTTGGAGTTAGATGGTCCTTATAGGGTACCTTACAAATGCCTTCATCTTCCTGATTACTGTCCAAGGGCTATATCTTAGGCACCATGAGAAAAGTTATATACACATTGGCTGTGGACAGGCGGATGCGCTTGTCTGTGATAACGCCCCCTGCCGTGCTAAACACACGTTCAGATAATACACTGGCTGCAGGGCAGGCCAGCACCTCCAAGGCATAAAGGGCAAGCTCAGGCCATGTGCCCAATTTGGAGACCCAGAAGTTGATTGGGCAGGCCCATCAGTCAGTACGTGTAGGCATGTGCACGCATACTGTTTCACCATGTTGCTGAAATGCTGCCTCCTGCTAAGATGTTGCCTATCAGCTGGTGGTGCTGTT
>BLSH010340366.1:119328-135329 GCA_018402905.1 Glandirana rugosa
TCGTAGAAGCCCTTGGGAAGGTTTACTTTACGATTTCCGTTATTATCATTGCGATGGATTTGGTCCGTTTGGTGGCCTATGGGGCGTCTTGAAGTCTGGTTAAAGGAACAATTTGTGCCTACAGTTTTAAATGCGGTTTGAGTATCGGTTATCTGATCGGTGTTATTGAGGTAGCGATTATCGTTTTCTGGTTCATCCTAAGCATAATTTGTCTGTTCGAGGGCTACCGTGATCTTCTTAGAATTTAGAAGAGTTTAATTGACTCGTCTTGTTTTGGGGTCGCCGGAAGAACCGGGAACTGCGGCTTTTCCGGAAGCTATCTCACATGACCCCTAATCTCAACTCGCTTGAAGATCTTTCGGGGTTCGGGACAAAGTTCGGGTTCTGTCCGGACCCGGACCCGGACTTTGTCCCGAAGTTCTGCAGAACCAGCAGAACCTGGACTTCTAGAAGTTCGCTCAACTCTAATCCCCAGTACACTCTATCGAAGGCCTTTTCGGCGTCAAGGGCCAAGAAGGCCGCTGGGGTTTTGTTCTGCTCAGTTAATTTGAGAAGATTTAAGATTCTTCTAGTGCCATCGGGAGCTTGTCTGTTTAATACGAATCCTACTTGGTCTTTTGCTATTAGCGATGGAGTTATTGTGGCTAGTCTATTGGCTATGAGTTTGGCGTAAATTTTGACATCCGTGTTTAACAAGGAAATTGGTCTGAAGTTCTGCGGGGTATCCGGTGGTTTGCCTGGTTTAGGTAGCGTTACTATTATTGCCTTTAGCATTTCATTTGGAAGGGTTCCCGAAGATGCTGCTTTATTATAGAGATTCACAAGGGGGGGTATAATTATGTCTTTGAAAGCGCGGTAATATTCCGCCGACAGGCCATCTGGACCTGGGGACTTATTTATCAGTAATGAGTTGATTACGTTTAAAATTTCTTTATGTGTGAAGGGAGAGTTTAGAGAGTCTAATTGGTCCTGGGTTAGCGCGGGTAGATTAACTGAATCTAGGAATTCCTTGATTTCCTTTAGTGTGGGCTGGGGAGTGTTGGAATCCTTCTTTAAATTGTAGTAGTTTTTAAATGAGTTAGCTATATCTTGCGGGTGGTGAACTTTTTTATTTGTAGCGGTGTCGTGCATATGGGATATTTTTGTCTTGGCTTGTTTTATTTTAACTAGTCTGGCTAAATGCTTCCCGGCCTTGTTACCAAAGAGGTAGTAGGAGGCTTTTAAGTTTTTGAGAGCTTTTTCATAGTCCGTTAGTAGTAGTTGTTTAAGTTCATTTCTAATTTGGTTTAATTTAGTAAGTGTGGACTGGGATTGAAGTTGTTTATGCTGGGATTCTAGGGAGTTGATCTCACTCAGGAGAGATTGTATTTTCTGGGGTTTTTTTTTTTTTTTCCCTGGATGCCAATTGTAACAGAATGCCTCGTATGTATGCTTTGTGGGTACACCAGGTAATATCGTGTTTATCGTTTCCCAGTTTGTTAAGCTGGAAAAATTCCTGTAGCAATTGGGCGACCCCCTCTCTGTGCCTTGTTTGTTGCAGAATAGTAGTATTGTTTCGCCATAGTCTGGTAGGTTGTATGTTATTTTTTTTCTAAGAGCGTGAGTGTGACAGGAGCATGGTCTGACCAGGTCAGATTCTCTATCGTCGCTTCACGGACTGAATAGAGGGTGTGGATGTCCGTTAGGAATAGATCTATTCTACTGTATGTTTGATGGGGGTTGGAGAAGAAAGTGTAATCCCTCTCATTTGCATGGAGGCATCTCCACGAATCGTAGAGCGACTCTCTATTTAGGAGATCCTTCAGAGAATATTTGTGGGATTTAATTTGGTGGGAGCAGTCTGAATTAGTGTCAGGCACAGAGTTGAAGTCGCCCAGCATAACCAATGATCCCCTCTGGACCGATCTCACCTTTTTGATTAATCTGCCCAGAAAAGATAACTGGCCCTTATTGGGAGCATATACATTTACTATAGTAAACAGAGCATTATTGAGAGTGCATGGTAAAATAAGGTATCGACCATTCGAGTCTCTGATCACTTCCTGTAAGGAAAATGCAACAGTATTTTTGATTGCAATAAGTACCCCGTTATGCTTAGTTTCCGCATTTTCGAAGAATACATGGGGATACAGTACATGAGAGCATTTGGGGCCTTTCTGTGCTGCGAAGTGGGTTTCCTGTGCGCTAACGATGTCCCCTTGTAACCTTTGTGCCTCCGACCAAAAGAGTTTGCGCTTAAACGTTCATAGAGATGAACTTGGTCGTCATGGTGGTGTCTTAGCGATGCTGAGTGTCCAAGGTAGTTCACAACTCATTGAAAAAATTGATGTGTGTGCTGTGATGAGTCCATTGTGTGGTTGTTCAAGGATAAAGAGTAGACAGAATGGTACGCTATTGGTAGGATGGATTTAGCCATAAGAGCTAAGAAATCAATAGAGGATAATGTCTTCGTAGACGTTAGAGGGTGTGGACCAAACAACAAAATAGAACAGAAAACCGTTAAACCATAAAAAGTTATCTCGGCTTAAGACCGAGTTTATTGAGGCAGGGTCCCCTGCCCATTATCCTGGGGGGTACTGTAGGCTCCACAGTTAGTAACATTACTCCAGAGCCTTGAGATACACATTTGGAATGGATCCGCCTGGGCCACAGTGAGTTGTTGAGGTTAGGAGAGCCCTGTCCATTATGTGTGCTTCCCTTTGGACCAGCTTGGGAGTAGCGGTTGGGGATTTCTGTGTTCTTCCCGTGGCGGGTCTACTGGGATTATGCCCCATTCCTTCAAGTAGCGTAGGCCTGCTTCCAGGGAGAGAATGTTGTATGTTTTGTCCCAATAGGTGACAATCAGTTTTGAAGGTGTCCCCCACTGATACCTGATTTCATGATTCCTCAATGCTTTTGTGATGGAGATAAGTTTTTTCCTGTGTAAGATGGTTGCCTGTGATAGGTCGGTGAATAAATTTTTTTTTTTTTTTAAACCAGCAATGTAGACGCACTTTTTATTTTTGTGCAAGAAATGCACAGCTAGCCGCAAATGTAGTATTTAGAATATTTTTTTTAAACCAGCAATGTAGACGCACTTTTTATTTTTGTGCAAGTAATGCAGTGCTGACCGCAAATGTAGTATTTAGAATTTTTTTTTTTAAACCAGCAATGTAGACGCACTTTTTATTTTTGTGCAAGAAATGCACCGCTGGCCGCAAAAGTAGTATTTAGAATATTTTTTTTTTTAAACCAGCCATGTAGATGCACTTTTTATTTTTGTTCAAGAAATGCAACACTGGCCTCAAATGTGGTATTTAGAATATTTTTTTTTAAACCAGCAATGTAGACGCACTTTTTATTTTTGTGCAAGAAATGTACCGCTGGCCGCAAATGTAGTATTTCGATTTTTTTTTTTAAACCAGCAATGTAGACGCACTTTTTATTTTTGTGCAAGAAATGCACCACCGGCCTCAAATGTAGTATTTAGAATATTTTTTTTTTAAACCAGCAAGGTATACGCATTTTTTATTTTTGTGCAAGAAATGTACCACTGGCCGCAAATGTAGTATTTAGAATATTTTTTTTTAAGCCAGCAATGTGGACGCACTTTTTATTTTTGTGCAAGAAATGCAACGCTGGCTACAAATGTAGTATTCTGAATATTTTTTTTAACCAGCAATGTAGACGCAATATTTATTTTTGTGCAAGAAATGCACCGCTGGCCGCAAATGTAGTATTTTGAATTTTTTTTTAAACCAGCAATGTAGACGCACTTTTTATTTTTGTGCAAGAAATGCACCGCTGGCCGCAAATGTAGTATTTAGAATATTTTTTTTTTAGACCAGCAATGTAGATGCACTTTTTATTTTTGTGCAAGAAATGCACCGCTGGCCACAAATGTAGTATTTAGAATATTTTTTTAAACCAGCAATGTAGACGCACTTTTTATTTATGTGCAAGAAATGCACGGCCGGCCGCAAATGTGGTATTTAGAATATTTTTTTTTAAAACCAGCAATGTAGACGCACTTTTTATTTTTGTGCAAGAAATGCACAGCTGGCCGCAAATGTAGTATTTAGAATATTTTTTTTAAACCAGCAATGTAGACGCACTTTTTATTTTTGTGCAAGAAATGCACCGCTGGCCGCAAAAGTAGTATTTAGAATATTTTTTTTTTAAACCAGCCATATAGATGCACTTTTTATTTTTGTGCAAGAAATGCACCACTGGCCTCAAATGTGGTATTTAGAATATTTTTTTTTAAACCAGCAATGTAGACGCACTTTTTATTTTTGTGCAAGAAATGTACTGCTGCCCGCAAATGTAGTATTTAGATTTTTTTTTAAACCAGCAATGTAGACGCACTTTTTATTTTTGTGCAAGAAATGCACCACCGGCCTCAAATGTAGTATTTAGAATATTTTTTTTTAAACCAGCAAGGTAGACGCACTTTTTATTTTTGTGCAAGAAATGTACCACTGGCCGCAAATGTAGTATTTAGAATATTTTTTTTAAGCCAGCAATGTGGACGCACTTTTTATTTTTGTGCAAGAAATGCAACGCTGGCTACAAATGTAGTATTCAGAATATTTTTTTTAAACCAGCAATGTAGACGCAATATTTATTTTTGTGCAAGAAATGCACCGCTGGCCGCAAATGTAGTATTTTGAATTTTTTTTTTAAACCAGCAATGTAGATGCACTGTTTATTTTTGTGCTAGAAATGCACCGCTGGCCGCAAATGTAGTATTTAAAATATATTTTTTTTAAACCAGCAATGTAGAATCGCTTTTTATTTTTGTACAAGAAATGCACCGCTGGCCGCAAATGTAGTATTTAGAATATTTTTTTTTTAAACCAGCAATGTAGATGCACTTTTTATTTTTGTGCAAGAAATGCACCGCTGGCCGCAAATGTAGTATTTAGAATATTTTTTTTTAAACCAGCAATGTAGATGCACTTTTTATTTTTGTGCAAGAAATGCACCACTGGCCACAAATGTAGTATTTAGAATATTTTTTTAAACCAGCAATGTAGACACACTTTTTATTTTTGTGCAAGAAATGCACGGCCGGCTGCAAATGTGGTATTTAGAATATTTTTTTTAAAACCAGCAATGTAGACGCACTTTTTATTTTTGTGCAAGAAATGCACCACTGGCCTCAAATGTGGTATTTAGGATATTTTTTTTTAAACAAGCAATGTAGACACGCTTTTTATTTTTGTGCAAGAAATGTACCACAGGCCACAAATGTCGTATTTAGAATATTTGTTTTTTCATAAGCCAGCAATGTAGACGCACTTTTTATTTTTGTGCAAGTAATGCACCGCTGGCCGCAAATGTAGTATTTAGAGTATTTTTTTTTTAAACCAGCAATGTAGATGCACTTTTTATTTTTGTGCAAGAAATGCACCGCTGACCGCAAATGTAGTATTTAGAATATATTTTTTTAAACCAGCAATGTAGACGCACGTTTTATTTTTGTGCAAGAAATGCACAGCTGGCCGCAAATGTAGTATTTAGAATATTTTTTTTAAACCAGCAATGTAGACACACTTTTTATTTTTGTGCAAGTAATGCACCGCTGGCCGCAAATGTAGTATTTAGAATATTTTTTTTTTACACCAGCAATGTAGACGCACTTTTTATTTTTGTGCAAGAAATGCACCACTGGCCTCAAATGTGGTATTTAGAATTTTTTTTTTAAACCAGCAATGTAGACGCACTTTTTATTTTTGTGAAAGAAATGCACCGCCGACCGCAAATGTGGTATTTAGAATATATTTTTTTAAACCAGCAATGCAGACGCACTTTTTATATTTTTGTGCAAGAAATGCACCACTGGCTGCAAATGTAGTATTTAGAATATTTTTTTTTAAACCAGCAATGTAGACGCACTTTTTATTTTTGTGCAAGAAATGCACCGCTGGCCGCAAATGTAGTATCTAGAATATATATATTTTTTAAACCAGCAACGTAGACGCACTTTTTATTTTTGTGCAAGAAATGCACCACTGGCCGCAAATGTAGTATCTAGAATATATATATTTTTTAAACCAGCAATGTAGACGCACTTTTTATTTTTGTGCAAGAAATGCCCCGCTGGCCGCAAATGTAATATTTTGCACAAAAAAAAAAAATTGTAATTTTTCTAACTGCAATGTAAAAGCAGTATTTAAATATGCCAAAATGTTGCCAACTGAACTAACAGAACACGATTAAAGTAGTGTCCCTGACACACAAGCAGTTGCAAGTGCACTGCACTTGCAAAAATGGCTGCAAACGCTCACCTAACAAACAGAAAAATTGCTTAGGTTTTATATGAGGCACTTTGCTTAGCAAACAAAATGTACTCTAGCAAACAAAAATCTCCTCTAGCACCCACCCACCAATAAATCGCTGTTTTTAACAGTTTTTCTAAAGCTAATCTGTCCCTCACAGCAGCATTGATAAGTATGTATATATATAATTATAGGCTCCATTTTTACCAGTTACGTATTGCAGCACAATTTCCACATGCTAACTTATATTTTTGTATTCCAGTGATCAATTTATGATGTTATGTTCAAGTCTGTACCTCTGATGAAGGTGATCTACACCGAAATGCATTAGGTCATTGTACATAACTGGATATTTTATACAGCATAATTGTCATTCACATTGATGTTTTCTATGATAAAGCTTTTTTGAATTATACGTTTTCAAAATATTTTTAATACTGTAGAACCAATACATTTTGATATTTTAATAATAACCTTGTGTTTGTGCCTATGAAAATCCCACCTTGGAGGGTTCTAGCCTATTTTGTAGACAGCTACTTAGGCCACTCCCATATGACCTCATTTAAAAGCTCCCTTCCCGAGCCTCTGAGCCTGCGTGGAATACTGGCGTAGAGGCTGGAACACTAATCCGTGCGGCCGGTAAGCACTTCCGTGTTATACCCTGTCGGAGTCAATCGACATTGTGTCTTTGACCTGTTTGTTATGGGCAGGACTCATTTCTATAGGCATCTATTGGCAGGACCTCTAATTACATGTATTTATACTTTGATCCTTTAGAGGGAACCCCTGTCTGTATAAGCGGATGTTATTGTCCTCCACGCTCTATACATTGCCTCTAGTCTCTCCAGGTATGCCACCTTGCACCGCATTGATACTTTCTGCTTTATTAGTATATCAGTAACCAGTAACTGTCTGCTTGCTGCTTACCGAATCTTTCATTCCGGTACATATTCTCATATAGATATATATACATGTATTTCCGTATAGAATTTCAGGGGCCAGTCGGATTACCAGGTCTAATCCCACATCTTAGGACCCTGTCCTCCTGTGGAAGCCATTGCCCTCCTTCAATCTGGCCTTCGTCCATGTCAGCAGTATCCCGGACCCCCTGTGGGGATAATTGGTCTTGACGTACTGTGCGTGGTGGGCCTACGCCTCTCTCTGGCCATTCAGACCACAACTGCGGCTTTTACCACTTTTTTGTCTCTCACTATTTTATACCAAATTTGGTGTAGTCATCTGATTTTTGCATATGGACAAGGTAAGCCGATTTGTCTGTGTATTCACATTCCAACCCACTAACGTGATATAGTTTGTGATTAAGGTTTTATATGATATTTCAGATCCGGTCTCTAGTCATATAAATTTCGTCATTGAAGCACCTCTGAAGAAGAAATCCATCCGAAATGCATTAGGTGCAACTGAAAAAATATTGCATTATCACTATACCCACCCAATATATGTATTTGGTCCATTTGTACTATAGCTCATGTGGATATTTTTATCTCTTTTTTTGTACAAATAAAATGTATAATATTTTATTATGATGTGTTAATAATTCATTTTGTGCCTAAAAAGTCCCATCCTCTGAGGGAGTTCCTCTATTTCTTTACTCACTGGGATGTGACACAATTGGTACCTCTAGTAAGTGCTATCCCCTCTATTCTTGTTCCATAAAGGGTACCATCTGTACAACTTTTATGCAAGTGTGCCACTTTTTAGACATTTGTTTATTAAAGAAATTGGCTGCTGTGGCACTGTGCAATATAATCGCAGGAGCTTCCCCCAATAGCTCGTTAACACTTGACTTAGAAAGGGGGAGAAAGCCTAGTTGCCAAATGAAGAATTTCCAGCCGTCAAATGGAAAGACAAAAGGGATATATTCATTCTGTCTTCCATTCACCCAGACGGGATGGTCCAAAGTAACACAGCATCTGGTGGCATTGAAATGCCTCTCTATAACCCCAACACAAAAGGTCACCCCAAAAAAAATTGTGTCTACAGTAAATGTAGAATAAGAAGTGACACCCATTTTTTTGTCTCTCCTGTCCTGGCCAACCTGCCCTCTGCCTTATGGACTGCTTCGACACACACTAGTGGACTATTAGTCTAAGGTACAGCATGGCACAGTCTAGGGTACCTTGTGGCACATAATTCTGAGAAGAAGGGTCTCTAAAGATGTTAGACAGTCAGGAAACTGTCTACGACATTTTGAGAAACCTAAGGCTGGAATAGTTATGGTCATGAAAAGATAAGTTACAAAAAAAAATAATTACTGTGTGTTATTGTTAGCTGTTATTGTTTGTAGAGTTGAGCGAACCCGGACTGGGGTGTCCGTGCCCCGAACCCGGACATTTGAAAAAAAGTCCGGGTTCGGTATTCGGGTATTTTGCGCGCCTTTTCTATAGCTGCAGGGCCGCCAATCAACAATCGTTTTACTCGTTTACCCTTAGAAGCCATCACCTACTAATGGCATGGCTGTGATTGGCTAGTGCATCATGTGACCCAGCCTCTATATGAGCTGGAGTCACGTATGCCGTGTGTCACATCGTCTCAGGCTAGTGTAGGGAGAGCATGCTGCTGGTGCTGTGAGGAACAGATTACTGATCTAATATCATCTCATCCTGCATTACAGTCAGATTCCTGGCGATGCTGTGAGGGGAAAGCTTGGCGTTCTAAAACCATTTGATACTGGACTAGGTAGAGTTTACTAGTGCTGTGAGGGATAGATTACCGATCTAATATCATCTCATCCTCCATTAAAGACAGGTTCCTGGTGGTGCTGTGAGGGGAAAGCATAGCCTTCTAAAACCATCTGATACTGGACTAGGTACAGTTTACTAGTGCTGTAAGGGACAGATTATTGTTCTAAAATCATCTCTTAGTGCTATAGGGAGAGGTTCCTGCTGGTGCTGTGAGGGACAGATTATTGTTCTAAAATCATCTCCTAGTGCTATAGGGAGAGGTTCCTGCTGGTGCTGTGAGGGACAGATTATTGTTCTAAAATCCTCTCCTACTGCTATAGAGAGAGGTTCCTGCTGGTGCTGTGAGGGACAGAATATTGTTCTAAAATCATCTCCTACTGTTATAGGGAGAGGTTTCTGCCGGTGCTGTGAGGGGCAGATTATTGTTCTAAAATCATCTCCTACTGCAATAGGGAGAGGTTGCTGCTGGTGCTGTGAGGGACAGATTATTGTTCTAAAATCATCTCCTACTGCTATAGGGAGAGGTTCCTGATGGTGCTGTGAGGGACAGATTATTGTTCTAAAATTATCACCTAGTGCAATAGGGAGAGGTTCCTGCTGGTGCTGTGAGGGACAGATTTTTGTTCTAAAATCATCACATACTGTTAGAGGGAGAGGTTCCTGCTGGTGATGTGAGGGACAGATTATTGTTCTAAATTCATCACCTCGTGCTATAGGGAGAGGTTCCTGCTGGTGCTGTGAGGGACAGATTATTGTTCTAAAATCCTCTCCTACTGCTATAGGGAGAGGTTCCTGCTGGTGCTGTGAGGGACAGAATATTGTTCTAAAATCATCTCCTACTGTTATAGGGAGAGGTTTCTGCCGGTGCTGTGAGGGACAGATTATTGTTCTAAAATCATCTCCTAGTGCTATAGGGAGAGGTTCCTGCTGGTGCTGTGAGGGACAGATTATTGTTCTAAAATCATCTCCTAATGCTATAGGGAGAGGTTCCTGCTGGTGCTGTGAGGGGCAAATTATTGTTCTAAAATCATCACATACTGCTAGAGGGAGAGGTTCCTGCTGGTGCTTGTGAGGGGCAGATTATTGTTCTAAAATCATCACAGACTGCTAGAGGGAGAGGTTCCTGCTGCTCCTGTGAGGGACAGATTATTGTTCTAAAATCATCTCATCATAGTGTTATAGGGAGAGGTTCCTGTTGGTGCTGTGAGGGACAGATTATTGTTCTAAAATCATTTCCTACTGCCAGAGGGAGAGGTTCCTGCTGCTCCTGTGAGGGACAGATTATTGTTCTAAAATCATCTCATCATAGTGCTACAGGGAGAGGTTCCTGCTGCTCCTGTGAGGGACAGATTTTTTTTTGTATTAATAAATAGTGCTACATAGTACATTTGCAGCTAGAATGAGGAGAGCGTCAAATAGGGGATGTGGTCATGGTGCTGCTGGTGCTGCTGGTGTTGGCCGTGTTGGTGAAGTTCCTGTATCAAGGAGAGGACGTGGTCGATTTGTGCCAGCTACATGCACAAGTGAAACACGTTCTTCAGGTGCGAGTAGCCGACAGAACCTCCTACGTAATATGGTAGGCCCGAATGCCGTTCAACGAATGGTGAGGCCAGAACAAGTACAGGCGCTAGTAGATTGAGTGGCTGACAATTCCTCCAGTTCCTTCACATTGTCTCCCACCCGGTCCCTTGATGAAAGCTCAGAGTTGGCACCTGAACCCCATGGCTATCTGTCTTTCACCTCAGCCCCTTGTAAATCAGCCAAGCAGTCTGAGCCCCAAGTCATGCTACAGTCTCTTATGCTTTTTGATGACTCTCCTAGCGTGCTTTCCGTGGGCCATCCACATAGCCCTGCCCCAGAAGTGGAAGACATTGAGTGCACCGATGCCCAACCACTTCTGTTGCAGGTTGAGGACAAGGAAACACCAGCGCAGCACATCTCTGATGATGATGAAACAGGAGTGCCAACTGCTGCGGCTTTCCACAGTGTGCAGACTGACAAGGAGGGCAGTGGTGAAGGGTGGGTGGAAGATGATGTGGAGGAGGATGATGAGGTCCTAGACCCCACATGGAATGTAGGTCATGTGAGTGACATGTGCAGTTTGGAGGAAGAGGTGGTGGTCGCACAGAGGCACCAGCACAGCAAAAGAGGAAGTGGGTTGCAAAAGCGGAGCGAGCGTCCCCTAGACAGTATGCCTGCTACTACCCACCGCACCCAAGGACCTAGCACACCAAAGGCAGCTCAATGGTGTTCACCGGCGTGGCAGTTCTTCAGACAATGTGCTGACGACAAGACACGAGTGGTTTGCAAGCTGTGCAATTAGAGCCTGAAGCGAGGAATAAATGTTCTAAACCTGAGCACAACCTGCATGACCAGGCATCTACATGCAAAGCACAAGCTGCAGTGGAATAAGCACCTCAAAATCCAAGAAAGGTCTCGGGTTCCTCCTGCTTCCTCTTCTGCTGCTGCCTCAGCCTCTTCCTCCACCTCTACAGTGCCAGTGTCACATGCCACCAAGCAAACAGATGATGTGACAGCAATGCCACCATGTCCGTCACCGTCCCCAAGCATTTCCACATGGTCCCATGGAAGCTTACAGCTGTCCATCTCACTGGAGAGAAAGAGGAAGTACCCCCCCACCCACCCACGATCCCTGGCCCTGAATGCCAGCATTTCAAAATCCTGGCCTTTGAAATGCTGTCATTCCGTCTGGTGGACACGGACAGTTTTAAAAACCTGATGGTGGTGGCTATCCCACAGTACATGGTTCCCAGCCACCATTACTTTTCCAGGCGAGACATCCCTACCCTGCACAAACAAGTCGGGGACGATATCAAGTGTGCACTGCGTAACGCCATCTGTGGCAAGGTCCACATAACCACTGATACATGGACCAGTAAGCACGGGCAGGGATGCTATATCTCGCTAACTGCATACTGGGCAAATGTAGTGGCGGGTGGGCCTGAGGCGGCTAGCCGTTTGGTGCATGTCCTTCCACCACCGAGGATTACAGGGCATTTCTCTTTGCTTCCTGTTCCCTCCACCTCCTTCTGCGCTTCCTCCTCCTCCTCTACCAACTCCTCATCCACTCAGCGTAACACCTTCACCACCAACTTCAGCACATCCAGAGAGAAACGACAGCAGGCTGTTTTAAAACTGATGTTTGGGGGATAAACCCAACACTGCTCAGGAGCTGTGGACGGGCATTGAACAACAGACCGATGAGTGGTTGTTGTCACTGAGCCTCAAGCCTGGCCTGGTGGTGTGCGATAATGGGCGAAATCTCGTAGCATCTCTGGGACTAGACGGTTTGATGCACATCCCTTGCCTGGGGCATGTGCTGAATTTGGTGGTACAGAAATTTCTAAAAAACTACCCGGATATGTCAGAGCTGCTGCAGAAAGTGCGGGCCATCTGTGCGCGCTTTCAGCGTTCTCATCCTGCTGCTGCTCGCCTGTCGGCGCTGCAGTGGAACTTCGACCTTCCCGCTCACTGCCTCCTATGCGACGTGCCCACAAGGTGGAACTCCACCTTACACATGCTGAAGAGACTGTGCGAGCAGCAGCAGGCAATAGTGGAGTTTCATCTGCAGCATGCACGAGTCAGTCACTCTGCGAAACAGCACCACTTCACCACCAACGAGTGGGCCTCCATGCGAGACCTGTGTAGCGTATTGCAGTGTTTTGAGAACTCCACCAACAATGCCAGTGCCAATGACGCTGTTCTCAGCATTACTATCCCACTTCTATGTCTCCTTGAAAATACAGTTCGGGCGATGATGGAAGAGGATGTGGCAAAGGAGCAAGAGGAGGAGGAAGAGAGGTCATTTCCACGGTTATCAGGCCAGTCATTCACAAGTGGCTCAGAGTGTGGGTTCCTGCACCAGCATAGGCCAGTTAAAAAATTTTCAAGCCAGGGCACAGTTCTGGAGGATGAAGAGGACGAGGAAGATGACAATGAGAAGGAGGAGGATCTGTGTTCACAGCACGGTGGCACCCAACGCAGCTCGTGGGCATCACTGGAGCGTGGCTGGGGGGATACGGAGGACACAGATGATACACCTCCCAAAGAGGACAGCTTGTCTTTGCCTCTGGGCAGCCTGGCACACATGAGCGACTACATGCTGCATTGCCTGCTCAACGACAGCCGAGTTGCCCACATTGTAACTTGTGCTGATTACTGGGTGGCCACCCTGCTGGATCCCCATTACAAGGACAACGTGCCGTCCTTAATTCCCTCACTGGAGCATGATCGAAAGATGCGTGACTACTAGCGCACGCTGGTAGACGCGCTGCTGAGGGCATTCCTTAATGACACAGGGGGCTCAGTGGAAGCACAAGGCGTAGGCGGAGGAGGAGGAAGTGGTCACCAATGTAGCTGTGGCTCCGCCAGAACCTCAGAAGGCAGGGTTAGCATGGCCAAAATGTGGAAAAGCTTTGTCAGCAGCACGCCACAACAAACAGCATCACCAGCTGATAGGCAAAGTCTTAGCCGGAGGCAGCATTTCAGCAACATGGTGGAACAGTATGTGTGCATATGCCTACACGTACTGACTGATGGGTCTGCCCCATTCAACTTCTGCGTCTCCAAATGGGGCACATGGTCTGAGCTTGCCCTTTATGCCTTGGAGGTGCTGGCCTGCCCTGCGGCCAGTGTATTGTCTGAATGTGTGTTTAGCACGGCAAGGGGCGTTATCACAAACAAGCGCAGCCGCCTGTGCACAGCCAACGTGAACAAGCGTTTATTAAAATGAACCAGGCATAGATCCCACAAGACTTGTCTATACCTTGTGCAGAATAGACATTTATACCGGCCTCACACAGCCATTGGTATACTTTTTTTTTTAATATGTCTCAATATTTTGGGGGCTACCCCAATTAGAAAAAACAAACAAACAAACAAAAAACAGTGTTGGCTACCTCCTCCTCCTCCTCCTCCACTGCCACTTCCACCTACACTGCCACGGTCTAATCAACCTATAGGCTCCTACTTCACATCCACATCCTCCCATTTTTATTTTTTTTTATGTGATTTTAAGTTATTTCCCTATCCACATTTGTTTGCAGGGCACTTGTCCTACTCTTACCCCCATTTTGCTTCCTTTTGCAGCCCTCTAGCCCTTTACAGGACTTTTTTACAGCCATTTTTGTGCCCAAAAGTTCAGGTCACCATTGACTTCAATGGGGTTTGGGGTCTGGGGTCAAGTTCGGGTCAAGTTCGAAAAGTTTGGCCGAACCAGACGAACCCAAACATCCAGGTGTCCGCTCAACTCAGATTGTTTGCTTTGCAGGAATGCCAATCAGCTGCAGCACTGATCTGTGTATTCTGAGAGCAAAACATGTATGCCCAGCATTAGGAGCATGGGGTGATCAGCGGGGATAGTTCCTATACTTCGGCATATACTTTTTCACTTTTTTTCTGGCAGAGATTTCTTCTCAGCATCAATCGATATGAATGGATTCGTCTGAACATTAGAAGAGTGGGTGGATGTAAGACGGAAGCTTCTAATGGTGGCCATACTTTCCAAAAGTCATTTGGGGGTGCAAATTTTCCGCCACAATTGAATCCACCAGTGTCCGATAACTCAGTTCCATCAAAATCATTGGTATAATGTAGAAAATGGTGCTATAGAAGCTCCTTGCTCTGGTCACCAGCAGTTTGGATTTGATTGTGGCTTGAATATTGAGTTTCTGGTGATTTCTATACCATAGGGGAGAGGCGTCACATGGTGAGGTGACGGATTTTTGGATCTATTGGAAGTCTCAACTGTGAATTTATATTGGACTTTATATATGGACTCCTATGAAACCCTTTGTATATGCATGCCTCTAATCCACAAAGGTGTAGAGCATAAGTGTATATAAGAAGCGCTGCTAATGCTACAGTGCTAATTAAGGATATGGACTACATTTTTGCCTACATTTATGAAGAAATTTGATTTTATTAGATATGTTTTTCTGTTATTGTTTAGTTTGTCTTTCGTGATACGTGGACCAGTAAACACGGGCAGGGACTCTATATTTCGCTAACTGCACACTGGGCAAATGTAGTGGTGGGCCTCAAATGTAGATGATGGGCCTTAAAGCCTACATGCTGCACATGTGCATCCATAGCAGACTAGGTTTCTGTGCAGAAAGTGTGCTTATTGCACACTCCTAACACAGTGACTGAGCTGTCATAGATATTGCTCAGTGACTTCTGTCAAATTTTTACTCCACATGGAGAGTCTAATATTGGTTCTAGTATAGATCTGTGAATTCACAGTGTTCTGCTGAGCCCTGATAAAGGGGATGTGTTGCCCCAGAAGCATGTTGGCTGTTTTTTTTTACAAACAATAACATTTATATGAGCTCTTTCATCTTATTTTGGTCTGGAGCTCCTTTCTGTATTCCCATGGTTTGAGCTACTGTTGGGTACCCATCGAGGGAAACCTTGCTGTGTGGGAGGTGCCTCATCAGAGCTATTGAGGTTGTTTGAATTTTTCCTTCAGCTGACTAAAAATAAAAGTCTAAAAGGTCCCAATGCCACTTTGAATATGTTGTTTGGGGGTGTATGAAGGTAGTCATCTTGGTAAAGGCATGTCTTTGCTTCCTCATGTCAAAACCTCCAGTAAGAGCAAGAGTGAACAGTGCAGCAGTCATATCACCAAATTTCACCTCAGATCTCATGAGACTGACAGTCAGACAAGTGTCCTGAGTAGAGTTGAGCGAACCGGCACTGTAAAGTTCGGGTCCGTACCGAACTTTTGGGTGTCCGGGACCCGGACTTTTCAAAAAAAGTCTGGGTTCGGGTCCGGGGTTCTGGTAATTTAATAAAAGTTTTGAAAATTGCTGTAACAAAGTCCTGGAAAGTCCTAGAGGTCTGCAAAAGGAAGGAAAATGGGGGTAAGGGTCGGACAAGTGCCCTACAAAGAAATGGGGACAGGGAAATAACTTAAAAGCATTTTTAAACTAAAATCACATAAAAAAAAAATGGAGGTGGATGCGGACCATCTTCAAACTGTGTGAGAAAAGTCTAAATTAGCGGGAGAAGC
>BLSH010340366.1:135339-154692 GCA_018402905.1 Glandirana rugosa
CGAAGAGGGCGATTAAATCTGAAAAGAGTGTGTCAAACTTCTACCAGGCGTAGGTGGAGGTAAAAAAAAAATGGAGGTGGATGCGGACCATCTTCAAACTGTGTGAGAAAAGTCTAAATTAGCGGGAGAAGCCATATCAGTGTTCTAAAATCATCTTCAAACTGTGTGTGAAAAATCTAAATTAGCCGGGAGAAGCCATATTGCTGTTCTACAATCATCTTCAAACTGTGTGAAAAGTATAAATTAGTGGGAGAAGCCATAGCAGTGTTCTAAAATCATCTTCAAACTGTGTGTGAAAACTATAAATTAGCGGGAGAAGCCATATCACTGTTCTACAATCATCTTCAAACTGTGTGTGAAAAGTAAAAATTAGCGGGAGAAGCCATAGCAGTGATCTAAAATCATCTTCAAAGTGTATGGGAAAAGCCTATTGCAGGGGGATAGAGCCATATTACTGTTCTTCCAGCCGCATAGAGAGCCATATTATTGTTCTAAATTTTAGAACACTGCTATGGCTTCTCCCGCTAATTTATACTTTTCACACACAGTTTGAAGATGATTGTAGAACAGTGATATGGCTTCTCCCGCTAATTTATAGTTTTCACACACAGTTTGAAGATGATTTTGCAACACTGCTATGGCTTCTCCTGCTAATTTATACTTTTCACACACAGTTTGAAGATGATTGTAGAACAGTGATATGGCTTCTCCCGGATAATTTATAGTTGTCACACACAGTTTGAAGATGATTGTAGAACAGTGATATGGCTTCTCCCGCTAATTTATACTTTTCACACACAGTTTGAAGATGATTTTAGAACACTGCTATGGCTTCTCCAGCTAATTTATACTTTTCACACACAGTTTGAAGATGATTGTAGAACAGTGATATGGCTTCTCCCGGCTAATTTAGACTTTTTACACACAGTTTGAAGATGATTGTAGAACAGTGATATGGCTTCTCCCGGCTAATTTAGACTTTTCACACACAGTTTGAAGATGATTTTAGAACACTGATATGGCTTCTCACGCTAATTTCGACTTTTCTCACACAGTTTGAAGATGGTCCACATCCACCTCCATTTTTGATTTTTTTATGTGATTTTAGTTTACAAATGCTTTTAAGTTATTTCTCTGTCCCCATTTCTTTGTAGGGCACTTGTCCGACCCTTACCCCCATTTTCCTTCCTTTTGCAGACCTCTAGGACTTTCCATGACTTTGTTACAGCCATTTTAGTGCCTAAAAGTTCAGGTCCCCATTGATTTCAATGGGGTTCGGGGTCCGAGTCAAAGTTCGGGTTCTGTCCGGACCCAAACCCAGACTTTGTCCTGAAGTTCGGGCGAACCAGCAGAACCCAAACTTGCAGAGGTTCGATCAACTCTAGTCCTGAGTCTTGTACTTTAGATGTACAGCTATGTACTGTAGTTACAGGTGTGCCCAGGACTAAACACGTGCAATTTTTTTGCTCTGAATGTAAATTCAGACAAATTTTTGGTTATTCGGATATTTGGACATATCCGAATCTTTGATTGAAACAGTAATGAATTTTGTTGAAATTCATTTCATTTAGTTTCATTAATTCTTTATCTAACGAATTTCAAGTTTTCCTAATGATTCAAGTACGGATTGGTAGAAAAATGATTGACCGATTCAAATTCTGTGTGAAGAATAGCTGGTTGTTAAAGCGGAGTTCCACCCAGAATTTTTTTTTACATCATTCAAGTCCTTTGCCTATATAGACTTGCCTTTGAAGGAAAAAAAAATTTGTACTCACCCTAAGTCGCTTGTTGCTAGGTGGTTTTTGTATTCTGCCCCTATTTGGTCCTAGGCTCCTTTTTACTTCCTGCTTCCCCTGGCCTTCTTGGAGCTGTGACTCATCATTTCCCAGGAGTCAGTGGGCTTCCTTGTACTGTAAAATCCTGTTATTTCCAGGCAGGAAATTACTCGATTTAAGGCGGAACGAAATCGAGGAGTGCATGATGGTTGCCCACCATGCACTTCTTTCAGGAACAGATGACAGGAGACCCAGGATGGGCTTCAGGTGCCCTCACCTAAAATGGAAAAGCCCAGCAGTGAGAGAAACAAAATTGTGAGTAAAAAATACATGTGATTACTAGGCGGTTTGAAAGTAAGGAAACAAGAGGTTATATCTATTTAGTATTAAGAGTGGATGCCAAAAAAAAAAAAAAATATATATATATATATATATATATATATTTTCTGGGTGGAACTCCACTTTAAGGAGCAGGCCAGGAGGCTGTCAGCAGGCTTCCCTGCTGAGAGGTGAAATGTAAACAAAAAAACGCCAGCAGTAGAAAATTCAGGAAAAAAATGTGTGGGGTGCCCTCAATCCATAGCAGGCCCTTCGGTTCCAGTAGGGATTTTGAGGGGAACCCCACGCCAAAATAAAAAAAAAAGGGTGTGCCCCCCCAAAAATCCATACCAGACCCTTATCCAAGTATGCCAGGAAAGTGGGGGATGAGCGAGTGCCTCCCCTGAACCATTCCAGGCCACATGCATTCAACATGAGAGGGGTGCTTTGGGATTGGGGGATATGCCCTGATGTAGATCAATCCTCAATCAAAATGCTTGCCATACCACTGGACCCAAAAAGAAAAGAAAAAACCCGATGATGTCAGCTTGTGACATCAGTGACCGGGGGCATGCTCGGTCGATAGTGTCACAAGGGAGTGGGGTCACTTGTTGACATCATCAGGTGACTCCATCCCTTAGCTATTTAAGAAATGTCAGATGGCAGCGCAAGCAGTCGGCGTGAGCTTTCTTTTTTGGGGTCCATGGGCTTCGTGATTGACAATGGATCTACACTGGGGGACATTTTTTTTTAATAAATTAATTCTGATAAGCCCCCTGCCTGCAGACCCCACAACCACAGCCCTGGGTTGTGGGGAAGAGGCCCTTGTCCCCATCAACATGGGGACAAGGTGCTTTGGAGCATTATTTAATTATTGACAATTAAAATGGAACCAAAGTCTTTTTGTCTAAGCAGGTTAATTTCAATTGTAAACTTCTGAGAAAGCTCAGATATCTTACATTATGTAATTCATGTAGTACCTTTTCTTGTTTACATTGACAGAAACATGGCACATTCTGCTCATATGTGGCATTTATGCCATGAATAATTTACATAATCTGTAAATAGCCACTTTAATTGATAAATTACTTTCAATGAATGTGGTTTAAAAGAGAACCTGTTTTTACTTTCCTATTTTTTAAACACTGGTTGGTAGAAAAATATCAGCTCTAGCCCAGTTTTTGGGTGATAACACCTTGAATCGGATATCACATCCCTGTGTGCGTTTATTTTGCAGGTACAGCTAACCATGTCACACAATGCAATTCAGTCCAGCAGGGGACACTTTCTTTTCTGTATGTGATAATATTGCCAATTAGAGAGTACATGCTGGGCAATGATTTTTGCCAGTATTAATGCCTCTAGAGCACATATTACAAATAGAAAAATGTGATGTGTGCATAGCCTAATGTGATTAGTATCACCGGTATTTTTGTCCCATCTGTAGTTCTATTTGACTGAAATCATTGTGAAAACAAGTGATCATTCAAAACATTTGCTTCTGTTGAACAACTTTGTCACATAAGTGAAATTTCAGATTTTCTTGTAGCCTGAGAAGACATAGAATCTACACATGTTTTCAATGAAATTGTAAGAAATATCCTTTTTGCATTTTTGATTGACTGGAGGGAAAGTTTGTACAGCTTGCAGAGAATTATTTTACTTGAAAAAAAGACCTTCAATATATTTTTCATCTGTATGCTCTTACTATTTCTTGTAACTAACTTTTCAAGATCCGTGGAAGCAAATTCTGAGAATATTTTCCCTGGAGTTACATAGTCATATAGTCATATGTTATATCATATGTGTTACTATTTTGATGTGTAACACCATATTTCCTAACAATGAGCAAGATTTAATAAAGCTCATTCCATTAAAAAAGTTAAAGTTTTTTTTATTATTAGTGTTTTTTAATGGCTAGTATGCACTGCGAGAAAGCTAAGCTACCTGCCAGGAAAGAAAAAACCCTACAAACCCTACCAATTGTGTTTTTTTGGATAGCTCCATGGTGTTAATTTGATACGACTGCATGGATTTCTAATCATTCTCAAATAAAATTCCTGTTTAAAAAAATATCTTGCTTTCTTTATCATAGCCAAAGTAAGGCATACCTCCTTGAATCATTATATAAGTAATGTGGGTTTTTAACCACCTCGTGCCCACGCTATAGCCAAAAGACAGCTACAGCATGGGCCTTAATTGCCGGGAAGGCATCCATGTATGTCCTCCTGGAAACACACTCTTTGGGGAAAATCTGTGATGGCTGTGATGGCCGTGTCCCTGCCAAATGTAAACATATGAGATCATCTCTCATTGACGGCTCTCCCTCCTCACACAGCGACAGCATGTGAGTGTGGGCAATCACAATGAGTATTCTACAACCTGTTACAGTGCCCAAACAGTGCCCATTAGTGTCACAGTGCCTATCAGTGTCTCTGTATATGGCCAGGCTGTGTAAAAGTCTCCCACATGGAGTATCGCCATAGTCAGGAGGAGTAGCAGAATGTATTTAGGGGTGCGATTTATGCCATGTACATGCTAGGTGTTGGGAATACCTTAGAAATGGACAACTTTGTGTAAAAAAAAATGTTTCAGATTCACACGCCACACGGGAGCCCCTTCATAAGGCATGTGAGACATCACATGCCTGATGAAGGGACCTCGCATGGCTCCAAAATGTTGCACTGCTTTGTGTGATCATGCAATAAAATCCATTTGGATGCTACTTTGTGGATCCATGGTGCACTGGCAAATATCTCCATTAGGCTGTGAAAAAGTCCCACACACATGGTATCACCATACTCAGGAGGAGTAGCAGAATGTGTTTTGGGGTGTAGTTGAAAGTATGCATATACCATGTGAGAGAAATAACCTGTTAATTTGACAATTTTGGGAAAAAAAATCTTCATTTTGCAAAGAATTGTGGGAAAAAATTAAACTTCAAAAAACTCACATGCCTCTTACTAAATACATTGGAATGTCTTCCAAAAAGGGGTAATTTGGGGGGTATTTTTACTTTCCTGGCTTATTACCTGTCAGTGCATCAGGTGTGATCAATTTTCAATGATTGGCCATAGATAGTAGACTCTCTAACTTTAACACAGTCCAAATAATATACACGTATTTGTGTTATTTTTACCAAAGCAATGTAGCAGTATTCATTTTGGCCAACATTTATAAAGAAAAATTACTAATTTGCAACATTTTACAACAGAGACAAAGAAAAATGTGTTTTTTTTTTACAATGTTCAATTTATAGCACAAAAATAAAAATCCCAGTGGTGATTAAATACCACAAAATAAAGTTTTATTTGTATGAAAAAAGGGACAAAACATTCATATGGGCACAGTGTTGCATGACTGAGTAACTGTCATTCAAAGTGTGAGAGCACAGAAAGCTGAAAATTGGACTGGGCAGGGGAGGGGTTTAAGTGCCCAGTAGGCAAGTGATTAACCACTTCCGTACCGGAGGACGTCATATGACGTCCTTGGGTTTGAGTGGTGATATCTGAATGGTGGAAACCATTCAGATACCGTTTTTTTCAGCAGGTGATTCCCTGCAAGATAAAAGTGGTCTTAGCGGCGGATTCGCTGCAAGATCACTTTTATCAGCGGCGGGAGAGGTGCCCCCCCTCCCGCCGCTTTGCGGTCATCTCCGCCGCTTACCGTACCCGCCGGCAGCGGCGGAGATGATCTGATCCTCTCCCCCCAGTGTCTGTGAGCCAACTGAGCGGCTGAAGCCGCTCACTCTGCTCCATAACACGGCCGGCGGAAATGACGTCAGAAATGACGTCTGCCCAACGGTCTTAAAGGGCCCGTTTTTTTTTTCTTCTTTCACTTTTTTCAGATTTTTTTTTTTTATGCATTTGAGTGTAAATATGAGATCTGAGGACTTTTTGACCCCGGATCTCATATTTAAGGTGACCTGTCATGCTTTTTTCTATTACAAGGAATGTTTACATTTCTTGTAATAGGGATAAAAGTGATACATTTTTTTTTAAAGAAAAGTGTAAAAATAAAAAGTAAAAAGCAAAATAAATAATTAAAAAAAAAAAAATTTAAAGCGCTCCGTCCCACCAAGCTCGTGCGCAGAAGCAAACGCATACGTAAGTCCCGCCCACATATGAAAACGGTGTTCAAACCACACATGTGAGGTATCGCCGCGATAGTTAGAGCGAGAGCAACAATTATCGCTCCAGACCTCCTCTGTAACGCAAAACTGCTAACCTGTAGAATTTTTTAAATGTCGCCAATGGAGATTTTTAATTTGCAAAGTTTATCGACATTCCGCGAGCAGACGCAATTTTGAAGCATGACATGTTGGGTATCATTTTACTTGACGTATCATTATTTTTCACAATATGGAAAAAAATTGGCCTAACTTTACTGTTTTCTTATTTTTTAACTAAAAAAACTGAATTTATTAAAAAAAAGCACGCTTGTAAGACCGCTGCGCAAATACGGTGTGACATAAATTTTTTCAATGACCTCCATTTTATTCTCTAGGGTGTTAGGAAAAAAATGTATATAATGTTTGGGGGTTCTAAGTAATTTTATAGCAAAAAAAACTTTTTAACTGGTAAGCACAGAATTCAAGAAACAGGCTTGGTGGGTAAGTGGCTAAATAGCATCTCAAAATTCAACAGCTTTTTTTCTCTTTTTTAAAATCAGCTACCTGCAAAGCAAAATATTAATATTTACAAGTGGCACTGAACACACCACCAAACACCACACTTCTGGGTGTCTTGTAGTGATGTAGCAGTCAGTGGAAGTATCCGCAGTGCACATTGGCAGATACTGACAAATGACGCTTCAAGTGCTGGATTCAATAGATCCTTCAACAAGCATCATTCTTCAGTTCCTCAAAGTTCGGTGTTAATTATTGGCTTTGCAGGGATCTTTTCTTTTAACTTTAAGGAAACCTAGTTGTCAGAGCAACCATACCAAAGTGTTGTGCAGCATTTAGCAGACACCAATACAGTCAAAATAGACTCATCAAAACTACCAATAATAATCAGCAAGGTTAAACTAAATTCTATTGCTATAATTTATTTTCCAATAATATTGCACTGCTTGTAGAAATAACATCTGTAATGTGTTGCCTGTTATCCTATTTCTTCCTTTATTGTCCTTTTCTGTTCTTGCTCAACAGGAAATGAATAGTTCCATGTTCATTGGATAAATTTACATTTACAGTTTGCTGAATATTTATATTTTGTGTTTTTTAATGAAAAAGTCAAGTTCCCGTATCAATCAGAGTATGTATAATACAATTACTTTTAAACCTTCTTACCACTCTGTGTTAAACATTCACCATTTTGGCATGGTGAATCATTTATTTTATAAATGATTAGTCTACTGAAAACAAGCAATGTTGCATATCATTGCACATCACATGCCCTACAAATAAGGATTTTAGCCTAAAAATGACATTTCCATTTGTCCTATTTTGCCCCTTTTACCCAACATTGTTTAATATAAATAATCCAATGAAGGGGGCGTGTCTGACCGGGATCCAAGATGGCCGAGTGAGAGACTAACTCCGGCTCCTCCGAGCACATCAACGGCCCGCATCGGAAACACAGGGGTCTCACCCACTTCCCAAACAGGCGTTCTACCTCCCCATAACACGTGGAACAATGACTGGCAAGAGGTAAGATGATCAGAAGCTGCAAAAGCGTATGGCCTACTTCAAACACCACCCGCATGGAGACAGACAAAATGGCGCCAGCACATCTCCGCAGGCGAGCGCCCGCACCTCTCCCTCTGCATCTCAAGCTGACTGCCCAGGCAGCGTACGCTCTGAGAAGAAGCAGCAGCACACAGCCACCTCCACTCTAACTTCTGGCAGCCAGGGAAGAACAGATTCAGGTTGGATGGAGGTCATGGAACCCTGGAGGTAAGCCCTATAATATATAATAGGGAAGACATGAGGGAGCTCCCTGGCAATATAGAAGGGTTCCCAACAGCTAACAAACCAATTTTGGACACTGTCCTCAAGGACATGCTCATGTCCCTCAGATCCTCAATTCAATCTGACTTAGCAAGCTGCATGCACAGATTTGATAAGGATCTTCAAGCGGTGGAACAAAGAGTTGACCATGTTGAATGGGGGAATTTGCCACCACCATAAATGATCTAATAGACGCCCATGATAACAAGGATGAGGACATGGACTGGGTTGAAAACAAACTGGCAGATATTGAGGATTGTTCGAGGAGGAATAACCTCAAAATTAGGGGGGTACCTGAGAGCATCCAACAGGAGAACCTCCATAATTATGCCATCAACATGTTAAAAGCCATCCTCCCAGATGCAACAGATTTAGATGTCACTATTGATAGAATACACAGGCTACCTAAGCCCTCTTAGGTGTAATCCTACACCTGCATTTTTTTCAGACAAAATAAAAAATCATGGCTGCTGCCCGCAACAAATCCCAGATCCCTCACCAATATGTTGATCTCCAATTCTATGCTGACCTGTCTCAACATACGCTGTGAAAATGAAGGAACCTGACCACCATAACAAAAGCCCTGCAAAATTATCATGTCAGCTATAGGTGGGGTTACCCCACAAAAATCACAATCACCCATGAGGGTACCATACATGTAGTGGACACTATGGAAAAAGGTCTCACTTTCTTGAAGAAATGGAAAAAAAATCCTGAACCTCAAGGACCTACATCCTCAAAACCAGGCACTCAACATGCCAACCCAGAGTGGCAAATAGTTACAAACAAAAATGCACAGAAACATAAATAATATAAGGGTGCTTTACCCCTCCCTGTCATGAAGCATTATCGAGCGACAGTCCCTCCAGGACCAAAACTATTTGACAAACTTTGCCCACCACTTTTGAGCAGCACCTGAGCTGCACACAGATTAATTTAAAACATACTGTTTTTATCTCATTATGGGACATTTGAAAAATGTTCGTTCTTTGTTACTATTTGTTTTCTTTTTATGTTGTTGGAGCTCAGCTTTGGGCCGCAGCCCTCCACCACAGCTGGAACAAGCAAGAAACGTCAAAACGTCATTATCCGAAAAGCATCAGAATGGGAACAAGAACAAAACATACCAACTTCCTCCACTAGAGGCCACCGCCGGACTACTGTAAGTGAAATCTTCTATCTCAACATATTAAAGTGGTAGTATACCCTCCTATCATTTTCAGCCAAGGAAGCTGCCATCTTGGCCTCTTTTTAATCTACAACTGCCATGATGCTGCACATGTGATCAGCTATGACACCAGCCATTGGATGGTTTGACAGTTTGGTTTAGAGCACAACCAACGGGAGTGTTACATTTCCGGCACGTGCCGGAAATGTAACTGGTTTTTAAACTGTTAAATGGATGGGTTTACTACCGCTTTAAGCACTACCACAACAAATCCAACATGGGAATAACTTTTCTATCAGTTAATGCTAAAGGCCTCAACCATCCCATTAAACGTAAATCATTATGGCAAGAAGCTCTAAAATACAAATGTGATATTCTTTGTGCTCAAGAGACACATTTTCATAAAGAAACCCCTTCAAAATGCACCCACAAGAACTTCCCCAATGTTTTCACAGCTAGTGCGGACTGTAAGAAAAGAGGGGTATTGATAGCTATCAAAGACACAGTATCCTTTAACCTAATCAAGGAAATTAAAGACATGAAGTGCCATTACCTCATCATTATTTGTGAGCTAAACGCTGCTAAATACACAATAGTTAATGTGTACGCTCCTAACACCCATCAGCTGTCCTTCTTAAACAAACTGATGGGTCTCATCAGAAGGGAAAAAATAGGTTTGCTACTAATGTGCGGAGACTTCAACTTATTACCAAATCCAAATGTTGATAACACCTCTTTTCCAAAAATAACCCAACATCACTACAACCCTTCATTAACCAAAATGATCTCTATGATGGGTGGAAATGCCTGAACGCGAATGATAGAGATTATAGTTTTTATTCCGCACCTCACCAGAGTTACAGTAGAATTGTTCTCTTTCTCATTGAACATGACCTAATGATGAGATCGTTATCATCCACCATAAACAGTATAACCTGGTCTGATCATGCTTCATGAAGGACGCTTTATCAACCAACTCAACCTATATTTGGAGACTGAACTCGAAAAGTATTCAAATTCCTGATTTCCAGAAGGAGATTGAAACATATTTACTTGACTATTTCGAAGACAATATGTCCTCAGTCGAAAAGCTATTTGTGCTGTGGAATGCACATGAGGCATTCATTAGAGAAATGTTCATTAAAATAGGGGAGAGGGCGAAGAGGCAGCAAATGCAGCGGATAGACAACTTAACCGAATCTACCCAAACCCTAGATTCCCAGAACAAAACAAACCCCAACCCCCATCTGTCTCAACTGCTATCACACAAAAGACATGAATTGCGCTGTCTTCTATTGGGCAATTTTGAAAAGATGACTAAAAAACTAAAAATGTCCTATTATGTCAGTGGCAACAACGCTTGAGAGGTATGAGGTTTCCTGATACACCCAAAAACAAGGGTCAAGGCATATCATCCCCAAGCAATTGCAAACGTGTTTAGTGATTACTACAGCTATTTGCACAATCTAAAATTAGACCCTGCTATTATCCTTACACCGTTCACGAAGGACTAACAGTTAACTACTTCCCATTTCTTGATACACTAAAGGCTAAACTTCAAAATCTATCAAAAACTGAACATTCTTGGTCGGGAAGACTGGCATTGTTTAATATGTTACTCCTTTATCTATTTAGAACACTGCCAATACCAGTCCCCAATATTTTTTTCTAAAGGCACAATCATTACTAAACTGCTACCTTTGGAAAGGAAAGAAAGTGAGGTGCCCATTTAGCAAATTAGTACTTTCCAGGAGAGCAGGAGTTATGGGTCAAGTAGTTCTCAAAGATTATTACAAGGGGGTTATCCTAACTCAGTTAAAGGCATGGTTTTGATCCTCCCCCAGCACTTTATGGACAGAATTAGAGACCTCACAAGTTCCAGGAAACAATCTATACAACTTCATGCTGACTGCAAACCTCAATAAAAATGCACCACTTGCACCTACCATCAAAGCAGCTATATTATCCTGGCTACAAATTTCAAACATGTCTCACATGAATGAAACTAAAATTTCACTCCCAATCCCTATTCTTAGCCTAGCCACACTGATTCCTGATCTTAATATCTCAAATTGGTCAACCAACGGCATCAATACAGTGAGAGATTTTTTAACAGGCCCAACTGTGAAAACATTCCAAGCTTTGCAAATAGAATACAAAATCTCTGATAGGGGATACTATAAATACCTGCAAATTCAACATTTCTTAAATAATTCTCATGACCATTGAACTCCACTGGAGAGTAGCTAATTTCTATAAATCACCAAACAATAAACTCAAAGGCATATCCTTATTTTACAACACTCTGAACTTAAAAGACACATTCATCAAAACCACTACCTACTCGCAATGGGAGGGAGAACATCCACATGGGAAAAAGCCCTAACCTCAACACTTGCAGCTTCCAAGAACATTAACCTATGGGAATTGACCCAAAAAATTGCGCTGAAGTGGTACTTAACACCTTAGCGTATTGCGTATTTTGCACCTCATCTCTCTGACAGATGTTGGAGGGGACGCGGAGAGTGTGGAAAGCTCATCCACATACTTTGGAGGTGTCCCTCACTCTCAACATTCTGGGGAAAAATAGCAGTTATACTCAATCAGGTTTCAGGATTACAAATTCCTCTATCACCAGGATTAGCCTTGTGCTCCTTAACCATAGATCAAATCCCATATTCAATGAGGACAGTAGCAATCCACATACTATTGTTGGCGCGACTAACCATATTTAGGCACTGGAAGGAGGTTAATCCCCCTATAGTGAAGGAAGTGATCCAAACCACCCAAACCCATGCCTCCTACGAAATAACGTTTGCCGCAGCAAAAAATAGTTACAAAAAATCTTTGAAGCTTTGGGAACCTTGGAAAAGATGGCTGACCAACCAAAACCTGCAAGGACTGAAATTCTAAAAGCCCGTATGATAACTTAGTGACTATTGTAAAGTGGCCTCTAACTTGCCCAACAGTACGAGGGTCTGTGACTCATGGCTTCTGTAATGTTTGTTTCTTTTGCTTTATGGTTGTTGCATAATTACTGTATACGTATTGTAATCTAAACGTCGTAAAAGCTTTGAAGTACATACCGTATGTAATTTAAACTCTGACCCAACCTCAGGGACCTGGGGTGGGATTGCTTCCAGAAGGGGGGGGCGAGGTCCCTACACCGGGAAATTAATTGACCCCTGAGGGGCGCTCGGCCGGGACCTCACTAACCCTTTGAGAGGGTCACCTCCCTTGAGATTGACTGAAAGGTATTATACCATACTAAATGTTCTAAATAAGGAAAGTACTTTGGATGAATAATCCAATGAGCAATGATTGTTAATTAGAACAAATTCAGGCATGGTATGGATTCAATATCATCTTTATAATTATTCCACAAAGGATTCCTAATTGATTACATATTAGAAGTAATAACTGTCCAGTATTGCCATCTGCTTACAATCAGATTCCAAACTGAACTGGAAATATTAGTTTGAAAGTGAATGTTTGAACCTGATTGGAGGATGTAGGGCAAAATAATTTATTAGTTACAGGTACTTATATACCTGTAACTAATAAATTATATCAAGTTTATGTAGCGCTTTACTTATTTATATATATACACAGTATATATATATATATATATATATATATATATATATATATATATATATATATATACATATATATATATTATACATTTACATCACTCCCTACCCTCAAGGAGCTTTCAATTTAAGGTCTCTAACTCACATTCATACATATACATACCAGTAGAGTTGAGCGAACCCGAACTGTAAAGTTCGGGTTCGTACCGAACTTTGGGGTGTCCGTGACCCGGACCCGAACCCAAACATTTGAAAAAAGTTTGGGTTTGAGTTCTGGGTTTGGGTATTTGATCACGCATGTTGAATAGCTGCAGGGCATCTAATCAACAAGCTTTTCACTGGTTTGCCCTTAGAAGCCATCACAGCCATGCCTACTAATGTCATGGTTGTGATTGGCCAGTGCATCATATGACCCAACCTTTTATAAGCTGGAGCTATCTCCAGCAATCTGTCCCTAAAAGCTACTGCTTTTAGGGACAGATTGCAGATCTCATCCTGTATTACAGAACGATCTGACTGGACTAGGTAGAGTCTACTGCTTAAAGGGACAGATTATTGTTCTAAAATCATCTTCTAGTTCTATAGGGTCAGGTTCCTGCTGTTGCTGTAAGGGACAGATTATTGTTCTAAAATCATCGCCTACTCCTATAGGGTCAGGTTCCTGCTGTTGCTGTAAAGGACAGATTATTGTTCTAAAATCATTTTGCAGCCCTCTAGCACTTTCCAGGACTTTTTTTACAGTCATTTTTGTCCCGAAAAGTTCGGGTCCCCATTGAATTCAATGGGGTTCGGGGTAAAGTTCGGGTCAAGTTCGGTACCGAACCCATACTTTTTCCTGAAGTTCGGCCAAACCCACTGAACCCGAACATCCAGGTGTTCACTCAACTCTACATACCAGGGCCAATTTTAGGTAGGATCCAATTAACCTACCACCATGTCTATAGAGTGTGATAGGAAACTAGCGTACCCAGAGGAAACCCACACAGGCACTGGGAGAAAATGTACCTTTGTGCAGGTAGTGCCATGGTTGAGATTCAAACTGAAAACCCTAGTGATGCTAAGTAAAAGTGCTAACCACTGTGCTGAACTTATAATCCAGTTCTTACTTGAGACAAATGGCAACTGAATTCTTCTTTTGAATGCAAGGACTATTAAGAGGTATGTTGAGTAACAATAGAAAAACATTCATTTGCCACAGAGGGCCCAGTGCTGTGTCAATTGATGTCATCTTCAGCTTCAGCCATTGGGAGACAACATGGCTATGATACTTGCATATAATTGTGATAACCAATGAAGGGGTTCAGTATTGTGTCACACAGGTAAAACCACTAGCATTCATAATATACTGTAGTTTATATTACAAATGTGTAAATGTATGTATCTAATCAATGTGGCTTAATGGAAAAATTATTTTAACTATTTCTGTGGTGAAATATTTTTAATGATATTAGACTGTGCTAATCACAATAGCAAAATTAGTATTTATGATTAAGCACATTCAGGGTGAAATGCATCAGTGCGGTATGGCCAAGATTCAGAAAATGTAGCTGAAGTCTTTTTAGCTTACCAGATGTGGTTGATGTATGTGGTGTGTGCCCCCTAATTTTGCTATTGTGATTGATCCATAAAGTAAGGCATGCTCCTAAAGGAAAACTGATGCAAGCATGAATGGGAAGCATTTTCTTACACATACTGCATGATTCTCATTAGGTCAACATATCCTTATCTTTATTTACACTCTAAAAAAAATTCAAGTTGTATACTATGGCTTAACTAGCACTAGTTAACTATTGTCTTTTTTCTTGACTCTAAAGCTAAAAGGGTTCTAATGTTTCACTCAAGCTTTAAGGTCTTATTTATCCATAATAATACATATACACACAAAAGGAATGAAATTTCATCCAGATGTGTCATGACTTGGAAAGAATTAAAGAACAACTTCTTTAACTCCATCCAATATAAATATATTATAAGTTGTTGGCTGGGTCCTTTCAAACTGATAATGAAAGCGAGGTCTGAGTCATCACAAAGGGTTTTTCTGCAAATCAGAACATTGGTTAATCAATAATAAAATTGATGAAATATATATCAAAGGCATTATTTGGACATGGAGTGGATCTTCATGCAAATATAAAAAAAGGAAGCTCTGTATAGTATTTTCAGTATTTTGTAAATCATTAAATGTAAATGAAAAGATATAAAAGATACATGAACCCTTCCATTCTAAAACAAATATTTCAGTTTAAAATAGAAAAAGGAAGTCAAAAGATTTGTTTGTGTGTGTGTGTGCATATATATATATATATATGTATATATACACAACAGCCATGCTACAGAATCCTACAAGGTTTCAATCTTAGGATGGGGGAGCTCTCCACTTATAATCATAAAAGAAAAAAAATGCAATGGATATGGGCTCAACCCCTCTATTGTATTAAGGCAAGTATATCTCAAATATAGGGAGCAAAAGGCAAAAAAGCTATACAGAGTAGAGGTGCAATGAGGTGTATGAGCACTAAAAAATCCCACATTAACAAACATTTATCACAAGACATTTAAAATTAATTTACACCTAAACTGCTCCTGTTCCTGGATATATATACCGTATATACTCGTGTATAAGTCGACCCGTGTATAAGCCGACCCCCCTACTTTTGCCCAAAAAATATGGGAAAACTTATTGACCCACGTATAAGCCTAGGGTGTGAAATGCAGCAGCCAGAACACAGGGACAGGGAGCCAGAACACAGGGACAGGGTGCCAGAACACAGGGACAGGGTGCCAGAACACAGGAACAGGGTGCCAGAACACAGGGACAGGGAGCCAGAACACAGGGACAGGGTGCCAGAACACAGGGACAGGGAGCCAGAACACAGGAACAGGGTGCCAGAACACAGGGACAGTGTGCCAGAACACAGGGACAGGGTGCCAGAACACAGGGACAGGGAGCCAGAACACAGGGATTTTAGCCAGAACACAAGGATTTTAATGCCAGGACACAGGGATTTTAATGCCATGACACAGGGATTTTAATGCCAGGACACAGAGACTGTAGCCAGAGCACATAAGGGATGAGTTAGGTAGTTTAGTTTCACATTAAATAGAGCTGTGCTGCTTCTAAGAGCCGTTCTGTGCTTTGTAAGTGTGATTAAACACATTGGAATGCTGAGAATGCAGAGAGAGAGCTGCAGCTCTTCACGGAGATCAGGAGGTGGGTGGGACTGAACAGCTAACATCAGCTTGTCCCGCCCACCTGCCGACATCAAGCTGAGAATCTGACACCTCTCTCAGCATTCTCTACATTCCAATGTGTTTAATCACAGTTACCAAGCACAGAACGGCTCTTAGAAGCAGCACGGCTCTGTTTAATATGAAACTACTGATCACCCACAGACACTGACTCAGGTATAAGTCGAGGAGGGTCTTTTTCAGCACAAAAAATGTGCTGAAAAACTTGACTTATACACGAGTATATACGGTATATATATATATATATATATATATATATATATATATATATCCTCATAATTTCATAAACTTGTAACAATTACTATCATATATGGATTGTAATATATCATATATGTATGTATGGACTGGGTGGCCACCCTATTTGCATCAGAAAAATATTAATAAAGATTAAGGAAGTGACCCTCATGTGCTTTGTAATAAAGGATTACGGTACTTGTTAAAAAAGTGATGGAAAAGGAGTGGTAAAAGTATTCATATCCCTTGAAATTTTCCACATTTTGTCATGTTACAAGCAACAAACGTAAATGTATTTTATTATGTGATAGACCAACACAAAGTGGCACATAATTGTGAATTGGAAGGAAAATGACAAATGATTTTCCACATTTTTTACACATAAATATGTGAAAAGTGTGGCGTGCATTTGTAATCAGCCCCTTTACTCTGATACTCCTAACTAAAAGCTAGTGGAACCAATTGCCTTCAGAAGTCACCTAATTAGTAAGTAGAGTCCATCTGTGTGTAATTTAAGCTCACTATAAATAAAGTTGTTCTGTGAAGCCCTCTGAGGTTTGTTAGAGAATCTTGGTGAACAAACAGCATCATGAAGGCCATGTAACACACCAGACAGGTCAGGGATAAAGTTGTGGAGAAGTTTAAAGTAGGGTTAGGTTATAAAAAATATATATCCCAAGCTTTGAACGTTTCACGGAGCACTGTTCAATTCATCACCCCAAAATGGAAAGAGTACAACTGCAAACCTACCAAGACATGGCCGGCCACCTAAACTGACAGGCTAGGCAATGAGAGCATTAATCAGAGAAGCAGGCAAGAGGCCCATGGTAACTCTGGAGGAGCTGCAGAGATCCACAGCTCAGGTGGGAGAATCTGTCCACAGGGCAACTATTAGTCATGCATTCCACAAATCTGGCCTTTATGGAAGAGTGGCAAGTAGAAAGCCATTGTTGAAAGAAAGCCATAAGAATTCCAATTTTCCCGTTTGCGAGAAGCCATGTGGAGGACACAGCAAACATGTGGAAGAAGATGAGACCAAAATTGAACTTTTTGATCTAAAACGAAAACACTATGTGTGGCAGAATACTGCACATCACCCTAAACATACCATCCCCACTGTGAAACATGGTGGTGGCAGCATCATGTTGTAGGGATCCATTTCTTCAGCAGGGACAGGGATGCTGGTCAGAGTTGATGGGAAGATGGGTGAAGCCAAATACAGGGCAATCTTAGAAGAAAACATGTTAGAGTGTGCAAAAGGCTTGAGACTATGGTGGAGGTTCACCTTCCAGCAGGACAATTACCCTAAATATACAGGGATGCTGGTCAGAGTTGATGGGAAGTTGGATGGAGCCAAATACAGGGCAATCTTAGAAGAAAACCTGTTAGAGTCTGCAAAAAACTTGAGACTGGGGTGGAGGTTCACCTTCCAGCAGGACAATGACCCTAAATATACAGCTAGAGCTACAATGGATTGGTTTAGATGAAAGAATATTCATGTGTTAGAATGGCCAAGTCAAAGTCCAGACCTAAATCCAATTGAGAATCTGTGACAAGACTTGGAAAATGCTATTCACAGATGCTCTTCATGTGCACGTGGAAAGCTGGTAGAGACATCCCCAAAAAGTCTTGCAGCCATAAGTGTGTGCAGCCTACTATACTAAATTGTGCACCCAAAAGCTCAAACACACATGCCTTTCTCTACATCCTCAGCTGCACGGGTCAGTGAATTAATTGGCCTGTGCCGAGTGGCTTCCTGTTCATTCACAAACTGAAGCAAGCAGTTTACAATGCGTCAGTTATGAATGGATGCACTTGCTTACAGTGTCCATTCATAACTGAAGCATAATGTTCATTTAGAAAAGGAAGCGCCTGGTAATTTACATATTTACTAGCCTTGTCCCCCGCTCTCCATCCTGAAACATCCTCCGGAGCAGCTGGGAGAGGAGGGAAGTCAGTGGGGGGGGGCCTGGGCAGTAGGGGGAATGGGCACTGCACATGGTGATTAGGGTATGCCCAGGCACACTTGGCACACCCCCTGCACACGCCTATGCTCGCAGCTGTAATTGCAGCGAAAAGCGATTCTACAAAGTATTGACTGAATACAAATGCATGCCACACTTTTCACATATTTATTTGTAAACAATTTCAAAAACGATTTATCATTTTCCTTCCATTCACAATTATATGCCACTTTGTGTTGGTCTATCACATAAAATTCCAATAAAATACATTTACGTTTTTGGCTGTAACATGACAAATTTGGAAAATATCAAGGGGTATGAATACTCTTTCAAGGCACTGCACACATATATATATATATATATATATATATATATATATATATATATATACAGTTGTATGCAAAAGTTTAGGAACCCCTGACAATTTCCATGATTGTCATTTATAAATATTTGGGTGTTTGGATCTGCAATTTCATTTTGATCTATCAACTGACTGAAGGACAAAGTAATATTTCAGTAGTGAAATGAGGTTTATTGGATTAACAGAAAATGTGCAATATGCATCAAAACTAAATTAGACAGGTGCATAAATGTGGGCACCCTTGTCGTTTTGTTGATTTGAATGCCTGTAACTAGAGTTGAGCGAACACCTGGACGTTCGGGTTCGGAGGGTCCGTACGAACTTTGGGAAAAAGTCCAGGTTCGGCACCGAACGTTGCCCGAACATTATCCCGGACACCGAACCCCATTGAGGTCAATGGGGACCCGAACTTTTAGGCACAAAAATGGCTGTAACAATGTCCTGGCAAGTGCTAGAGGGCTGCAAAAAGGAAGTAAAATGGGGGTAAGAGTAGGGCAAGTGCCCTACAAAAAAATGGGGATAGGGAAAATAAATTAAAATTAAATAAAAAAATGGGAAGGGGGGTGGATGTGGAGTAGGAGCCTAGAGGTTGACTAGGCCGTGACCATGGCAGTGTAGGTGGAAGTGGCGGTGGTCGAGGAGGAGAAGGAGGTAGCCAACATGGTATTTTTTTTGTTTGTTTATAATTGGGGTAGCCCCCAAAATATTGAGGCCTATTCAAAAAAACAAGTGTATGAA
>BLSH010340366.1:157655-167776 GCA_018402905.1 Glandirana rugosa
TTAGTAGAGGATCAAGATTTCCATCTCAAAGGTCGACAACGAATCTCCCTGTCTAATAACAAGTTTTTGGTAACGGATAAGGATATGCCGGTCCAAGGTCGACAACGACATTCACTGTCTAATAAATAACAAGTGTTTAGTAGAGGATCAAGATTTCCCTCTCGAAGATCGACAACCACACTCGTCACGTAAAGAACGTGGTTTTATTTTTCAGGCCGATTCAACCACAAAAGGTTTTTTTCCATAATTAACCAAAATTATTTATGAATGTATCTCGATGTATCATGTAAACGCCTGGGTTACTCCTCTCGTTTATTCCCTGCACCAGTACCACGACGACCACTACGACAGGAGGTTCACCAACACCACCAACACCAGCAGCACCAGCATCACCAGCAGCACCATGACCACGTCCCTTATTTGCTCTCCTCATTGGGTCCGCAAATGTACTATGTAGCTCTATGTAAGTATTTATTAAAACCAATTAATACCTTTTTTTGGAAAACACCAACTTAGCCGGACTTTTTATTTTGGTGCAAGAAATGCACTGCTCACACCAACAGCTAGAAGCTCTCCCTTTAGAACTAGGAGATGATTTGTGAACAATAAATAATCTGTCACTTACAGCAACAGCTGGAACCTGGCCGTATAGGAATAGGCAATGGTTTTTGAACAATAATCTGTCCCTCTAAGCAACAGCTGGAAACTCTACCTTTAGAACTAGGAGATGATTTTTGAACAATAATGTGTCACTTACAGCAACAGCTGGCCCTATAGGAGTAGGCAATGATTTTTGAACAATAATCTGTCCCTCTAAGCAGAAGCCTCTACCTAGTGCAGTCAGATCGCTCAAAGCAGCAGTATGTGAAATCTCAAATTACTCCCACAATCTGATTGTTGTGTACGATCCCACAATCTGATTGTTGTGTACGATCGTAAAGATCGTTGTGTTAGGCAGGGTTTGTTCTGCAATGTGTCACTCAAAGCAGCAGTATGTGAAATCTCAAATTACTCCAACAATCTGATCGCTGTGTACGTCGTTGTGGTAGGCAGAGTTTGATCTGCAATCTGCAACTCAAAGCAGCAGTATGTGAAATCTCAAATTACTCCAACAATCTGTTCGTTGTGTACGATCGTAACGATCGTTGTGTTAGGCAGAGTTTGATCTGCAATCTGCAACTGAAAGCAGCAGTATGTGAGATCTAAAATTTCTGCTATCTGTCCCTTAGAGCAACAGCACAGCAGTAGTAATCTCAGAATGCAGGATCAGATGTTAAAATGTCTGTAATCTCTCCCTCACGCCGGCAGCTTCCTCTCCCTACACTAACCCAAGTGCATGTGACATGCAGCACTGTAACTCCAGCTTATAAAGAGGCTGGGTCACATGATGCACTGGCCAATCAGAGCCATGCCATTAGTAGGCATGGCTGTGATGGCTTCTAAGGGCAAACCAGTGAAATGTTTGTTGATTGGCTGCCCTGCAGCTATTCAACATGCATGATCAACTACCAGAACCCAGAACCCGAACCCGAACGTTTTTTGAAATGTCCGTGTTCGGGTCGGGGTCCCGGACACCCGAAAGTTCGGTACGGACCCGAACTTTACAGTCCGGGTTCGCTCAACACTACCTGTAACTACTTAGCACTGATTAATTGGAACACACAATTGTTTTGGTGAGCTCATTAAGCCTTGAACTTCATAGACAGGTGCATCCAATCACGAGAAAAGGTATTTAAGGTGGCCAATTGCACATAAAATATTGTAGAGGCAAATGCGAAGGATGGTGAGAGCAGTCAAAAACAGCCCACTGACCTCCTCCAAAGACCTACAACGTCAACTTGCTGCAGATGGTGTCACTGTGCATCGTTCAACAATTCAGTGCACTTTGCACAGGGAGAAGCTGTATGGGAGAGTGATGCGAAAGAAGCCTTTTCTGCACACAAGCCACAAATGGAATCACTTGAGGTATGCAAATGCACATTTGGACAAAGATTGAGTTATTTGGTCATAACTAGAGTTGAGCGGACACCTGGATGTTCGGGTTCAGTGGGTTCGGCGGAACTTCGCGAAAAAGTTCGAGTTCGGCCCCGAACTTGACACCAAACCCCGAACCCCATTGAAGTCAATGGTGACCCGAACGTTTGGGCACTAAAATGGCTTTAAAAAAGTCCTGGAAAGGGCTAGAGGGCTGCAAAAGGAAGCAACATGGGGGTAAGAGTAGGACAAATGCCCTGCAAACAAATGTGGAAAGGGAAATAACTTAAAATCACATAAAAAAAAAATTTAGGAGGTGGATGTGGAGTAGGAGGTTGAGGAGGTGGTGACCGTGGCGGTGTAGGTGGAAGTGGCGGTGGAGGAGGAGGAGGTAGCCAACACTGTTTTTTGTTTGTTTGTTTTTTCTTCTAATTGTGGTAGCCCCCAAACTATTGAAAAAAAAAAAGAATAAGTTCACTTAAGTATACCAATGGCTGTGTGAGGCCGGTATAAATGTCTATTCTGCACAAGGTACAGACAAGTCTTGGGGGATCCATGCCTGGTTCATTTTAATAAAGGTTAGCTTGTCCACGTTGGCCGTGGACAGGCGGCTGCGCTTGTCTGTGATAATGCCCCCTGCTGTGCTAAACACACGTTCAGACAATACACTGGCTGCAGGGCAGGCCAGCACCTCCAAGGCATAAATGGCAAGCTCAGGCCATGTGCCCAATTTGGAGACCCAGAAGTTGAATGGGGCAGACCCATCAGTCAGTACATGTAGGCGTGTGCACATATTATTCCACCATGTTGCTGAAATGCTGCCCCCTGCTAAAACATTGCTGGTGGTGCTGTTTGTTGTGGCGTGCTGCTGACAAAGCTTTTCCACATTTTGGCCATGCTAACCCTGCCTTCTGAGGTGCTGGCGGTGCCACAGCTGTGTTGGCGACCTCTTCCTCCTCCTCTGCCTTCGCATTGTGCTTCCATTGAGCCCCCGGTGTCATTTGGGAATGCCCTCAGCAGCGCGTCTACCAGCGTGCGCTTGTAGTCGCGCATCTTCCTCTCACACTCCAGTGAGGGAATTAAGGATGGCACGTTGTCCTTGTAATGGGGATCCAGCAGGGTGGCCACCCAGTAATCAGCACAAGTTACAATGGGGGCAACTCGGCTGTCGTTGCACAGGCACTGCAACATGTAGTCACTCATGTGTGCCAGGCTGCCCAGAGGCAAAGACAAGCTGTCCTCTGTGGGAGGTGTATCATTTGTGTCCTCCGTATCCCCCCTGCCACGTTCCAGTGATGCCCACGAGCTGCGTAGGGTTTCACCCTGCTGTGAACACAGTTCCTCCTCCTCATCCTCATCCTCCAGAACTGTGCACTGGCTTGAAAATTTTTTACCTGGCCTATGCTGGTGAAGGAACCCACCCTCCGAGCCACTTGTGAATGACTGGCCTGATAACCGTGGAAATTACCCATCTTCCTCCTCCTCTTCCTCCTGTGCCACATCCTCTTCCATCATCGCCCAGTGGAGTACTCAAAACACTGCAATATGGTACACAGGTCTCACGTGGAGGCCCACTCATTGGTGGTGAAGTGGTGCTGTTCCGCAGAGCGACTGACCCGGGGATGCTGCAGCTGAAACTCCATGATTGCCTGCTGCTGCTCGCACAGTCTCTCCAGCATGTGCAAGGTGGAGTTCCACCTTGTGGGCATGTCGCATATGAGGCGGTGAGCAGGAAGGCTGAAGTTCCACTGCAGAGCAGACAGATGAGCAGCAGCAGGGTGAGAATGCCGAAAGCACGCACAGACGGCCCGCACTTTCTGCAGCAGCTCTGACATATCCGGGTAGTTTTTTAGAAATTTCTGCACCATAAAATTCAGCACATGCGCCAGGCAAAGGATGTGCGTCAAACCGGCTAGGCCCAGAGCTGCTACAAGATTTCGCCCATTATCGCACACCACCAGGCCGGGCTTGAGGCTCAGTGGCAACGACCACTCATCGATCTGTTGTTCAATGCCCGTCCACAGCTCCTGCGCAGTGTGGGGTTTATCCCCCAAACATAGTTTTAAAACAGCCTGCTGTCGTTTCCCCCTGGATGTGCTGAAGTTGGTGGTGAAGGTGTTACGCTGACCGGATGAGGAGGTGGTAGAGGAGGAGGAAGCGGAGTAGGAGGCAACAGGAGGCAAAGAGAAATGCCCTGCAATTCTCTGTGGTGGAAGGACATGCGCCAAACTGCTATTCACCTCAGGCCCACCCGCCACTACATTTGCCCAGTGTGCAGTTAGCGAGATATAGCGTCCCTGCCCGTGCTTACTGGTCCACGTATCAGTGGTTATGTGGATGGCATTGCGCAGTGCACACTTGATCTTGTCCCCGACTTGTTTGTGCAGGGAAGGGATGGCCGCAAAAGTAGTATTTATAATATTTTTTTTTTAAAACCAGCAATGTAGACACACTTTTTATTTTTGTGCAAGAAGTGCACCGCTGGCTGCAAATGTAGTATTTAGAATATTTTTTTTTTAAAACCAGCAATGTAGACACACTTTTTTTTGTGCAAGAAATGCCCCACTGGCCGCAAATGTAATATTTTGCACAAATAAAAAAAAAAAATTAATTTGTCTTACTGCAGTGTAAAAGCAGTATCTAAATATGCCAAAATGTTGCTAACTGAACTAACAGAACACGATTAAAGTAGTGTCCCTGACACAAAAGCAGTTGCAAGTGCACTGCACTTGCAAAAATGGCTGTAAATGCCCACCCAACAAACAGAAAAAATGCTTATGTTTTCTATGAGGCACTTTGCTTAGCAAACAAAATGTACTCTAGCAAACAAAAATCTCCCACCCTACCCACCCACCAATAAATCGCTGTTTTTAAAAGATTTTCTAAAGCTAATCTGTTCCTCACAGCAGCAGCAGCATCCTCTTCCTACACTAGTATGAGATGATTTTCTAAAGCTATTCTGTCCCTCACACCAGCAGCAGCATCCTCTCCCTACACTAGTATGAGATGATGTGACATGCAGCACTACGTGACTCCAGCTTATATAGAGGCTGGGTCACATGATGCACTGGCCAATCACAGCCAAGCCATTAGTAGGCATGGCTGTGATGGCTTCTAAGGGCAAATGAGTGAAACGCTTGTTGATTGGCTGCCCTGCAGCTATTCAAAAGGCGCAAAAAAAAACCCGAACCCAGACTTTTTCCCAAATGTCCGGGTTCGGGACACGGACACCCTAAAGTCCTGTATGAACCCGAAATTTACACTTCGGGTTCGCTCAACTCTAATCATCAAAATGGGCGTTATGCATGGCGGCAAAAGAACACAGCGTTCCAAGAAAAACACTTGCTACCCAAAGTAAAATTTGGTGGAGGTTCCATCATGCTGTGAGGCTGTGTGGGGACTGGGAATGCACTGGTACTGGGAATCTGGTTAAAGTTGAGGGTTGCATGGATTCCACTCAATATCAGCAGATTCTTGAGAATAATGTAGAGGAATCAGTCACAAAGTTGAAGTTACACCGAGGCTGGATATTTCAACAAGACAACTATCCAAAACACTGCTCAACATCTACTCAGGCATTTATGCAGAGGAACAAGTACAATGATCTGGAATGGCCATCCCGGTCCCCAGAGTTGAATATCTTTGAACATCTGTGGGGTGATTTGAAGTGGGCTGTCCATGCTCGGCAACCATCAAACCTAACTGAACTGGAGATGTTTTGTAAGGAGGAATGGTCCAAAATACATTTATCCAGAATCCATACACTAATTACAGGCTATAGGAAGTGTCTAGAGGCTGTTATTTCTGCTGAAGGAGGCTCTACTAAATACTGATGTGATTTTTCTGTTGAGGTGCCCAAATTTATGCACCCGTCTAATTTTGTTTTGATGTATATTGCGCATTTCTGTTAATCCAATAAACCTCATTTCACTACTGAAATATTACTGTGTCCTTCAGTTACTTGATAGATCAAAATGAAATTGCTGATCCAAACACCCAAATATTTATAAATGACAATCATGGAAATTGTCAGGGGTTCCTAAACTTTTGCATACAACTGTATATATATTGTGGGAGATTAGCTTGTCAAATAGCATGCAGGCAACTTTCTTTAAAATCTGCCAGGTTTATTGGTAAAAGATATGCATATTAAAAAAACAAACAAAACATAAAATAAATCCTTGCAGTCTGGCACAAAACGAAACATTATAGATTCCTCACTATACGGTGTGGGGCTGCCCCCTGTTACCCACAAAACATAAGTCACAATTATTTGTCTTTTAAAGTCCAAACAGACACAGAGCTCACTCCCTCAGATCCCTCTCTGAGCTACATGTCAGAGCTCAAGTGAGATCTTTTCCTGATTATTACAAAGTCCGGACCGGAATCAGCCCTGGTGGCTGGTAAAATCCAGAGTGGACTCTGTTTAATCCAGCCCACATGAATGAATATGAGGTGACAGTTACCGTCCGTCTACCACTTTGCCTCGCATACTGTCACATATCCTCCCCCTCTGCTCAAGCCCCTGCGGTGCGGCTGAGCAACTGTCCCAACCATGCAGTGGACCTGGGAGAGTGCATCCGCATTGTTCTGGAGTCTTCCCGCCCAGTATTCCACTGTGAATTGAAATGGCTGTAGGGCCAGGAACCACCTAGTCACCCGACTGTTTTTCTCCCTGTTGTCACACATCCACTTCAAGGGGACATGGTCAGTGACTAGCCTACGCGACCTTCCTAAGAAGTAGTACTTCAGTGCCTGTAAGGCCCACTTGATTACCAAGCACTCCTTCTCCACATTGGCATAGTTCCTTTCATGCCTGTTAAGCTTCCTGCTAAAGTAGACAACTGGGTGCTCCTCACCATCTCTGATCTTGGACAGAACAGCACCTAGTCCCACCCCAGAGGTGTCTGTTTGTACAACAAACTCCTTTGCAAAGTCCAGGATCACGAGCACCAGTTGTACACAAAGGGCTTGCTTCAACTTCTGGAATTCCTTCTCGGCTTCAGGATTCTACTTAACCATGCCTGACCCTCACCCCTTCGTCAGACCTGTCAGAGGGACGGCAATGGTGGCAAAGTTGGGTATGAACCACCTGTAATACCCTGTAATCCCCAGGAAGGCACAAACCTTTATTTTATTCACCAGTTGGGGCCACTTTTGAATTGCCTTGATCTTATTGCTCTGGGGCATGATAAATCCCGACCAATAACATACCCAAGGTATTTGGGCTCCTCCCGGCCTATGGCCCATTTTTTTGGGGGTTTGGCAGTTAAACCTGCTACCCTAAGAGAATCTATGACTGCTTGTACTCGGGGCAGATGCGATTCCCAAACAAGACTGTGGATGACTACATTATACAAATAGGTGGCTGCATAAGGGTGATGCGGCCTCAAAGTTTTATCCATCATTCCTTGGAAGGATACAGAGGCCCCATGCAGACCAAATGGCATTCGATTGTACTGGAAGGACCCCTTGGGGATAGAAAAGCCAGTTTTTTCCTTTGCTGACTCCATTCAGGGGATCTGCTAGTAGCCCTTAGTTAGGTCTAGGGTTGTTATGTACCGGGTACAACCCAACCTGTCCACTAGTTCGTCAACCCGCAGCATTGGGTATGCATCAAACTTAGACACATTATTCAGCTTGCTGAAATTGTTACAGAACCTGATAGTGTCATCAGTCTTTGGTACCAGCACTATAGGGCTCCACCGGGTGCTGTGGGACTCCTCTATCACGTCTAACTCTAACATGGTTTTTATTTCCTTCGCCACTGCCTCCCATCTAGCCTCAGGTATTCGGTAGGGTTTTATTATGACAATTATGTCATGTTGTAGTACGGACGTCAGTCCGGGTAGGGGAGAGAAAAAATCTCTATTTTCACTGTTAAATTCCTTAACGTCATATTGTTGCGTCAGTGACAAGGACTCAGTTATGGGGAGTCATGGACAGTCTGTCTTCTTGAAGAGTGGGCACTGCCAATAAAGTCCCTAGGTCTTTCCACGGTTTTAAGAGATTCACATGGTAAATTTGCTCAGGTTTCCTTTTTCCTGGCTGGTAAACTTTGTAGTTCACTTCCCCTACTCTTTCCCTAATCTCAAAGGGACCCTGCCACTTTGCTAGGAATTCACTTTCAACCATGGGGATTAGCACCAGCACTCTGTCTCTGGGATTGAAAGTCCGGGTTTTGGCACTGTGATTATAAACCCATCTCTGGGCCTCCTGGGCTTGCTCCATATGTTCTCGCACCAGGGGCAGGACTGCTGCAATTCAATCCTGCATCAAGGAGATATGCTCAGTGACGCTCCTATATGGGGTGGCCCCCACGTCTCTTTTGCGATATCTAGCAGCCCCCTGAGATGTCTACCATACAAGAGTTCAAAGGGGGAATACCCTGTGGATGCTTGTGGAACCTCTCGTATGGCAAACATGAGGTACGACAGCAACATATTCCAATCTCTCCCATCTTTCTCCACTACCTTATATTATACATGAATGCATAATAGCCAACAGGTAGCATCCGTCTACCACTTCACCTTGCATACTGTCACTATATACAGTGGGTACGGAAAGTATTCAGACCCCCTTAAATTTTTCACTCTTTGTTATATTGCAGCCATTTGCTAAAATCATTTAAGTTCATTTATTTTCCTCATTAATGTACACACAGCACCCCATATTGACAGAAAAACACAGAATTGTTGACATTTTTGCAGATTTATTAAAAAAGAAAAACTGAAACATCACATGGTCACAGTATTCAGACCCTTTGCTGTGCCACTCATATATTTAACTCAGGTGCTGTCCATTTCTTCTGATCATCCTTGAGATAATTCTACACCTTCATTTGAGTCCAGCTGTGTTTGATTATACTGACTGGACTTGATTAGGAAAGCAACACACCTGTCTATATAAGACCTTACAGCTCACAGTGCATGTCAGAGCAAATGAGAATCATGAGGTCAAAGGAACTGCCTGAAGAGCTCAGAGACAGAATTGTGGCAAGGCACAGATCTGGCCAAGGTTACAAAAACATTTCTGCTGCACTTAAGGTTCCTAAGAGCACAGTGGCCTCCATAATCCTTAAATGGAAGACGTTTGGGACGACCAGAACCCTTCCTAGAGCTGGCCATCTGGCCAAATTGAGCTATCAGGGGAGAAGAGCCTTCGTGAGAGAGGTAAAGAAGAACCCAAAGATCACTGTGGCTGAGCTCCAGAGATGCAGTCGGGAGATGGGAGAAAGTTGTAGAAAGTCAACCATCACTGCAGCCCTCCACCAGTCGGGGCTTTATGGCAGAGTGGCCCGACGGAAGCCTCTCCTCAGTGCAAGACACATGAAAGCCCGCATGGAGTTTGCTAAAAAAACACCTGAAGGACTCCAAGATGGTGAGAAATAAGATTCTCTGGTCTGATGAGACCAAGATAGAACTTTTTGGCCTTAATTCTAAGCGGTATGTGTGGAGAAAACCAGACACTGCTCATCACCTGTCCAATGCAGTCCCAACAGTGAAGCATGGTGGTGGCAGCATCATGCTGTGGGGGTGTTTTTCAGCTGCAGGGACAGGAGGACTGGTTGCAATTGAGGGAAAGATGAACACGGCCAAGTTCAGGGATATCCTGGATGAAAACCTTCCCCAGAGTGCTCAGGACCTCAGACTGGGCCGAAGGTTTACCTTCCAACAAGACAATGACCCTAAGCACTAAGCACACAGCTAAAATAACAAAGGAGTAGCTTCACAACAACTCTGTGACTGTTCTTGAATGGCCCAGCCAAAGCCCTGACTTAAACCCAATTGAGCATCTCTGGAGAGACCTAAAAATGGCTGTCCACCAACATTTACCATCCAAACTGACAGGACTGGAGAGGATCTGCAAGGAGGAATGGCAGAGGATCCCCAAATCCAGGTGTGAAAAACTTGTTGCATCTTTCCCAAAAAGACTCATGGCTGTATTAGATCAAAAGGGTGCTTCTACTAAATGCTGAGCAAAGGGTCTGAATACTTAGGACCATGTGATATTTCAGTTTTTCTTTTTTTAAAAATCTGCAAAAATGTCAACAATTCTGTGTTTTTCTGTCAATATGGGGTGCTGTGTGTACATTACTGATGGAAAAAATTTACTTAAATGATTTTAGCAAATGGCTGCAATATAAC
>BLSH010340384.1:0-11254 GCA_018402905.1 Glandirana rugosa
TCATCGCCTACTCCTATAGGGTCAGGTTCCTGCTGTTTCTGTAAGGGACAGATTATTGTTCTATAATCATCTCCTAGTTCTAAAGAGAGAGGTTCCTGCTGGTGCTATAAGCGACATACTATTTTTCTAAAATCATCTCCTAGTTCTAAAGGGAGAGGATCCTGCTGTTGCTGTAAGGGACAGATTATTGTTCTAAAATCATCGCCTACTCCTATTGGGTCAGATTCCTGCTGTTGCTGTAAGAGACAGATTATTGTTCTAAAATCATCGCCTACTGCTATAGGCTCAGGTTCCTGCTGGTGCTGTAAGAGACAGATTATTGTTCTATAATCATCTCCTAGTTCTAAAGGGAGAGGTTCTTGCTGGTGCTATAAGGGACATATTATTGTTCTAAAATCATCGCCTACTCCTATAGGCTCAGGTACCTACTGTTGCTCTAAGGACAGATTATTGTTCTAAAATCATTGCCTACTCCTATAGGGTCAGTTCCCTACTGTTGCTGTAAGGGACAGATTATTGTTCTATAATCATCTCCTAGTTCTAAAGGGAGAGGTTCCTGCTGGTGCTATAAGGGACAGATTATTGTTCTAATATCATCTCCTAGTTCTAAAGGGAGAGGTTCCTGCTGTTGCTGTAAGAGACAGATTATTGTTCTAAAATCATCGCCTACTCCTATAGGCTAAGGTTCCTGCTGGTGCTGTAAGGGACAGATTATTGTTCAAAAATCATCTCCTAGTTCTAAAGAGTCAGGTTCCTGCTGTTGCTGTAAGGGACATATTATTGTTCTAAAATCATCACCTACACCAATTGGGTCAGGTTCCTTCTGTTGCTATAAGGGACAGATTATTGTTCTAAAACCATCGCCTACTCCTATAGGGTCAGGTTCCTGCTGTTGCTGTAAGGGACATATTATTGTTCTATAATCATGTCCTAGTTCTAAAGGGAGAGGTTCCTGCTGGTGCTATAAGGGACAGAATATTGATCTAAAATCATCTCCTAGTTCTAAAGGGAGAGGTTCCTGCTGTTGCTGTAAGGGACAGATTAATGTTCTAAAATCATCGCCTACTCCTATAGGGTCAGATTCCTGCTGTTGCTGTAAAAGACAGATTTTTGTTCTAAAATGATTGCCTACTCCTATAGAGTCAGGTTCCTGCTGGTGCTGTAAGGGACAGATTATTGTTCTAAAATCATCTCCTAGTTCTAAAGGGAGAGGTTCCTGCTGTTGCTGTAAGGGACAGATTATTTTTCTAAAATCATCGCCTACTACTATTAGGTCAGGTTCCTGCTGTTGCTGTAAGGGACAGATTATTGTTCTAAAATCATCGCCTACTCCTATAGGGTCAGGTTCCTGCTGTTTCTGTAAGGGACAGATTATTGTTCTATAATCATCTCCTAGTTCTAAAGAGAGAGGTTCCTGCTGGTGCTATAAGGGACATATTATTTTTTAAAAATCATCTCCTAGTTCTAAAGGGAGAGGATCCTGCTGTTGCTGTAAGGGACAGATTATTGTTCTAAAATCATCGCCTACTCCTATTGGGTCAGATTCCTGCTGTTGCTGTAAGAGACGGATTATTGTTCTAAAATCATCGCCTACTGCTATAGGCTCAGGTTCCTGCTGGTGCTGTAAGGGACAGAATATTGTTCTATAATCATCTCCTAGTTCTAAAGGGAGAGGTTCCTGCTGGTGCTGTAAGGGACAGATTATTGTTCTAAAATTATCTCCTAGTTCTAAAGGGTCAGGTTCCTGCTGTTGCTGTAAGGGACAGATTATTGTTCTTAAAGCATTGCCTACACCTATTGGGTCAGGTTCCTGCTGTTGCTATAAGGGACAGATTATTGTTCTAAAATCATCGCCTACTCCTATAGGGTGAGCTCCTGCTGTTGCTGTAAGGGACAGATTGTTGTTTTAAAATCTTTGCCTACACCTATAGGGTCTGGTTCCTGCTGTTGCTGTAAGGGACAAATTATTGTTCTATGATCATCGCCTACTCCTATAGGGTCAGGTTCCTGCTGTTGCTGTAAGGGACAGATTTTTGTTCTAAAATCATCACCTACTCCTATATGGTCAGGTTCCTGCTGGTGCTGTAAGGGACGGATTATTGTTCTATAATCATCTCCTAGTTCTAAAGGGAGAGGTTCCTGCTGTTGCTGTAAGGGACAGATTATTGTTCTAATATTATTGCGTACTCCTATATGGTCAGGTTCCTGCTGATGCTGTAAGGGACAGATTATTGTTCTAAAATCATTGCCTACTCCTATAGGGTCATGTTCCTGCTGGTGCTGTAAGGGACAGATTATTGTTCTATAATTATCTCCTAGTTCTAAAGGGAGACTACTAATGGCATGGCTGTGATTGGCCAGTGCATCATGTGACCCAGCCTCTGTATAAGCTGGAGTCACGTAGCGCTGCATGTCACATGCTCTCAGGCTAGTCTAGGGAGAGGATGCTGCCGGCGTTGTGAGGGACAGATTGCAGATATAATAACATCTCATCCTGCATTACAGAACAATCTGTTTCTGGACTATGTAGAGATTACTACTACTGCTTTGAGGGACAGATTGCAGATCTCATCCTGCATTACAGAACAATCTGATTCTGGACTAGGTAGAGTCTACTGCTTTGAGGGACAGATTATTGTTCTAAAATCATCGACTACTCCTATAGGGTCAGGTTCCTGCTGTTGTTGTAAGGGTCAGATTTTTGTTCTAAAATCATCGCCTACTCCTATATGGTCAGGGACAGATTATTGTTCTAAAATCATTTCCTACTCCTATTGGGTAAGGTTCCTGCAATTGCTGTAAGGGACAGATTATTGTTCTAAAATCATCGCCTACACCTATTGGGTCAGGTTCCTGCTGTTGCTATAAGGGACAGATTATTGTTCTAAAATCATCGCCTACTCCCATAGGGTCAGATTCCTGCTGTTGCTGTAAGAGACAGATTTTTGTTCTAAAATCATCGCCTACTCCTATATGGTCAGGTTCCTGCTGGTGCTGTAATGGACACATTATTGTTCTATAATCATCTTCTAGTTCTAAAGGGAGTGGTTCCTGCTGGTGCTGTAAGGGACAGATTATTGTTCTAGAATCATCTCATAGTTCTAAAGGGTCAGGTTCCTGCTGTTGCTGTAAGGGACATATTATTGTTCTAAAATCATCGCCTACTCCTATAGGGTCAGGTTCCTGCTCTTGCTGTAAGGGACAGATTATTGTTCTAAAATCATCGCCTACTCCTATAGGGTCAGGTTCCTGCTGTTGCTGAAAGGGACAGATTATTGTTCTATAATCATCTCATAGTTCTAAAGGGAGAGGTTCCTGCTGGTGCTATAAGGGAAAGATTATTGTTCTAAAATAATCTCCTAGTTCTAAAGGGTCAGGTTCCTGCTGTTGCTGTAAGGGACAGATTATTGTTCTAAAATCATTGCCTACTCCTATAGGGTCAGGTTCCTGCTGTTGCTGTAAGGGATAGATTATTTTTCTAAAATCATTGCCTACTCCTATAGGGTCAGGTTGCTGCTGTTGCTGTAAGGGACAGATTATTGTTCTAAAATCATTGCCTACTCCTATAGGGTCAGGTTCCTGCTGTTGCTGTAAGGGACATATTATTGTTCTATAATCATCTCCTAGTTCTAAAGGGAGAGGTTCCTGCTGGTGCTATTAAGGAAAGATTATTGTTCTAAAATCATCTCCTAGTTCTAAAGGGAGCGGTTCCTGCTGTTGCTATAAGGGACAGATTATTGTTCTCAAATCATTGCATACTCCTATAGGGTCAGGTTCCTGTTGTTGCTGTAATGAACAGATTATTGTTCTAAAATCATTGCCTACAGCTATTGGGTAAGGTTCCTACTGTTGCTATAAGGGACAGATTATTGTTCTAAAATCATTGCCTACTCCCATAGGGTCAGATTCCTGCTGTTGCTGTAAGAGACAGATTTTTGTTCTAAAATCATCGCCTACTCCTATATGGTCATGTTCCTGCTGGTGCTGAAAGGGACAGATTATTGTTCTAAAATCATTTCCTACTCCTATTGGGTAAGGTTCCTGCTGTTGTTATAAGGGACAGATTATTGTTCTAAAATCATCGACTACTCCCATAGGGTCAGATTCCTGCTGTTGCTGCTGTAAGAGACAGATTTTTGTTCTAAAATCATCGCCTACTCCTATATGGTCAGGTTCCTGCTGGTGCTGTAAGGGACAGATTATTGTTCTATAATTATCTCCTAGTTCTTAAGGGAGAGGTTCTTTCTGTTGCTGTAAGGGACAGATTATTATTCTAAAATCATCTCCTAGTTCTAAAGGGAGAGGTTCTTGCTGTTGCTGTAAGGGACAGATTATTGTTCTAAAATCATTGCATACTCCTATAGGGTCAGGTTCCTGCTGTTGCTGTAAGGGACAGATTATTGTTCTAAAATCATCGCCTACAGCTATTGGGTAAGGTTCCTACTGTTGCTGTAAGGGACAGATTATTGTTCTAAAATCATTGCCTACTCCTATAGGGTCAGGTTCCTGCTGTTGATGTAAGGGACAGATTATTGTTCTAAAATCATTGCCTACTCCTATAGGGTCAGTTTCCTGCTGTTGCTGTAAGGGACAGATTATTGTTCTATAATCATCTCCTAGTTCTAAAGGGAGAGGTTCCTGCTGGTGCTATAAGGGAAAGATTATTGTTCTAAAATCATCTCCTAGTTCTAAAGGGTCAGGTTCCTGCTGTTGCTGTAAGGGACAGATTATCGTTCTAAAATCATCGCCTACTCCTATAGGGTCAGGTTCCTGCTGTTGCTGTAAGGGACAGATTATTGTTCTATAATCATCTCCTAGTTCTAAAGTGAGAGGTTCCTGCTGGTGCTATAAGGGAAAGTATATTGTTCTAGAATAATCTACTATGTTCTAAAGGGTCAGGTTCCTGCTGTTGCTGTAAGGGACAGATTATTGTTCTAAAATCATCGCCTACTCCTATAGGGTCAGGTTCCTGCTGTTGCTGTAAGGGACATATTATTGTTCTATAATCAACTCCTAGTTCTAAAGGGAGAGGTTCCAGCTGGTGCTATAAGGGGAAGATAATTGTTCTAAAAGCATCTCCTAGTTCTAAAGGGAGAGGTTCCTGCTGTTGCTGTAAGGGACAGATTATTGTTCTAAAATCATCGCCTACTCCCATAGGGTCAGATTCCTGCTGTTGCTGTAAGAGACAGATTTTTGTTCTAAAATCATCACCTACTTCTATATGGTCATGTTCCTGCTGGTGCTGAAAGGGACAGATTATTGTTCTAGAATCATTTCCTACTCCAATTGGGTAAGGTTCCTGCTGTTGCTGTAAGGGACAGATTATTGTTATAAAATCATCGCCTACTCACATAGGGTCAGATTCCTGCTGTTGCTGTAAGAGACCGATTTTTGTTCTAAAATCATCGCCTACTCCTATATGGTCAGGTTCCTGCTGGTGCTGTAAGGGACAGATTATTGTTCTATAATCATCTCCTAGTTCTAAAGGGAGAGGTTCTTGCTGTTGCTGTAAGGGACAGATTATAGTTCTAAAATCATCTCCTAGTTCTAAAGGGAGAGGTTCTTGCTGTTGCTGTAAGGGACAGATTATTGTTCTAAAATCATCGCATACTCCTATAGGGTCAGGTTCCTGCTGTTGCTGTAAGGGACAGATTATTGTTCTAAAATCATCGCCTACAGCTATTGGGTAAGGTTCCTACTGTATCTGTAAGGGACAGATTATTGTTCTAAAATCATCGCCTACTCCTATAGGGTGAGGTTACTGCTGTTGCTGTAAGGGACAGATTATTGTTCTAAAATCATCACCTACTCCTATAGGGTCAGGTTCCTGCTGTTGCTGTAAGGGACAGATTATTGTTCTATAATCATCTCATAGTTCTAAAGGGATAGGTTCCTGCTGGTGGTATAAGGGAAAGATTATTGTTCTAAAATCATCTCCTAGTTCTAAAGGGTCAGGTTCCTGCTGTTGCTGTAAGGGACAGATTATTGTTCTAAAATCATCGCCTACTCCTATAGGGTCAGGTTCCTGCTGTTGCTGCAAGGGACAGATTTTTGTTCTAAAATCATTGCCCACTCCTATAGGGTCAGGTTCCTGCTGTTACTGTAAGGGACAGATTATCGTTCTAAAATTATCGCCTACTCCTATAGGGTCAGGTTCCTGCTGTTGCCGTAAGGGACAGATTATTGTTCTATAATCATCTCCTAGTTCTAAAGGGAGAGGTTCCTGCTGTTGCTATAAGGGAAAGATTATTGTTCTAAAATCATCTCCTAGTTCTAAAGGGTCAGGTTCCTGCTGTTGCTGTAAGGGACAGATTATTGTTCTAAAATCATTGCCTACTCCTATAGGGTCAGGTTCCTGCTGTTGCTGTAAGGGACAGATTATTGTTCTAAAATCATTGCCTACTCCTATAGGGTCAGGTTGCTGCTGTTGCTGTAAGGGACAGATTATTGTTCTAAAATCATTGCCTACTCCTATAGGGTCAGTTTCCTGCTGTTGCTGTAAGGGACATATTATTGTTCTATAATCATCTCCTAGTTCTAAAGGGAGAGGTTCCTGCTGGTGCTATAAGGGAAAGATTATTGTTCTAAAATCATCTCCTAGTTCTAAATGGAGAGGTTCCTGCTGTTGCTGTAAGGGACAGATTATTGTTCTAAGATCATCGCCTACTCCCATAGGGTCAGGTTCCTGCTGTTGCTGTAAGGGACAGATTTTTGTTCTAAAATCATCGCCTACTCCTATATGGTAAGGTTCCTGCTGGTGCTGTAAGGGACAGATTATTGTTCTATAATCATCTCCTAGTTATAAAGGGAGAGGTTCCTGCTGGTGCTGTAAGGGACAGATTATTGTTCTAAAATCATCTCCTAGTTCTAAAGGGAGAGGTTCCTGCTGTTGCTGTAAGGGACAGATTATCGTTCTAAAATCATTGCATACTCCTATAGGGTCAGGTTCCTGCTGTTGCTGTAAGGGACAGATTATTGTTCTAAAATCATTGCATACTCCTATAGGGTCATGTTCCTGCTGGTGCTGTAAGGGACAGATTATTGTTCTATAATCATCTCCTAGTTCTAAAGGGAGACTACTAATGGCATGGCTGTGATTGGCCAGTGCATCATGTGACCCAGCCTCTGTATAAGCTGGAGTCACGTAGTGCTGCATGTCACATGCTCTCAGGCTAGTCTAGGGAGAGGATGCTGCCGGCGTTGTGAGGGACAGATTGCAGATATAATAAAATCTCATCCTGCATTACAGAACAATCTGATTCTGGACTAGGTAGAGATTACTACTACTGCTTTGAGGGACAGATTGCAGATCTCATCCTGCATTACAGAACGATCTGATTCTGGACTAGGTAGAGGCTACTGCTTTGAGGGACAGATTGCAGATCTCATCCTGCATTACAGAACAATCTGATTCTGGACTAGGTAGAGTCTACAGCTTTGAGGGACATATTATTGTTCTAAAATCATCTCCTAGTTCTATAAGGTCAGGATCCTGTTGTTGCTGTAAGGGACAGATTATTGTTCTAAAATCATCGCCTACTCCTATAGGGTCAGATTCCTGCTGTTGCTGTAAGGGACAGATTATTGTTCTAAAATCATCGCCTACTCCTATAGGGTCAGGTTCCTCCTGTTGCTGTAAGGGACAGATTATTGTTCTATAATCATCTCCTAGTTCTAAAGGGTCAGGTTCCTGCTGTTGCTGTAAGGGACAGATTATTGTTCTAAAATCATCTCCTAGTTCTAAAGGGAGAGGATCCTGCTCTTGCTGTAAGGGACAGATTATTGTTCTAAAATCATCGCCTACTCCTATAGGGTCAGATTCCTGCTGTTGCTGTAAGGGACAGATTATTGTTCTAAAATCATCGCAAACTGCTATAGGGAGAGGTTCCTGCTGTTGCTGTAAGGGACAGATTATTGTTCTATAATCATCTCCTAGTTCTAAAGGGTCAGGTTCCTGCTGTTGCTGTAAGGGACAGATTATTGTTCTAAAATCATCTCCTAGTTCTAAAGGGAGAGGATCCTGCTCTTGCTGTAAGGGACAGATTATTGTTCTAAAATCATCGCCTACTCCTATAGGGTCAGATTCCTGCTGTTGCTGTAAGAGACAGATTATTGTTCTAAAATCATCGCCTACTCCTATAGGCTCAGGTTCCTGCTGGTGCTGTAAGGGACAGATTATTATTCTATAATCATCTCCTAGTTCTAAAGGGAGAGGTTCTTGCTGGTGCTGTAAGGGACAGATTATTGTTCTAAAATCATCTGCTAGTTCTAAAGGGTCAGGTTCCTGCTCTTGCTGTAAGGGACATATTATTGTTTTAAAATCATTGCCTACACCTATTGGGTCAGGTTCCTACTGTTGCTATAAGGGACAGATTATTGTTCTAAAATCATTGCCTACTCCTATAGGTTCAGGTTCCTGCTGTTGCTTCTAAGGGACAGATTATTGTTCTTAAATCATTGCCTACTCCTATAGGGTCAGTTTCCTGCTGTTGCTTTAAGAGACATATTATTGTTCTATAATCATCTCCTAGTTCTAAAGGGAGAGGTTCCTGCTGGTGCTATAAGGGAAAGATTATTGTTCTAAAATCATCTCCTAGTTCTAAAGGGAGAGGTTCCTGCTGTTGCTGTAAGGGACAGATTATTGTTCTAAAATCATTGCCTACTCCCATAGGGTCAGATTCCTGCTGTTGTGTAAGAGACAGATTTTTGTTCTAAAATCATTGCCTACTCCTATATGGTCAGGTTCCTGCTGGTGCTGTAAGGGACAGATTATTGTTCTAAAATCATTTCCTACTCCTATAGGGTCATATTCCTGCTGTTGCTGTAAGGGACAGATTATTGTTCTAAAATCATCGCCTACACCTATTGGGTCAGGTTCCTGCTGCTGCTATAAGGGACAGATTATTGTTCTAAAATCATCGCCTACTCCCATAGGGTCAGATTCCTGCTGTTGCTGTAAGAGACAGATTTTTGTTCTAAAATCATCGCCTACTCCTATATGGTCAGGTTCCTGCTGGTGCTGTAAGGGACAGATTATTGTTCTATAATCATCTCCTAGTTCTAAAGGGAGTGGTTCCTGCTGGTGCTGTAAGGGAAAGATTATTGTTCTAAAATCATCTGCTAGTTCTAAAGGGAGAGGTTCTTGCTGTTGCTGTAAGGGACAGATTATTGTTCTAAAATCATTGCATACTCCTATAGGGTCAGGTTCCTGTTGTTGCTGTAATGGACAGATTATTGTTCTAAAATCATTGCCTACAGCTATTGGGTCAGGTTCCTACTGTTGCTATAAGGGACAGATTATTGTTCTAAAATCATTGCCTACTCCTATAGGGTCAGGTTCCTGCTGTTGCTGTAAGGGACAGATTATTGTTCTAAAATCATCGCCTACTCCTATAGGGTCAGTTTCCTGCTGTTGCTGTAAGGGAAAGATTATTGTTCTAGAATCATCTCCTAGTTCTAAAGGGTCAGGTACCTGCTGTTGCTGTAAGGGACAGATTATTGTTCTAAAATCATTGCCTACTCCTATAGGGTCAGGTTCCTGCTGTTGCTGTAAGGGACAGATTATTGTTCTAAAATCATCTCCTACTCCCATAGGGTCAGATTCCTGCTGTTGCTTTAAGAGACAGATTTTTGTTCAAAAATCATTGCCTACTCTTATAGGGTCAGGTTCCTGCTGTTGCTTTAAGGGACATATTATCGTTCTAAAATCATCGCCTACTCCTATAGGGTCAGGTTCCTGCTGTTGCTGTAAGGGACTGTTTATTATTCTAAAATCATCGCCTACTCCTATAGGGTCAGGTTCCTGCTGTTGCTGTAAGGGACAGATTATTGTTCTATAATCATCTCATAGTTCTAAAGGGAGAGGTTCCTGCTGGTGCTATAAGGGAAAGATTATTTTTCTAGAATCATCTCCTAGTTCTAAAGGGTCATGTTCCTGCTGTGGCTGTAAGGGACAGATTATTGTTCTAAAATCATAGCCTACTCCTATAGGGTCAGGTTCCTGCTGTTGCTGTAAGGGACAGTTTATTGTTCTAAAATCATCGCCTACTCCTATAGGGTCAGGTTCCTGCTGTTGCTGTAAGGGACAGATTATTGTTTTAAAATCATTGCCTACTCCTATAGGGTCAGGTTCCTGCTGTTGTTGTAAGGGACAGATTATTGTTCTAAACTCATTGCCTACTCCTATAGGGTCAGTTTCCTGCTGTTGCTGTAAGGGACATATTATTGTTCTATAATCATCTCCTAGTTATAAAGGCAGAGGTTCCTGCTGGTGCTATAAGGGAAAGATTATTGTTCTAAAATCATCTCCTAGTTATAAAGGGAGAGGTTCCTGCTGGTGCTGTAAGGGACAGATTATTGTTCTAAAATCATCGCCTACTCCTATAGGGTCAGGTACCTGCTGTTGCTGTAAGGGACTGATTATTGTTCTATAATCATCTCCTATTTCTAAAGTGAGAGGTTCCTGCTGGTGCTATAAGGGACTGAATATTGTTCTAAAATCATCTCCTAGTTCTAAAGGGAGAGGTTCCTGCTGTTGCTGTAAGGGAGAGATTAGTGTTCTAAAATCATCGCCTACTCCCAAAGGGTCAGATTCCTGCTGTTGCTGTAAGAGACAGATTTTTGTTCTAAAATCATCGCCTACTCCTGTATGGTCAGGTTCCTGCTGGTGCTGTAAGGGACAGATTATTGTTCTATAAACATCTCCTAGTTCTAAAGGGAGAGGTTCCTGCTGGTGCTGTAAGGGACAGATTATTGTTCTAAAATCATGGCCTACTCCTATAGGGTCAGGTTCCTGCTGTTGCTGTAAGGGACAGATTATTGTTCTAAAATCATTGCCTACTCCTATAGGGTCAGGTTCCTGCTGTTGTTGTAAGGGACAGATTATTGTTCTAAACTCATTGCCTACTCCTATAGGGTCAGTTTACTGCTGTTGCTGTAAGGGACATATTATTGTTCTATAATCATCTCCTAGTTATAAAGGCAGAGGTTCCTGCTGGTGCTATAAGGGAAAGATTATTGTTCTAAAATCATCTCCTAGTTATAAAGGGAGAGGTTTCTGCTGTTGCTGTAAGGGACACATTATTGTTCTAAAATCATCGCCTACTCCTATAGGGTCAGGATCCTGCTGTTGCTATAAGGGACCGATTATTGTTCTAAAATCTTCGCCTACTCCTATAGGGTCAGGTTCCTGCTGTTGCTGTAAGGGACAGATTATTGTTCTATAATCATCTCCTAGTTCTAAAGGGAGAGGTTC
>BLSH010340478.1:10875-25450 GCA_018402905.1 Glandirana rugosa
CGCGACAAACCGTAGAAACGGGACCCGCGACCTACTGGAACAGGACCGTGACCGGTGCGCTAGGCCATGTTGTGTGACGGGAACACTAGGCACAAACCCCGCAGTAATCCTAATGTAACTGCGGACGTCGTCAACCGTGTGGGTTACCCCACGCCCATTGCGTGTGTCTCGTGCCCAAAGGGTGTGGTGTAAGACCACACTCGCCCAAGGACCCATGAAAGGACCGTGAGCTAAAAAAAAAGTGTACGGTCCCGGGCAAATTTTGGTTAACGGCTGGCGTTCACTCGTCCGCTCCTCTTGTACTACCGTACCTGAAACTACGCAAGCAAGGTCATCCAGCGCCCAGGGCAAAGATGCCAAACAGCGCTGCCCCCCCCCCCATTCATGATGTGCTATCTTAGGGGATCCTACACCCAGCAGTCACCCATTTGTTAAATCACTGCCGCTGTCACTTCTTGCAACAGAAGGAAGGTTCCCCCGAACCATTACACCCAGAGCAACCGCCCCCTCCTACCCACCCCTTGTTCCGGCTCTGTCAGTGGCGTGTCATCCATGGGCACAATGTGCCCACACAGTGCACCCATGGGGGAGCTGCTGTCGCTCCTCCTTTCTTCTAATATGCCCCACACAGCCTTAGCACCATCCCCTTTAGCTCCCCTGCAGCTGCTGGCTTCCCCGCCTTTCCCTTACCGCCGCTGCAGGGGAGCCACAGGGGATTTAACTTAGCAAAGTAAGCCCCCCCCCTCTTTATTGGACCCCTCCCTTACCGATCCTCAGTGCTGCCTCCCTACAGCACTACTGCTGGCCAGCATCCCTCATCCCTGGGGGACAGACTGACCTGGGGGGATTATACTGAGGGACAGACTGACCTGCGGGGGGAGGGTATTATACTGAGGGACAGACTGACCTGGGGGGATTATACTGGGGGACAGACTGACCTGGAGGGATTATACTGGGGGACAAACTGACCTGGGGGGATTACACTAGGGAACAGCCTTACCTGGGGGGCATTATACTGGGAAACAGACTGACTTGAGAGGATGTATTGGGCGACAGATTGACCTGGGGGATTATACTGGGGGACAGACTGACCTGGAGGGATTATACTGGGGGACAGACTGACCTGGAGGGATTATATTGGGGGACAGACTGACCTGCGGGGATTACACTAGGGAACAGCCTGACCTGGGGGGCATAATACTGGGAAACAGACTGACTTGAGAGGATGTATTGGGCGACAGATTGACCTGGGGGATTATACTAGGGGACAGACTAACCTTTTGGCCATACCCACTGTTCATCACAGCACCACATTACAGCTCTTCTTGTGGCACCCAAAATTGTCCCAAGTCTTTTACAATCCTATAGGGTATACTGCAAAAAAAATTCAAAAATTGTCGTGCGCCGCTAAAGTGTTCGGGTTTGGCTTAATGAAAAGGTGGCAACCCTATAAGGGACTCTGCAAGACTTGGCCCATTAGGAGATGAGATTTTCGGTGGGATTTGGGGGCACCTGACAGGGATGTGGTCTCTGAAGGAGGCTTTGCAGGGGCACTGTGAAAGCCTTTAGGGGCTTCTGGGGGTCACTATTTGGGAGCTGGGGGTTCTGAAGCAAGCTAGGTGTCACTATGAGAGTCTGGAGGTACTGAGGGCTCTCAGAGGGTCTGGGGTACTGTTAAGGAAGGTTGGGGGGCACTATGGGAACTGGGAGGCACTGTGAGAAGTTAGGTACTGGCTGACTAAAGGCAGGCCATGATGAGATCACGGATCACTTAGGTTGTGTGATGGTTGAGGTAAATAAAGGTGGAACGGTGCTTTAAAAACTTAGTACATGAGAAGGAAATCTTAAATGTTCTCCACTTTTATTCCCCCAATTTCCAGTTTTACACTAATTTGTATGAAATCATGTGACCATGTGACTTGCAATCCTATGATTCTGTCCTTGTTTGTTCTGCACTACACTAACCAGCAGAACAGATTTCATACATTGCACGCTGAGTTATCGGTCACTTTGTTCTCATTGGCCCGTGTTATTAGCTACTTTCTTCTCATTGGTCCGTGCGCCCGTCCCTTATTTCCTGTCTTTCACAACGCGCCCGCCGCACGCCCCCCAGGTGAGAAGGCGGGATCGGAACATGCGCTCCCCTGTACTGCTCCATGATTGGTTGGTAGTGACGCCGGTGCTCGTACTCGCGCTGCCCTCCTCGCGTGGTGTGTGTCGCGCGCTTGCCACCCCCATCCCTTCACTCCCATTGGACGGACTGATACGCGCCCCCCGGCCACCCGCAAGCATATATAGGACCCACCGGCTCCATTCAGACCCCTGTTATGTCCAACTGTGCAGTGAAGAAGCAGAAGATGGAGGAGTCCGTGCTGGAGCAGCTGAAGAAGTACACGGTGGTGGTGGCTGATACCGGGGACTTCAATGGTGAGACCTCCATGTGATGTGTGCATCCCTCTGGGGACCCTGAGCCTCCCCCATGTGTGTGTGACATGGGGGATGACAGCTGACTGTATGGAGTGCATACATCCTCCATCACAATCTCATAGCCTACTCAACACACACTGTCCAATCTCCTATAGATAGACCTAAACAATGCATCCAATCACAGGAACCTGTGGTACATTGCTGATGGTAGATCTACAGAAGATTGTACAATCAGATTGTATAGTGTATGGTCACCCTTACACAGAATGATCGGCACCATTCTTCACAGAATTGGATGTCCTGATCTATAAATTCTGCACAAGACACAGCGGGGGCACGCATGAGGCGCTATCGCAAAATCTGCGCCAGCCTTTATGAATTGCAGGGCTTGTGTCACCGATTTCATGCAACGTTAATTATTTTAATTGAAATTCTGATTTGTCTTTTTGATCAGTTTTGGTCTGATTGATCATTTGATTTTGATTGACAAGTGTATAGGGCAGCAAATGATCTTCTGGTCGGATGGGAAATCTCGTCCTCGGATCTTGTATAAAGTTGTTCTGTGTATGGCCGCTATTAGAGTAATTGATCTTATGCGGAGTACGATTGGTTCAGCTCATGGCCGTGTTACAAAGACAGCAGCTGAGTTTGAGAGCTGCTCAATAGGACTCCTTCCACGATAGCAACACTGTGGTACAACTGAACACCGGTTCTGTGGCTGATTAAGGTGCTAATTAAACTCCCTTATTGGCATTAAATTGGCCTCAGAACTCGTGTAATGTGCTTGGTTTTAAAGGGATGAGGTGGCAACGCTACCGTGCCCTTAGGCTGGCCATACATTATACAGTTTTCCTTTAGATTTACTAAAACCATATAATATGGGGTCAAACTTAACTACTTCAGCCCCGGGAGGATTTACCCCAGTTCCGACCAGAGCACTTTTTGCAATTTGGCACTGCGTCGCTTTAACTGACAATTGCGCAGTTGTGCGATGTTGCACCCAAGAAAAATTTACGTCCTTTTTTCCCACAAATGAAAAAAAAAAAATATATCTTAATTGTTGCGAAAAATATCCAAAAAAAATTAATTTCTTCCTCAGTTTAGGCCGATCTATACTCTTCTACATATTTTTTTGTAAAAAAATCGCAATAAACGTATATTGATTGGGTTGCGCAAAAGTTATCACATCTACAAACTATGGGAATAGATTTGGCATTTTATTATTATTTTTTTTTTTACTAGTAATGGTAGCAATCTATGGTTCTTATTGGGATTACGATATTGCGGCAGACACATCGGACACTTTTATTTGGACCAATGACATTTATACAGCAATCGGAGCTTTAAATAGCCACTGATTACTGTATAAATGTCACCAGCAGGGAGGGGTTAAACTGTAGGGGGCGATCAAGGGGTTAAGTGTGTTCCCTAGGTGTGTTCTGTGTGGGGGCTGGGCTGGCAGGGGCACCAGAGATCTAACTGATTCCGATCACTGGGACCATTAGATCTGTCATCTGTCCCCTCACAGATTGGAGATCTGCCATGTTTACACTGGCAGGTCTCCGTTCTGCCTCTAATGGGCGATTGCGGGTCACTGGCCAACATCGAGTCCTCGCGACTCGATGTCAATACCGCCCGCAACTGTGTCAGCGCGAACCACCCTAAATATACAGCGATTTGCCCAGGGCTGCCAACCTGCCGCAATAAGTGTCCGTGAGCTGGTCGGCAAGTGGTTAAACACAATTTGAAGGCAGTAAGACCGGCCCTTGCGCTACATAGTTGAAGGTAATTCTAAAGGAATAAGAATATTGTATAATGTATGGCCTGGGTTGGGTATGTAAATGGATACAGTGGAGCAGTATTTCAGGTGGACCTAATCAGAAACTCAATGTAAAGCTGACCATACACTGTACAATTTTCTTTAGATCTATCTTCAGCTATGTAGTACAAAGGTCTGCCTGATTGGGTACAAATTGAATGGATTGTGTAGATTATTCTCCTATTACGTTTTGGTAAAGCTAAAGGAGTTTTTACAGAGATTGTACAATCAGATTGTAAAGTATATGTCCATCCTAAAGTGGTTGTCAACCTTTCCATATAACCAATGAAGTGACGGGCAGGTGATACACAGAGATGAAACAAATCCTCCTACATAAGTACCTGTATCTGTTTACCTGCAATCTTCTCTTCTCTACATCCATTTATACAGCAGAATTTATACTAGATGTCAGAGTTCAAAAAAAAAAGTATATAAAAAACAAATTTATTCATCAATAAGATTTGATTAAAATTTTTAGCATTTATTGGTTCAAGACAATGATCTCAGAGAGACAAATCTCTGGGATTGTTACATTTATAAAATAAATGGGTACAATGGATGTGTATATATACAGATTATATAATGGCATTGACATATAAGCTTTTACAGTGCTGAAAGGGTCCGTGTAGCGTCCAACATGTTTCGCCTGTATGGCTTCCTCAGGGACTAACGCAAACCGACATTTTTATATATATGCTCTACTGCCACCGTATATAAAGTACTCCAAAAAAAAGTGCCCTGGACACCCGGTACCGACGTCACACCGGGGGGAGAGAACAATGTGCATCCACAGACTGCCCCTAATTGCCTAGATGGTCTTCGCGTTGCAGAGGGTACCTTAAAGGGGCCTTCCCCCACAAAAAGCACCATGAAGACCATCTAGGCAATTAGGGGCAGTCTGTGGATGCACATTGTTCTCTCCCCCCGGTGTGACGTCGGTACCGGGTGTCCAGGGCACTTTTTTTTCGAGTACTTTATATACGGTGGCAGTAGAGCATATATATAAAAATGTTGGTTTGCGTTAGTCCCTGAGGAAGCCATACAGGCGAAACATGTTGGACGCTACACGGACCCTTTCAGCACTGTAAAAGCTTATATGTCAATGCCATTATATAATCTGTATATATACATCCATTGTACCCATTTATTTTATAAATGTAACAATCCAAGAGATTTGTCTCTCTGAGATCATTGTCTTGAACCAATAAATGCTAAAAAATTTTTAATCAAATCTTATTGTCTTACAACTAAAATTATATTTGCACCGCAATAGTCCCAATTCCCCCTTCCCTATTTCCCTTTCTCCCTTCCCGGCTTCCCCTCCCCTTTTCTTTCCCCCAATCCCACATCCCCTTTTTAGATTTCTAATTACAACTCGGGATGAGGTGCTAATTGAATGGTGCGACCATGCCCACACGTACTTATCTCACAAATTTATTCATCAGTTTAGGCCAATTTATATTCTACGTATTTCTGGTAAAAAAAATCACAATAGGCGTATATTGATTGTTTTGCGCAAAAGTTATCGCATCTACAACCATGAGAATTGATTTATGGCGTTTTTTTAATATTATTTTTTACTAGTAATGGCAGCGATCTGCAATTTTTATCGGGACTGCGATATTGCGGCGGACAGATCGGACACTTTTGACACTTTTTTGGCACCATGGACATTTATAAAAAATGGCCACTGGTTACCGTATAAATGTCACTGCCAGGGAAGGGGTTAAGCTGTAGTTCAAGTGGGTTCAATGTGTTTCCCTCACTGTGGTCTAACTGTGGGGGCTGGGCTGGCAGGGGCATGACATCTAACTGATCCCAATCAGTAGATCACTGTCATGCTGCCTGAGTGGGGAGCCGATGAGTTTAAATCGGCGGTTCCCTGTTCTACCTCTCTAGAAGGCGATTGCGTGTCGCCGGCGGAGATCGGCTCCGTCCAGCCCACAGGTTTGCTCATGGAGCATTCAGCGGGCACGCAGTTTAGACACCGATCTGCCCAGCGATGCCATCCTGTCGCAGTAAATGTACGTGACACGGTCAGCAAGCGGTTATAATTGTGACAGCTAGCAGGGGGATGAGATCCCCGCTAGCTGTCAGATGGGGGGAGGGGAGCAGGGGCCCGTCCATTCATTACAGGTTACAACCTGAATATGGGTGTTGCGTTAAGAAAGGTAAACTTATCCTTAGTGATACTAAAGTCTCAATTTGTTTTGTTTAAAAATATAAAACATCTTATACTTGCCTGCTCTGTGAAATGGTTTTGCACAGAACAGCCCAGATCCTCCTTCTCAGGTCCCTCTTCGGAGCTTCTCGGCCTTCCCTCCTGTTGAGTGCCCCCACAGCAAGTCATACTATGGGGGCACCCGAGCCGAAGCTCCCTGTGTCCACTCAGACATGGAGCCACGGCCTGGTCCTGCTCCTCTTCTCATTGGCTCGCTGACTTTGGTTGACAGCAGAGGGAGCCAATGGTGCTTCGCTGCTGTCTCAGCCAATTAGGAGGGAGTCTTGAACAGCCGAGTCTCTTGTGCAACATGGCTGGATCGAGATGGGGTTCAGGTAAGTATGAGGGGGGGCTCCTGCACACAAGGTTTTTAGATTGAATTAAGATTAAAAAAAACCTGTCTTTTCAACAACTTTAAGGTAGAAAGAACTTCCAAAACAAGTTGCTTGGCTGTCATGCTGGTCCTGTGGCTAGAGCGAGAATGTGAATAAGTTTTGATTTTACTCTGATCTGCATATTTGTTCCAATAAGTACTGAAGCCAGGAAAACGAAGGCTCCGCATTGGTAGTCTGAATAAGTCCTAGTCCAGTTACCATGTGATACAAGCTCATAAAATGAAACCCTTCCTTTACCTTTCCTGATTGAGGGCCTATTCACACAACATCTGTGTTCTGAGATTTTGCATATGCATTTACATGTGTTTTGATGCGTTCCAGTGCATATTTTTTGACAATCTTTAGTTTTCATTGTTTGCATGCATTTGCTGCATTCTGGAGGAAAAAATGCAGCATGCTGTACTTTTAATGAAAGCACTGAAACTGACTGCACTGGTGTGAACGAAGGCCTTTGGAATATATGACAAACACTGCATGCATTCTGGAAGTGGTTTAAAGTGGTTGTCAACTCGTGACAACCACTTTAACCTACAGATAAGCCTAGAATAAGTCTTACCTGTAGGTTCCCTGCATATCTCCTAAACATGCACTGATTAGGTCATATATAGTTTCCCAGATGTGCCTACGTCATTTCGACACATGCACAGTGAAGAAACTATTCACTGTGATCGCGGCATGACGTCACCGACTCCGGCCAGTCAGCCGGAGTTGCGGCCCTGGAAGGAAGAGGGGCAGAAGATGGATGCCGCCTGCACAGGGGACATCGCAGGCTTCATTTGCATGTAAGTGGCACATAATGGGCTATTAAGCGATGTATAGTAGCCCATTATGTTTCCACTTTGCAGGGGAATATAGAGGAAGTAAACCCAATCAGGGTTTACTTCCTCTTTAAAAACACTGGAAGGTGTGAACCAACCCTCAGCCAAATCCTCTTTTCTCCTTACGTTCACTTACAGACGCAGCTCTTCATTGACTTTGTGGGGTTTTATGTTCGTCCAACTAGGAGTTAACTAGGCAGGGAAAAGAATCAGCTGGCCCCTCCCCTGGAGGCCGTCCTCTCTTCCTACATCAAACCCCCTCACAGTGTAGCTCTTCAGTTTCAATGCCTAGTTCGCAAGGAGTTGACCTGGCTTCCCTATAGGGAACTGCGGTCCTGTTATGACCATTTTCTTTTTTACTGCAATCAAGATGATCTGCTATCAAGAAGCCAGTCGGGGCATAGAGTCCTGGAGCTCTGTACTTTCCCCGACCTGGCCAACATGATGCGAAGCCAGTCCCACTATGGGGACCCGCCGCATCTTACCCGTTCCGTGCGGGAGGCCCGGGATGAAATTCCCCTGTTGGTCCCCTTTACCGATGCGTTCGGCAGGGTGACTTTGGGCCTGCAGCATACCGCCGTCAAGGGCGCGAAGTCTGCATTCTGGTGGCTACCGTGGCGTCGGACCGGTAAGTGAGCGCCCTGCCTTCCCCCCCGTTACAGGGTGTGAAGAGGGCCCGACGTCCGCAAACTCGTGAATTTCGCGGTAACGGCAGCTTGTCCGGGGTAGCCACCGGTGGGATCAGCTCTCCATCTTGCCCCCTGCCACACCTCGCCCCCCCAGCACCGTGCGATCGTTCGGTCTTCTCATCCGGATCGCCATGCGGCATTCGGCCGCCATTTTGCGGCGGACCACCGCCATTTTGCCGTAGCCGCGGACATTTTCAGTCTATGGGGCTTTCCCTCTAGCGCTCGGAGTGGCCATTTTCGGTACTGCACGTTGCCTGAGAGGAGTATTCGGCCTCTAGTGTTTCCTGGCGGCCATTTTCACTGCATGCTCTGCAATTCTACACGTGGCTGCAGCTTCTCTCTCTCCTCACAGAAAACGGCGGTGACAGGGGCAGCTCTTACAGACGACCTGCGCTAGCAAGGCAGCGAACTGAAAGTATAGCTGGGCTCCCTCCGGGTGCTAGTGGTGGTGGGGTGCTGTCCTCTGACTCCCTGTGGCTGTGTGTGGGGCGTCCCTTCCATCCCTGTCATTCCTGGCAATGGCTGATCTCCCTGCTGAACCTGCTGAGGTGGCATCAGCAGCCACGCAGTCTGACCAAGGGGCTTTTCTCATCCAGCTACGGGCTGTGTTCACTGAGTTTTTTCCACGTGGGGACGCCGCTCCGCGGGTCCCCAGGAAGTGTCCCCCCCCCCCCCTTTATCAGGGGAAGATTCTGAGCCGGAGGTGGCCTCCAGGGTCTCAGGGACCCCGGGGGACCTGTCTGATGAGGAGACGGGTGGTGACAGTGTGTTAACTGAGGGGGACCAGGAGCCAGCTGCTGACCAAACAAAAGTGCTGGTTTCCACTATTATCGCTGGCATTCGCACGAAGTTGCAGCTGGATCAAGATGGTGAATCGCGATCTGCTTATGTGTGTGGGTCTTCAAGCCCCCTAAGGCCTATCCTTACAATGAATTTTTTGACCATTTCCTATATCGTGAATGGCAGCACCCTCAGCGTTCCTCCTCGCTGACTGCACGTTTTGCTGTGCGCTATCCCTTTGAGGAGAGCTTCCTAAAAAAATGGGAATCGCCTAAGGTGGACCCACCTATTGCATGCCTTACCAAGGCGACTACCATTCCTATGGAAGGGACCCCTTCCTTCAAGGATCCCGCTGATAGAAAAACAGAGGCACTTTTGAAGTCCCTGTTCTTGAATGCGGGCTCTGCTGTGCGGCCTGCTTTGGCTGCGGCCATGGCAGCGCAGCATTTCTCTGAATGCATGGAGGATCTTAGGAAGGACCTGGTAGGCGGTCGCCTGATGGAGGCGCCGCAGAAGGCTGAGTATTTAGTTCAGGGGATTAATTACCTCTGCGGCCGTGGATGTTCTGCTTTTGCTGTCCAGAATATCGATATTGGCTGTCAGACTTCGTAGAATTCTTTGGCTGCGTTCCTGGTCGGGTGACCACGCGTCCAAAAGAGGTTTGGCTGACCTCCCTTTTCAGGGTGGGCGTCTATTTGGCTCGCGTCTTGATGAAATCATCAAGGATTTCACGGGCGGTAAGAGTACCTTCCTTCCGGAACCCCGCAGGCGTGAATTTAGCCGTAGGCAGGAGCCTTCTACGTCGGGTCAGAAGAAGCCTTTTCGTCCCTCTGGCGCGGCAAGCAAAGGGACCCGTACCAGTAAGGTCGCTGCAGGGGCCGGACGTCGGCAGTGGCAGCGCAAACCAGAAAAGGCAGAAGACAAGTCTTCCTCAGCCTGATGGGTTGCCCCCACCCGAGTGTCGGGTGGGGGGACGTCTTCTGGGGTTCGCAGATCGGTGGCTGGCTCACATTTCCGACCACTGGGTCCGGGAGGTGGTGTCCACCGGGTACAGGATAGAGTTTATCACTCTGCCCCCAGACAGGTTCTTCCCATCAAATTTAAACCTCCCGCAGGAGCGCAGGCAGGCCCTTTCCAGGGCGGTACGGGCCCTCTCAGACCAGGGAGTGATTGTACCGGTTCCCCCAGGAGAGAGATTTCGAGGTTTTTACTCAAATCTTTTTGTGGTACCCAAGAAAGGGGACAGATTTCGGCCCATCCTGGACCTGAAGGCCCTAAACAAGTTTGTCAGGGCGCGAAAGTTCCGGATGGAGTCTGGTCGGTTGTGGCTGCCCTTCACCAGGGGGAATGCTTGGCATCTTTGGATATAAAGGATGCGTACCTCCATGTACCCATCCATCCACGCCATCAGCGCTTCCTGCGGTTCGCTATTGGGGATTGCCATTTTCAATTTGTAGCTCTCCCTTTCGGCCTGACCTCCGCGCCTCGGGTGTTCACGAAGTTGCTAGCCCCGGTGTTGGCGTTGCTGCGTCAGAGGGGCATTGCCATAGTGGCATACCTGGACGATCTGCTCCTGCGAGCGGACTCTGCCCTGGAGGAGAATGTGAACATCACAATGGCCTCACTGCTGGACTTCGGCTGGTTACTCAACCTGAAGAAGTCGTCAGTGTCTCCTTCCTGCTGTCTGGAATATCTGGGTCTCATTCTGGACGCAGAACAGGCGAAGGTGTTTCTCCCTCCGACGAAGCTGCAGGGCTTGCAGTCGGCTGTGCGCACCCTTCTGTCGCACCGCCGGTCTTCCTTGCGGCTCTGTATGAGGGTGCTGGGGCTCATGGTCTCGTCGTTCGAGGCAATACCTTTGCCCAGAGTCACACTCGTTTGCTCCAACGAGCAATTCTGGCTCAGTGGGACAAGTCTCAGTCGTTGGATCTTCCGATCCGGCTGGGCCCTCAGACCAGGGCGTCTCTGACCTGGTGGCTTCGAGACTCGGCTCTCACTCAGGGGAAGTCGTTCCTGCCCCTTAAGTGGACGGTAATCACCACAGACACCAGCCTGACGGGCTGGGGTGGACTCCTGGGACAGCTATCAGCCCAGGGTCGTTGGTCGGCCCAGGAGGCCTGCCTGCCCGTCAACGTGCTGGAGCTGAGAGCAATCAGGCTGTCTTTTTCATTGGACAAAGAGATTGCAGGGCCGTCCGATCCAAATTCAATCGGACAATGCCACGGCGGTGGCGAATGTGAATCATCAGGGCGGCGTTGGGCGGAACTTCACGTTTCAGCGATCTCAGCGATTTACATCCCAGGTGTGGAGAACTGGCAGGCGGACTTTCTCAGTCGCCAGAAGCTGGACCAGGGGGAGTGGTCCCTCCACCCAGAGGTGTTCAATCAGATTTGCCACAGATGGGGGACGCCGGATGTGGATCTCATGGCATCCCGGTTCAATCACAAAGTGAGAACCTTTGTGTCCAGAACAAAGGATCCGTTGGCAGTGGCCACGGATGCTCTGGTGGCCCCCTGGAGCCATTATCGTCTCCTGTACGCCTTCCCTCCGGTACGTCTGCTTCCGAGATTGGTGCGCAGAATAATGATGGAGGGAATACCGACCATTCTGGTGGCCCCAGATTGGCCCCGGCGCACCTGGTACGCCGACGTGGTGCAAATGGTGGCAGACGCCCCTTGGCTTCCGATGCGAGACGATCTCCTGTCTCAAGGACCCTTATTGCACCCTGCTTTACCCTCGCTGGCTTTGACGGCTTGGCTATTGAGTCCCAGGTGCTGAGGGATAGGGGAGTGGCCGACTTCGTGATCCCTACTCTGTTGAAAGCTCGCAAGTGTACTTCTCGCAAGATTTATCACCGCCCCTGGAAGGCTTACATTGCTTGGTGCGAGGCGGAGGGCTATAACCCTCGCTCGTCGTCTCCAGGGTCCTGACCTTTTTACAGCAGGGCCTGAATAAGCATTTGGCTTTGAGTACTCTCAAGGGCCAGATCTCGGCCTTAGCCATACTCTTTCAGAGACCTTTGGCTTCGCACTCTGATTCGTACTTTTGTACAAGGTGTGCGACATGTGGCGCCTCGGGTGAGACCCCCGATGGCTCCGTGGGATCTAAATCTGGTGCTTTCTGTTCTTCAAAAACCACCTTATGAAAAGATCAGGGAGATTCCCTTGCAGCTTCTGTCGCAGAAGGTGGCTTTCTTAGTTGCCATCACTTCTGCCAGACCGGTGTCGGAATTGGCTGCCCTATCGTGCAAGTCTCCCTATTTAGTGATGCATAAGGATAAGGCGGTCTTGCGACCCCTTCCTTTCTTCCGAAGGTAGTCTCTTCTTTTCATATCAATGAAGATATTGTTCTGCCTTCATTGTGCCCTCGTCCATCGTACCCGAAGGAATTCGAGTTGCATGCTTTGGACGTAGTAAGGGCCTTACGGGTGTACATGGCTGCTACAGCTCCTTTTCGTAAAGCTGACGCCTTGTTTGTTCTGCCAGAGGGCCCGTGCAAAGGATTGGCGGCCTCTTCGGCTACGATTTCTCAGTGGATTAGAAAAACCGTGACACATGCGTATTCTGTTCGGGGCAAGGTTCCCCCTTTTCCGGTCACGCCTCATTCTACCCGGGCGGTTAGTACTTCCTGGGCCTTCAGACACCAGGCCTCGGTGTCACAGGTGTGCAAAGCGGCCACTTGGGCCTCGGTTCACACTTTCACTAAGTTTTACAAAGTTGATGTGTTTGCATCTTCGGATGCTGCTTTTGGCAGCAAAGTTCTGCAGGCGGCAGTGTAGGCGCGACTGGCGCCTCCTCGGAGGTTTAGTTGGGTACAGTTGTTTGCGTTTACCCACCCCTCTTTTTTGACACAGCTTGGGGACGTCCCCACAAAGTCAATGGAGAGCTGCGTCTGTCAGTGAACGTAAGGAGAAAAAGGGATTTTATTGACTTACCATAAAATCCTTTTCTCCGAGTTCACTGACAGACGCAGCACCCACCCCTCTGGGCCCTGTTTTGGTACGGCTTGAGTACGAACTGAAGAGCTATACTGTGAGGGGGTTTGATGTAGGAAGAGAGGATGGCCCCCAGGGGAGGGGCCAGCTGATTCTTTTCCCTGCCTAGTTAACTCCTAGTTGGACGAACATAAAACCCACAAAGTCAATGGAGAGCTGCGTGTGTCAGTGAACTCGGAGAAAAGGATTTTACGGTAAGTTTTAATAAAATCCTTTTTTTTTTTTTTTTCTCACCAGCTCCCCCCTCCCAGACACTGCAGCTCACACTGGGAAGGTTTTAGTAGCAGAGGCAGTGCTGCACCCTGGCAAGTAACAGGCAGAACTATGCAACCAACTGCAAACCACAGGCTTCTGAATGAGCAGTGACAGTGCTGATTGTCGCCCTCCTTCCCACTGTAGTGCAAAGTACACAGCCTACATGAGTGACCACTCTGCTGTGAATTCAGGAGCAGTGCAGCTTCACTGGGGGGCTTCACTGACAGGGTCAACAGGTAACAGGTATTTGTGCGACTGTACAGGGGGGACTAAGAGAAAACAAACACCTATATCAAGTGCATATTTAATGGGAGGCCATGGTTAAAACAGGAATCAGTTCTGAACATGCTACTTTGTTGCAAACCATATCAGAAATCTATCCGGCTGGGTTTTAATAAAGCGATTAATTTGGATTCACGGTGTGATATTTGATAGAGTACTGGTCACAGCAGTTTTTTAATGTTATGTAATCAGTTGGCTTCTAGCAGCTTTCTCATTCAGACACTAAAGCTGTAATCGGAAATATTGCCATATTCAGGGCTTTTGGGTCCAACTCTTCTAGAGAGGCATTAGACTAAGCCAACACCCCATTCTTGTGCAGCCAACCGGTAGTAATGTTGTTCACAACAGCGCCCTTTATCTGTAGAACACTTCCATTTCCTCCAGCTTTTATGCATAGAACACTGCTTGAGATGTCCTTGTACTGTAAATTGCTACTATATTTAATAAAATGTAAAATTGCCAACACTTTAAAAGTCTCTATTTCTGCATGGAGAAACCTACATTGAAGGGTTTTTTAGGCTGTAGTGCTAATTTATTTGGATATGAAATTTGGAACGGAATATACAACTTTTTTGAAGAATAGAGTTCTCAAAGCAAATTTACTGTATATTCAACATCATGTTGCATATCTGTAGAGACTTTAACCACTTAAGAACCGGAAGGATTTCCCACGTTAGGACCAGAGCACTTTTTGGGATTTGGCACTGCACCGCTTTAACTGACAATTGCGTGGTTGTGCGATGTTGTACCCAAACTAAAGTTGCGTCCTTTTTTCCCCACAAATAGAGCTTTATTTTGAGGGTATTTGATCACCTCTGCATCATTCCTGATCACCGCTATAAATCCAAAAATGCGTCAATTTAAATATATATATATATATATATATATATATATA
>BLSH010340478.1:49776-54776 GCA_018402905.1 Glandirana rugosa
GTCGAGAAGTAACTGAAGTACCCCAAAATACAAGCAGGTTGATCTTCAATTGATCCGTCCCTTTTCTAGTCGACCGGGGAGGGGACCCCCGGCAGGAGAGAAGGATGTAGTTTGGGGGAGTGTCATATCGAGAGGTCAAGCATGTGTTCGGCATGGTTTCTTCTCGGGTCTCCCCACCCACGACGCAGACAGTCACTTGAGCCTCTTTTCCTAAAATGTAATTCAAAATTATTTTAGGGAAAAAGAGGAATGCAAGTGACTGTCTGCGTCGAGAAGTAACTGAAGTACCCCTGCAGGGGTTCGACATAGTTTTTTCTCCCCACTTGCGTTTGTCATGGGTTGACTTGGAGAGTTGATGTGTTTGCATCTTCGGATGCTGCTTTTGGCCGCAAAGTTCTGCAGGCGGCAGTGTAGGTGCGACTGGCGCCTCCTCAGAGGTTCAGTTGGGTACTGTTTGCGTTCACCCCTCTTTTTTGATACAGCTTGGGGACGTCCCCATGAAGTCAATGAAGAGCTGCGTCTGTCAGTGAACGTAAGGAGAAAAAGGGATTTTATTAAAACTTAATGTAAAATCCTTTTCTCCGAGTTCACTGACAGACGCAGCACCCACCCCTCTGGGCTCTTCTTTGGTACGGCTTGTGTACGAACTGGAGAGCTATACTGTGAGGGGGTTTGATGTAGGAAGAGAGGACGGCCCCCAGGGGAGGGGCCAGCTGATCTTTTCCCTGCCTAGTTAACTTCTAGTTGGACGAACATAAAACCCCATGAAGTCAATGAAGAGCTGCGTCTGTCAGTGAACTCGGAGAAAAGGATTTTACGGTAATTTTTAATAAAATCCCTTTTTTTCATCCATCAAAAAAATGGATCGGACGAAAAACAGATGTGAACTGACGAATGGTCAGTTTTACATCCGTTTTTGCATTGGTAGTGGATGTAAAAAAAAACTGATAAACTGATGACCACAGATGAAAAACGGATGAATTCTTCATCCGTTTAGTTGTGACGGAACTGATGAATGGTCCGTATGTGTGAAAGGACCCTATGACTTTTAGATACAGCGATGTTTTTAACAGTTATGTAGGATGGCGGACTTATAATTTGTTAAATGTTTAGTATTTCTAATTACATTCTTTTTAAGGCCTCTTTCACACGGGCGAATCATTCGGGTCCGCCTGTCAGTTTTTCAGGCCGACCCGAACGGACGCTCCATTGCTCTCTATGGAACAACGGATGCCAGCGGTGACATGTCCGCTGACACCGATCCGCTCCGATCTGCCAAAAACAGACGGATGGAAACCCTATTTTCCATCTGCCTGGCGGATCGGATGAACACGGACAAGACGGTCCGTGTTCATCCGATTTTCCATAGAGGAGAATGGAGCTGTGACAGGTCAGTCTCTGCACGGAGTGCAGAGTCTGTCCTGTCATCCGCCGGCTCAGCGGGGATAAACGGATGGATCCCCGCTGAGCAGCGGAGCCCATCAAAACGGGCTCCGCTAGTGTGAAAGGACCTTAAGGGTGTACAAAACAGCAGCTAATTTTACTGATCAAGTAACCAATTATTATATCACATTATATGGGTTGTTTATATCCAAGCGCTGAGAAGTGTACAATAGATAGGGAGGTGTGAGTACTTTCTCGTTGAGTACTTCTATTCTGCCATCCAGATCTTCCTGGTTGAATGACAGCCATGATCAATCGCTTTATTGTAGAAGACCAGGCTACCATGGACTTGCCCCCAGCCTGTGACTGGACAGTTAAGTAGAAAATGCACAGCTAACTTGTGACTTTGCTTCAGTGCAATCACAATGCTTTATCACATGAACGGAGTGGCTGCTTGTGCCGCTTTTTCCCAGCCTGTAGGGCTAACGGAGCGGTAAGAGACTGAAACCAAGTGAGTCAGGTACTTGCACAAGAAACCGTTTAATATATATTTTTAATGTGAACAAATCTACATTAATCTGTGGTTTTATAACGGACTATTCAGGCTTTCCTATTAATGTTATCACTAAAATACTTGCTGCCATTTTTATACTGGATTTCTGCAGAGCATGAGAATTCATAGCATGATTTTCTTTTTTAGCCATAGAAGAATACAAGCCACAGGATGCCACTACAAACCCATCTCTGATCCTGGCAGCAGCCCAGATGCCAGCATACCAACATCTGGTAGAAGATGCAATCCAGTATGGGAAGAAGCTTGGCGGGTAAATGTAGATGTAATACTAAAGACCAGAATTTGTGTGTGCCCCCTTAAAACAAAGCATCACTTTTGGTTAGAATCTTATTTAAGCTTGTAGCCAACAACCTAAATTTATTCAGCCCTTACCATTTAAATATATAATTGTTTATGTAGCAGTTAGGATTACCAGAGTGTTTTAGTAGCGCACAGGTTGTAGGCAACGTCAGTGATATTTACACAAAATTTGCATCTAAATCTCCCTGGTGGTATGATTATGTAAGTTTTTTGCATCTCAAAGCGGTACATTTTTTCGCATAGACATTTGGCCTTTTTATATTGTAGGCCTGTAATTCTTAGGAATAACTCAAGACCAGAGTCTAGTAGACATCCCGGGTATGATAAAGTTTGAAATAACAAAATCATAAATTATAATTAAAAAAAAAAGCAAAAATTATAATATAATAATAAAATGTAATCTAGTCAAAAACACTGAAATTTTCTCAGTTGCAGAATTGCCGCTGACGTCCCTTTCAGTGTCTGATGATGAATTTCCCCAAATATCAGTATCACTCAATTCTGCAAGTGATTCTTATTTACAATCGCTGTTTTCTAGCTGATCAAAAAGCTCTTTTGACGTAAAGGGATGTTTTTTGGATGCCATGGACATTCTCAAGTTTCCAGGCAGAATGACATATATAATATAAAAGTGCATGCAGGACACTGGAGAAAGCACTAGGGACAAGGGATGTGAAATGATTTCATACAGTAATGTAATCTTACAGATTACAGTATACTGTATGTGTGTTTCACTTTTTGAATTTCCCACTTGGCTCCGCTCCCGTGCGACGCTAGTAGGGAACGGAGTCCGGAACCCAGAGGCATCGGACATTGGACACAGCCTGCAGACACAGCGGGGGGGACATCGGGGGGGGGGGGGGCACGGATCAACTATTCTCGTATTACTGGGTTTATTAACACTTTGTCTTTCTGTCCTGGTGGAATTCAAAACTTTTTTCCTGCAGGATTAGGGGGAAATTCTACAATGGGGACACAGCTGCCAAAGGTGATATATCGTCATGCTTTGAGAGTTTCCTTTATCTCTGGGACAGGAAGTGGAGGGAAACCACCTCATTTGGGCCAAAGCAATACAAACATGGCAGTGGTTGTAACCCTTCATTCTATTTACAGTAGTAAAATACTGTACAGCACTCCTCTTTAATCCCCTACTTGGGGTAAAATCCATCAGTTTTGTGCTAAAATTACAAGCGGACAAATCCATATGGGCATAAAACAATAGTGTTGATTTTCTCAGTTTTCATTGTGACAATTCTGATTGCCGCTGTTTATAGCAGCTGTATTTGAATAATGACTGAGATTCCCTGTTGCCATGTAGGCAGTAGCAGACGTGCAGCTGTGCCAAGTTGTATTAGGAAAAATATGCATTTTGGACATGTGCCCTCTTGTAATCCATCTGCCATCGAAGGCTACGCCCATGCAGTCCAAGCGAGTTCCATTTGAGGATTAAGGTTACTCAGCTGCTGTTCTGTAACAAAACATATCTCCGCCTGTATGGTTTCTGTCTGGAATGATGGTTATATAAGCAAGTGCCCATACAGTGTCATTTATCAAATGGTAAACATCTGATGTCTGTGGTGCAGCAAACTTTACCCCTGCCATTGTGTAATGGAGATTACCTATAACCGCTAGCTATTGAATTCCCACTAGATCCAAAAGGTCAGTTTTCGAATCAAGCCCTCAAATGAGCTGAGCGCGGAGGGATCTTGTAGTGTGCAACTTTGTCATCTAGGGGACACCTTAGCAAAGGGTATCGGACTGCACAAAGCAGAGATTTGTACCAGAAATTACAAGATAAAGGTAAAGCCTATGAATATAGAAAATAAGCAACTTTTCAGTTTAAATTGATTATTCAATAACTTACAGATAAAAAAAAAAAATTTAAACAAAAATGTGCAATCTTTGTTGCACTCAAATAGCATTATATATAGAAAGTCACAAAGGACCATTATTTAACACAAGAGGACAAGTTATTAATCCGGTAAAAGCATTCAGAAACCAAAGAAGCTTTTGCTGCATTATTCAGTTCAGGGATTTCCTCTTTTCCTGATGCTTCTGATGGCCAACATCATTCTTCAACACACCCCCAAACCCTTCTGTGAGCCCAGTTCTTGACTTGTCCCAGCCTGTGACTACAATGAAAGGAGAAGCAGCAGAATGATCCGCTCATGTCGCTCTTTCCTCTCTATCATAATGCTTCTTGTCGGCACATGTATGGATTGGCTTCTTGTGCTACAAAGGGGTGATACCAGGTCAAATTCAGGTACTTGCACTGCTTGTATTTAAAAAAAAATAATGCTGTTTTTTGGGTACAGAGCAGCTGCATTAACTTTATCTGCTTAGAGTTCAGTTTTAACAGATTTTTTCTTTTAGGTCTGAACAGGAACAGATCAACAATGTCATGGACAAGCTTTTTGTGTCATTTGGAATAGAAATCCTGAAGGTGGTTCCCGGTCGGGTTTCTACAGAGGTAGATGCCAGGTAAGGTTTTATCACTCCTCCAAAAGGTTGCCTCTTCTGTATAATGCACTGGGTTTCTAACATGCTTTCTGGATTGGTGTGAAAAAGGAATTTTAGGCAATTTATAAATTAAAGCTGCTCTATTTATTTTTCTTTGTGTAGTACTTGGAAACACAAAATTGTGTTTTATTCCCACTTTATCTTTTTATAAAGCTTGAAACTCCATTTTTTTTTCTTTAGCAGTGTAGTCTTCTTGGATTTACTTTCATCCTCTTTCTCTGAT
>BLSH010340478.1:59776-69138 GCA_018402905.1 Glandirana rugosa
AACCTACCTTTACAACTCCTTGTCAGCCTGAATTTTGTAAGGTGGCTACAGGTGTCTGAAACCATCATACCTTAACGCTGAGCTTTATAAACCTCTATAGAAGGGATGATGTCCTGTGCAATTGCATTCGAGTCAGTCACTCCAGCACATTCAGAATATGCTGGGAATACATGCTTACCTGCGCATGTGCTGCTCAGTGTGGATTCAATAGAAAACTTCAAACAGGCAGGTGTGTATGGAAGCAGAGGCATAGCGTGTCTCTGCATGAAGAGCTCCCTGCTCGCACTCTTCTTCAAGTTAGATGTAGTTCCACTTTAACACATAATGGGCTTGCTACTTTCCCCGCCTGTGACTGGACAGTGGAAGTACAAGCAGCAGATTGATGAGCAGCTCTCCATTTATCAATAATTTGTTGGCACATGAGCATTGCAACACAACTGTTTGGCTACTTGTGCTGATTGTCCCTCTGCAGGGGATTGTAAAAGTCTTACACAAGTCATTCAGATACTTACACTTTAAAATAAAAATAAAAAAAGCATGTATTAATGAATACAGAGCTGGTTTAATGTCTCCCATATCTGCCTGGAGTTCAGCTTTAAACATAATTCACTAACATGGACTGCTGATATTCAGTTACCAGTGATGCTGAAGGCATAATAATTGCATTAAAGTGGATGTAAACCCGATTCTCGTCTGTCTCCTAGCTATTGTGGAGGATGCTACAGTATAAATAAGCACCATGCTGAACAAAACCAGGAACAAGTCAGTGTCTACCTATGAGGAGAGGGTGTGTGCCTTTCCTCCAATCGGCTGTCTTGGCTGTGTGCCCAGGCTTCTCTGTAGTTCTAAGAAGGAAGAGAAAAAATCCTAACTTGATTTCCACTTTTTAAAGGATAAATAGATGAAGACAGAAGATATGCATGTAAAACTTATATAGGGAGAATGGTTTCATCCCTGTGTATCATCTGAGGCTTGTTCACTTCACTGGGTGCATGTGAGGGTTTACAACCACTTTAATCTGTTATTGATGTCTGCTGCCTTAATAGTGAGATCTGAGCGTGCTTGAATAATGTGATTGTATGGATGATGAATTCATATTCAGCTATAATGAGTGTGGAGATTAATCTTTAACCATGGAGTTTAGTTCTCTTAAGACAACTGAACATTCTGGATGAGTTGACACTTATGTCATAGGTGAGGATTATGGACAAATGGTTGGTTTGGGCTTCTATCATGACAATCTACTTTTAAGAACCACTGAATGTGTAATGGGATCAGTTTCCCAATGACTGCCACCTCATACTGTGGTAAATATACAGAATTTGCATGTTGTGATCTATCAAGCTTTTGGTGATCCTGCCCATGATTTGATACTGATTATCCTAATTATGCTTTCAGTTCATTTTAGCTATTTTAATATAACTGTCTATTGTGAGCATAATGCAACTTTTTCTTTTTTGTTCTATAGATTGTCCTTTGACAAAGATGGTATGATTGAACGTGCCAGGCGCATCATTGCACTTTACAAAGAAGCTGGTATTGACAAGGAAAGAATCTTGATAAAGTTGTCGTCAACCTGGGAGGGAATACAAGCTGGCAAGTAAGATTCTCCCTTGGTTTCATCCCTTGGACTGGAATGCTGGCTACTTGGCTACATATCAGCCCAGTGTACTTGGGTGCCTGAGCACTCAACAGTTCAGATAATTGCACTTGTATCTTCTATAGGCCTGACTTTATTGGTACCCCAAGATGTGTAAAGTCTTACCATTTGTACCTAGTTAAAGAGGAAGTAAACCCAGATGGGGTTTACTTCCTCTATGTTCCCCTGTAAAGTAGAGGCATAGTAGCCCATTATGTGCCACTTACCTGCAAACGAAGCCTGCAATGTCCAGCACTGTCCCCTCTGCTGGCGGCGTCAATCTTCCGCCCCTCTTCCTTCCGTGGCCGCGACTCTGGCGCTGTGACTGGCCGGAGTCGCATGACCTCACTCCCGCACATGCCGTAGGCCGTTCCTTCACTTCGCATGTGCCGTCATGACGTCTGCACAGCTTCAACACTGCATATCTCCTGAACCGTACAGGTTTGGGTGATTTGCAGTGCACCTACAGGTAAGCCTTATCGTAGGCTTACCTGTAGATTAAAGTGGTTGTCACAAGTTGACAACCACTTTAAAGTGGTAATAAACCCAAAAGCAAACCTTTATTAATTTGCAGCTTACAAATTCTTAGATGTGGTGGCTGCATTGGTTTACCTTTTTAGTCTTTCCTTTATTTTCACCTGGTGATCCAGCCAGTAAGTCTGTTTTTCAGCAGAACAAGCTGACCTGTAAATATAGCAGTTACAGGGATGGGACAAACCATTTAACCCTGATGGGGGTGATCAGCTTTTATTTATAAAAAAAACAGATAAATATCCACGCATGAGTATAAAAATCAACAGTAATACTGAATGGCCTTTAAAAAAATTTAGCAGCTGCTGTACACTGTGTTAAAAAAAGGGAACAAACAAATATAAGAGCTATGCAGTGCAGTGCTAAAAAAATTCAATCAGACATCAATAAGTCCATTAAAAGGAATATGCATTTAAAGGTATAGTATCCCACATGCTGTGAAGGAAATTACAGGGACAGGTAAGGTGCCACCAATGTTTATCATACACCGCTTACCCCAAAAAGTGTGAATTGGAGCGAGTATTGACCACTCTTAGACAGGGGGTCACACGTTTTAGTGTATGATCAATGTTGATGGCGCCTTACCTGTCCCTGTCATTTCCTTCATGGAATGTGGGATCCTATACCCTTGAATGCATCTTCCTTTTAATGGGCTTTTCTTTTTATTGATTTCTTTGGGACATTTTTAGCGCTGCACTGCATAGCTCTTGGCTTTTATTTATTCATAAAGAAATCTTTATCCCAAAAGGGAAACAGCTGTTGCTGTAACTGATTATAAAGTATTAGCTGGAGTTTAGCTTCAATTCCCCCAACCCCCCCCCCGACTGATAATGCTGCTGTCAAAAGGTACGCCCTGTGTCCCTCTTTCCAGAGTGGGTGCACTCTAATACAGAAGGTGTTACTAGCCAGATCACCCGATGAAAACCAAGGGGGAAAAAAAGCAAAACAAATTCAGCCATCACATCTGATTGGTAAGCTGCAATATATTACATTTTTTGGTTTTATACCGCTTTAACTGCAAATTTCTAAATATTGGTATTATACATTGTTCATGTAGAAAACCAATAGTAGACGGGATCAACTATAGTGGTAAAATGTGTAGATTTAATCTTCTGTTTTAAAGATCAACTTCCCAAAAGCTTACAGTCAGTGCTTAAGTTTCTTTATATGAAAGCCCAGCAGGTTTTCTAGAGAATTTTGTATAAAATATAGGACATAGCTTTGTAAATTTTATTAAAAATTGACCAACAATCACTATGCTTCCCCTCACAACATTTAGAAAGGGTGAAATTTGTCAAATCAGTTTACACCATCCTTTTTTTTTTTTTTTTTTTTTTTTTTTTTTTTTTTTTTTTTTCCCGCTTGTAAAATATGAACTGCTTTGTGATGTAATTTTAACATTGTGCATTTATTGATGTGGTTTACACTTTATAACCTATTTTCTTCCTTAAAGCTAGTAAAGTTAATTACATCTATAGCCAAAAATTTAATTGAGTGCGGTTGAAAGGGATAAAACCTGTTTTTACTACTGTGAACCATGTTGGGGAGACTTCCTGTCCAATGACATGTCGCCAGAGAATTAGAAAATTTGACCATGTTGGTGTACTGTACACCCATTGGAGATTTCCCTTGCTCTTTTCAGGTGAGTGTTAAGAGGAAAAATCTCCCTGAGGCCTCAAATAAGAATAAAACTCAGACTAACCTTTCCCAGCTCCAATCCCAAGCTAGAAAAACTGTTTTAGGTGAAGTGACCCTTAGGCAATTTCACTTTTTGGACACCATATAAATGTTCCATTCTAGTGCACTGTGTGGTCACGCAAGCAATAGGCTGCACATTGATAAGTGTAACATTAGTTGTGCAAAAAAGACAAAGGACTAGTCGCCAGCATTCCCTGTGGTCTCCTAGCAGCTGATCTTTCTCCATTACTGACTTACCATGCCCTTGTTCCTCACTGTCTGTGTGGAGGTGGCTATCTTGGTAGAGGCAGGGCTTTGCTTGCTCATGTTAAAGCCCCCAGGAAGCATAACCGTGAGCAGTACATTGGTGACTTCACCATATCGAACTCCAAAACCCCTGAGACTAGCAGTCAGGCAGCAGTGCCGGAGTTCCCACGCTGCACAGCAACACAGGTGCTTTGGAATGTCTTTAAAATCTATAACCTCATCAAGAGAAAAGTTCATAAGGAAAGACACCCAGAATTTTCAAAAAGTTACAATGTGCATTAAAAAAAACAATGACTCAGAAGTGTAAATCCTCCACCTTTAAGGCACTCTGTGCTGCTCACCTCAGCGCCAGGACCTCTCAATTAACAAAGGGTCACAAAAGCTTTCCCTTTACAGGGACAAAATCCTGGAGTGTAATGGAAACTTTCCTGGTGTGGATCACATGGCCCTGTCAAATGAGCTCGTACACGAAAATCCCATCAGCTTAGTACGGATACAGATGATCACCAGTATCCCGGAATATGCAAATAGGACATCTAGTGCTTTCTGCTATACAAACGTTTAATTGATTAAAAACAATCGAATTTGCTTAACAGGCACTTCCACTAAGTGCCAGCATACTAACATTCCCTATACAGAATATCACAGGAGACAGCCGCAGGTGATATGACTCCCTTCCGCACGCGTTACATCCCAGGGGGTGGGGCTTCATCGCTGAAAGCGCTTATATGCTCGCACCTAGTGGAATGCCTGTTTTGCAAGTGCGATTCTTTTTAATCAAACGTTTGTATAGCAGAGAGCACTAGATGTGTCATTTGCATATCCCAGGATACTGGTGATCATCTGTCTGTACTAAGCTAATGGGATTTTTGTGTATGAGCTCATTTGACAGTGCCATGTGATCCACACCGGGAAAGTTTCCATCACGCTCCTGGATTGTGTAAAAGGAAAGCTTTTGTGACCATTTGTTAATTCAGGGATCCTGGTGCTGAGGTGAGTGGCAGTGTCTTAAAGATGGAGGATTTACACTACTTCTGACAGTCATTCGTTTTTTTAATGCACATTGTCACTTTATTTGGAAATTCTGGGTGTCTTTCCTTCTGAACGTCTCTTGATGGAATTTTTTTTTCTGTTGATGAACATTTTTTCCTTGAACTCGTTATAGTTGTTTGGGGTCTTTGTAGATTTACCTGGAGTTTTCAGCTGCTGTTTATATTCTATTTGCACTGGTATATTTTACTATTGTGGTACTACACTATAACCACATACCTATATTCTTCAGCCCTTCTACAGAGACCTTCTCTTTGTGGCCCTGTCCTGCACAATGCAGCCTTTGCACAAAAAGTTCCTGGCTGCATCCTGTACCTTCTGAGCATGCACTTTGCTCAAGCTATTCATTCATATGCTGAGGCTGTGCTAATCTAAATGTCTGGGTGGTAGAAATGAATAAAGTGAGCAGGGGGCAGGATGAAAAGTCTGTGCAGTGCTGGGCCACTCAATGAAGATGTGAGGTGCTGACTAGGTATGTGGACCACGCTGAGGTGGGTGGAGAGAGACTTTGCATAACAAAGTCTTTAATGATCAAGTAGCAAACGTCTTCCAATAAAAAGAGGTTTGAAATTCAGCAAACAATACTAAGTGTTATCAGGTAGTATGTGAAGGAGAGGAGTTTGGAGGGGGGTCTGCAGTGGGCAGTATGCAGGATTGGAGTGCAAAGTGTATTAAAGTATATAGGACAGTAATGATTGTATTACTGTAAAAAGCAGAACACCCCTTGTCATGTCTGCTGTGTGAAGGGAATCGGAGGCTTTTCTTTATCTACCCATTTTCCTCTGTGCACATTGTTGCCTGCTTTGATACTTTAATACTGAATGCAGCACCACCACATATTAATGATACCATGCTATGAGCTTCATAACTGATATTTGTAAATTGTGGCAATGTTGGAAGTGTATCAAATGCCAAAGTTTTTTTTTTTTTTTTTTTTTTTTTTTTTTTCAGCTGTTAAGAGTTGTATTAATGTGGAACAATACAAGGCAGGTAGTTCCTTTTAATGAATGTTGACATTCCTTCTATGGGTAATGACTACAGCTACAAATTTTTAACTTAGATTTTTTTGTAAATTATTCCTATAGGGTACTTGAAGAGAAATATGGAATACACTGCAACATGACGCTGCTGTTCTCTTTTGCTCAGGCTGTGGCCTGTGCAGAGGCCGGTGTTACACTCATATCTCCATTCGTGGGCAGGATATTGGACTGGCATGTAGCCAACTCCGGCAAGAAGAGTTTTGAACCAAATGAAGACCCAGGTACATTTTAATCATAACCTTAAAATGAGTACAATTTTGTAACACAATGCAGCCACCACATCTAATGATTGGCAAGTTGCAATATATTACATTTTAGGTTTTTCTCCTTTCAGATGACCGCATTGGTACAATATGCCCATTAAAGTGCATGGTATTTGGCATTTTGCAAGTCAGACTAGGGACTGGCTGGAGAATGTTCATTTTAATACCATTGGCTAGCTTTATCATGTACAACTATGTGTACCAAGAATACCTATTTTTATGTAATGTTTGCTAAAGTGTGCATTAGTGTATAAGGACCCTTACAAGAACCTGGTTATGCAGGCTAGGTGTTTGTACGTTGTGGTGCCATTCATTTGCAGTGGCAGCTGTAAGGGAACACACCTGAGGCACGTATTGCAGCACAGTAACACACTATCGTGAGTAGAGATGCACTGAAATTTCGGCTGCCGTAACATCTCAGGCAAAAGTGGTATCGGCATTTTGTCGATCTAAGCGAAAAAGGTGCCAATGGCACTGAAAACGCTGTGAATTTTGCATCAATTTTACCGTGAATTGTGTTTTTCATAGGTCATGTGACTCAAAAACGTAACATGGGTGCATTCGTGCTGCGTTTTCAATGTATTTCAAATGGGAGGTGTGTTTTTTTTTTTTTTTGTTTTTTTTAATTGACCAAAAATATAGCAAGCAGGATTTTTAACACAATGAAGTGCAAGGGGACCAATATAAAGACATACATAGAATTTAAAGGCATACATATTTCTTGTGCTAAAGGTGCCAGTAATCGGCAATAAATTATATTAATTTAAATTCATGATATTAAAAAAAGTCGAATATAATACAAGTATATATAAAAATCTATATATTAAAAAAAAAAAAAACTGTCATTTTCGGCCACAAGTGTATCCTGCATGTTCTGTTTCGGCACCAAAATTTCCATTCGGTGCACTTCTAATCGTGAGCTGTGGGGTGCTGTGTTGGAAAAAATGCTGCATGTCTGTTTTCTTCTGGTGAGTTGGCCCTCCATTTATTTGAATAGGTAGCTCTTATGCAACACATGCTAATCTAAGCACAGTGCACCAGAATGGAAAGGTATGAATAGACTCGAAGCTACTTTATTGGTAAAATGAATATATAAGCTACCTCTTCAATTTTTTGCAGGTGTGAAGAGTGTTGCCAAGATTTACAACTATTACAAGAAGTTTGGGTACAAAACCATTGTGATGGGCGCCTCATTCCGCAACACGGGGGAGATTAAAGAACTTACTGGATGTGACTATCTCACCATTTCCCCCAAATTGCTTGGAGAGCTCAGCAAAGACTCCAGCAAGCTCACTCCAACACTCACTGTTAAAGAAGGTACAATAGCAGTCTTAGACCGTTGTGCTTCCTCCATGCTAAAATCACTTCAAGCATATTCACACCAAAAACCTTTAAATATGTTGTTTACCCATCCTTAGAGGAAGTAATCTTCCCTCTAATGTTTGTACCTATAGGCAAGCCTATAAATAATAAGGCTTACCTATAGGTACTGTAAATGTCACCTAAACATGCACCGTTTAGGAGTTATTTACTGTATACTGCGCTGATGACGTCATCGGCATATGTGCTCTGAAGGAATGGCTGCCATTGCCGTTTATTCAGAAGCCTGTGCCATGACTGGCGGCTCCCACGCACATGCATACTAGCACATTATGCTTTTACTTTGCAGGTAAGCATAAAGGGGGGGGGGATAAGTTGACTTCCTCTTTAAATGGAATGGCTGCATTAGTTTTCATTTTTCAGTCTAAGAACATTTTCAGCAAGTACAAGAAATACATGGTCATGTTGCCAGAAATGCAGGGTTGTTGACACTTCTGTGAGCTCGACAGAAAAAAAAACATCATTTATCTTTTGTAAACTGCTAGTCCCATCAATCCACAGTGTGACAGAGATGAACAAAGGCAGACATGTTTGAAGTTCAGCCTGCGTGACAGCCATTGATAAAATGGAGAAATGAGTGCAGTCACACAGGGACAGGACGTGTCCTTGCTACCAGGTGAATATAAATGGGGAGAAAATCCTGAAAAAAGAAAATGCAGCCATCACATCTAAGGGCATCTAAGCAGTAATACATTTTTGGATTCAGAAACTCTTTAAATCGGTACATGGCCATGACTTTGTGAAAATGCTAGTTTTCAGTCATGTAGCTTCTGGTCTTAGTAATTTTAGACCTGTTAGTACTGCTGTGCTGTAGACCTCCAGTTATGTCTGGGGCATAGCTTGCCCCTTTTATTGCTGGAACCGCCTGCTGACAGGTACAGCTGCAGTCCAAAACTAAGCCTAGGGGCTGACATGATTGGTTCCTGAGTGCCTCCACTCTGCTAAATAGCACTTGGAGTACTATTAGCAGGCACTTTAAACAGTGTTTGCGCAGTGTTTACAGAGGTAGTAATGTGGCATCAGATGTTGCAGTAGTCACGGTCAGTACAAAGCCTTTGGTAGAGCTAATGACCCTCTATCCTGCCTTCCCTGCAGCAGATCACTACTATTGTGAGCTATTGCTGACTGCTTACGCTTAGAAGCGATCTGTTGCTGCAGAGCTGCATATAGGGCAGCTGGATAATGTCTCCACTGACTAGATCCAGCGCTCCCATATGAGGAACTGGTAAATGATTAAAAAAAAAAAAAAGTTTTTATTACATTTCTCAAATAGTTCCTAGGTCCCAGCAAATGCTTCAGATGCTTTGAACGGCATCGCATTTTAATGCATAGGCATCAAACCCTTGTGTAAGTGAGCACACTTTAACCACTTCCAGGCCGTTTTTTTTTTTTTTTTTTCAGTGGCCTTTTCTGTGACTGATAAAAGTGGTTTCTGCGGCAGATTCGCCACAAGATCACTTATTGGTGGCAGAAGAGGTCTCCCCTACCCCCCAGCAGTGGAGACAATCGGGTCTG
>BLSH010340478.1:78018-97679 GCA_018402905.1 Glandirana rugosa
CACTTACTCGGACAACACACGAACCGACGCCCCGACTTCAACCCTTCTGGACCTGTTTTAAGGACGCCGAGGATACCTTCATCTCGATGTATGTGATTTTCGTAAACGTTACTAATCATTAATAAATCATTTATGTTATTACACACAAAGAATATGACATAGAAGGACCTTGAGTCTAAATTAAATTTAAATATTTATACGAACTTAATCCGATCCTGATCAATAAAATACCAGAACATTATAACCTCATAAAATGGATCCTAGAGGAGCGGAAGGGGGAATGGGATGGATTGCAAATGGAATTTCCATTTTTTGCTTATCTCTCTTCCTATAAATATGGACATGAGAAGGAAGGTTGTAAGCAGAATTGATGTAAAAGGAGACTAGTCCTAGCCTAATTCAAGCATATTTATAAATTTAAATTAAATCTGAGTTCCAGGAAGATACAGTATAAGAAACACACATTATTGTATTTACTAAATAATTACTAATCATTGCAAATGCTTTTAGTGTATGTAGCTCTACTTCCATAGGAGCCGCAGGAATTTTGTCCAGGTCTTCCCAACTTCAGCCCCGCAGCCAAGCACACAACAGGCTCATTCACTCTTTCTCCAAAAAACAGTCTAGGGGACTTTGGTTTTGTTGTTTTTATTTTTGGAGAACTTAGATAGGGATGAGGGTAGTGGTGGGATTCTCCAGGATTGAGAACTATGTACACTGAGGACTTAATGTTTCTTTCTTGCTTAATTAGTAGAAGAACTAGTAGAGCAAAGTCCCTTCTCTTTACTGGACAATATCTGGACAGAGCTCTTCAAGATCACCAGCCGGTGTCCCATTTAACAGACCCACAGCTGACTATACTGAGCACCAGAGAGGTAGCTAGAGCACAATGCCCCCAAGGTCCAGTATTGTCTGAGCTCACGAGGAACAAGTACAGATGGATCCCACCTTCAAATCTTCCAAGCTATGCCCTCCAGTGATACCAGACAATATATGGCAGACAGCTTAAGCACCTGGGTCTCTGCTTTCCTCCCTCAGGTCGCCCACCTGAGGCATCCTCATGGCAGCTTGTGCATCCTCATGGCAGCTGGACTCCTCCACTCTGGGACAAGACTCAGAACTCAGTTTGCTCACTGGATAAATACAGTCTCCCAGGCTCCTACAGAGCCTGTCTCTCTGTGTTAGGCCAGGGCTGCATAAATATAATGCTGCCATCTGCATAGCTTCACACCTACTATCCAGAAACTTCTCAAGTCTCCTGGATACAGAGAAAGCTATAGGCCAGGCAGCAGCTGAACACACTGTGGCAAATCAAATCATGTATAAAATATGCAACTTAACAGATATCTAACTACCCTAGCACCTACCTAGGAGGGTAGCACATGTAAATACCTGAATTTGTCTTGAAGTCAGCACCCTGTTATCCCCAGTACAACAGGGCGCAGACCTACGCCCAGTAAGGCTCTACTGCATTTCACAGTGTTGTTAGTCTAACATGCTTACAGGTTATGAGAGCAGAGTGATGACTCATTGGAGGGCTGTTATTTCTTAGTTGTTCAATCAACAGGCTTAATGTGTGTCCTAAGCCAAATAGGAGGTCCAGGACTACAGTCAAGGCAACTGATAGGGGAGACATCCAGTTCTCCTGTAGGGGGCCCGGGTACACAGGGGCCCACAGAGCAGGAGGAACGGTGGAGCAGAGAATGGATATAAGGTGTGTGAGCCCTCGCGCTACTATGTGTGGTAATCAGAGTAAAATATCTATAGGTTGCTGCTGTACCTATATATATGACAAGTATATACAGTGATGGTTTTTCGGAAATGGTACTGCGCAGCCTATTATCCAACCATAAACAGACAAAAACTGGTATAATCAATGTGATGGCTCAATAGACAGTTCTCATGTGTCACAGTGTACCTGATGACCTGCGAGATGTGCTGCAAACTTCCTACACTTGCACATATGAATATTGAAAAGAGGTTATAAAATACATGTAGCAAACATCATGTGCTGTTTAAAACAAATCAAAATAAGTGGATATAGTGCTAGAGTGGCAAGTGAAAACAGTGGATAATGTTGCACAGCTTGTGTGTTAATTATATGATTCAGACTCCCTCTGCTGGTGGAAGACTGTAATGTGTCTGATGTGCGAATCCCAAAGCAAGCTATATGTATAATACACGGTATTAAGTTAAATTTTGGCCTCATCACTCCAATTTACTTTGTTCCAGAAGGTTTGAGGCTTGTCTCTGTGCTGTTTGGCATATTGTAAGCTGGATACTTTGTGGCATTTGCGTAGTAATGGCTTTCTTCTGGTGACTCGACCATGCAGCCCATCTTTCTTCACGTGCCTCCTTTACTGTGCATCTTGAAACACCATGTTTTCAGAGTCCTGTATTTTACCTGAAGTTATTTTTGGGTTTTTCTTTGCATTCCAAACTATTTTCCTGGCAGTTATGGCTGAAATTTTACTTGGTCTACCTGACCGTGGTTTGGTTTCAACAGAACCCCTCATTTTCCAATTATTGATTAGAGTTTGAACACTGCTGATTGGCATTCTCAATTCCTTGGATATCTTTTATATCTTATTCCTGTTTTATACAGTTCAACTACCTTTTCCTGCAGATCCTTTTACAATTTTCCTTTCCCCGCGACTTAGAATCCAGAAACATCAGTGCAGCACTGGATGAAAGATGGAAGGGTCTGTCAGGAGTTCGGAAACTCATTGACCTTTTATACACACTAATTACAAGCAAACAGATCACAGGTGAGGATGGTTACCTTTAATAACCATTGAAACCCCTTTGTGTCAACTTGTGTGCATGTTAGGCCAAAATCACCAGGGTATGTAAATGTTTGATCAGGGTAGTTTTGTTGTTATGATTTAGAAACAGTAAACAGTTGATTGACAATAGCTTCAGCCAAACACTAACCATGAGTGAAAAATGTTTGTGGTGTTCATATTCTCTGAATGGCCAAGAAATCATAAATTCTGCCAGGGCATGTAAACTTAGGAGCACAACGGTGTGTGTGTGTGTGTGTGTATAGATGTGTGTATTATACACACATACACACACCGAGGAAAATTATAAACACAACACTTGAGTTTACCTCTATTTATCATGAGCTGAAAGCAAAGCTCTGACTTTTTCTATGTACACAAAAGGCCTATTTCTCTCAAATTATTCACAAATCTGTGTTAGTGAGCACTTCTCCTCCTTTGCCGAGATGATCCATCCACCTCACAGGCGTGGCATATGAAGATGCTGATTAGACAGCATGATTATAGCACAGGTGTGCCTTAGGCTGGCCACAATAAAAGGCCGCTCTAAAATGTGCAGTTATATCACACAGCGCAATGCCACAGATGTCGCAAGTTTTGAGGGAGCGTGCAATCGGCACGCTGACTGCCGTAATGTCCACCAGAGCTGTTGCCCTTAAATTGAATGTTCGTTTCTCTACCATAAGCCATCTTCAAAGGCGTTTCAGAGAATTTGGCAGTACATCCAACCGGCCTCACAACTGCAGATCACGTGTAACCCCACCAGCCCATTGACTCCACACCCAGATTTCTTCACTTCAAAGATTGTCTGAGACCAGCCACCTGGACAGGTGCTGCAAAAATCGGTTTGCATAACCAAATAATTTCTGCACAAACTGTCAGAAACCGTCTAAGGGAAGCTCATCTGCATGTTCGTCGCCCTTATCAGGGTCTCGACCTGACTGCAGTTCGTCGTCGTAACCGGCTTGAGTGGGCAAATGCTCACATTCAATGGCGTCTGGCACTTTGCAGAGGTGTTCTCTTCACGGATGAATCCGGCTTTTCACTGTACAGGGCAGATGGCAGACAACTTGTATAGTGGCTTGTGGGTGAGTGGTTTGCTGATGTCAACGTTGGGGGTCAGTGGTGGTGGTGGGGTTATGGTATGGGCAGGCGTATGCTATGGACAACGAAAACAGGTGCATTTTATTGATGGCATTTTGAATGCACAGAGATACCATGACGAGATCCTGAGGCCCATTGTTGTGCCATTCATTCACGACTATCACCTCATGTTGCAGCATAATGCACGGCCCCATGTTGCAAGGATCTGTACACAATTCCTGGAAGTTGTAACATCCCAGTGCTTGCATGGCCAGCATACTCACAGGACATGTCACCCATTGAGCATGTTTGTAATGCTCTGGATCAGCGTATAGGACAGAGTGTTCCAGTTCCTGCCAATGTCCGACACTTCGCACAGCCATTGAAGAGGAATGGACCAACATTCCACAGGTCACAATCAACAACCTGATCAACTATGCAAAGGAGATGTGCTGCACTGCGTGAGGCAAATGGAAGTCACACCAGATACTGACTGGCATAGTTGTGTGTTTTTTATTTTTTTTTTTTTTGTTTTTTTTTTTTTTTTACACTGGTACGTCACATAGTGATATTTTGTTTGCACATGTATTATATGCACATTATTGATTGTATTGTGACATAGATGTTCATATGTGGAAATTTTTGTGAAGGTCAAATCACTATCACACAAGTGGATACACCTAAAGGGAAAAGACCCATTTTTTGCTTACATTGTTTATTTCAAATGTACATAGGTAAGAGAGTGGACGGCAGCACAATTAGTTGATAAAAATGTCACTGTCGTGTGAATTCCTGTCTTAAGACACAACCTGCTCTTGAAGCGTTAACCCAAAAAAGAAAAAAAAAATGGTTCCTGTTCCTATTATATACAGCACAGTGCTTGTGCTGTCATTTGGCCCCTTCTATCACCTGAAATACCTGGCTGATCCTCCCAGTTTCTCCCTTCCCCCTGTACTTGGACTACGGTATATCAGGGCTGCGGAGCCTTGACACCGTTGTGTAAATACATGCCTCCGTCATCTGCTGCTATGTGCAGCTCTCCTGTCTCCCTCTGTCCTCCTTCCTCCCTTCTGTCAACTAACTAGTGCTGATCTTCTCCTCACACTACTGGTTCAAAGTTCTCTTTATATCATCCCCTCTGTCACATAAAAAGCTGTGCCCTAGTGCCTGTGCTTAATAAAAAAAAGGCAGATTTCTACCTGATTTAACAGTGTCTCCTAGCGATCACATGACTCCTTGCTCCCTGCTCCTCTCCGCGTTCCCTGGCTGATGTCAGCAGGGGAGTCTCTGCCCCGCCCACTGGAGATATCAGACGGGGAGAGCCTGGAGTCATGTGATCGCTGGAAGACTGTTAAGAGGTAGAAATCTGTCTGGTTTAAAAAGACAATAGGATGCAGCTTTTTACTTGACAGAGGGGATGTCAAGATGAGATCATGGCTTAACCACTTTGTCATTTTTTTCACAAATGGATATTTTTTCGGGTTCAGAGATTTCCAGAGATATGTGCTAGTTATAGCAAACATTTTTTCCTGCAATGTATCACTGCAAATGGGCCCTATGTTATATTGTGGGTGCCTATATTTAGTCGACCTCCACTGTCTGACACAGACTTTGAACAAATAGGCAGTTTAGAAGCTCTGATTTCATTTGCTGTATGTTTTTCTAGGTCTGTGACTCCAAGTATTGAACAGAAAATTAGCATGGCATACACATTGGCATTTTCAGAATTCAAAAAAGGCAGCTTTATACCTCTGAAAGGTTTTCTTAAACTGAGTGCAATACCTTTGAACGGATACCCTTATCTTAACCTTAACCTATTTGTTACTGTTGTGTATTATGAGGGTACTCGTGTGTTAGGCTTACTTGCCCTGTATGCAGAAATTCTGGTGCATAATGCCGATTCCTCACCCCAATTGTTAAACTAAACAAAGGTCAGAAGAATTAAAGGAAATGTAGTATACATTTCTGTTTGCCTGGGCTGTTCGGGCTGGCTCACATGAACTGCTGTAAAATTCCTTCATTGAAATGTATTGGTCGGATGTGTTGAACAGCATAGAAAAGGTGTCAGGCTGAGCCTGTCTAGTACAGTATGTGGAACTCCGTACAGTACTTTAATAATCAGTGCTGTAGTAGTGCCATCTAGTGGTCAGACTTGGATCTGCATTACATGTGAGCCTAAAACGGATCTTTGCTGAATCTGAGCACCACAAACCAAACACACTATTTAACTCATTTTTAATGTTCATAGCAAACTCCCCCATCCATCCATGCATCTATGGTTTTTGTTGAGAAATTACTTTAAACAAGCTCCTAGCATTTCTGGCCATCTTGAGTAAGGGCAAATGATTTATGTAGCATTTATTTCTGCAATCCATCTCCCCTTAGCTCAAGCATGCATTTAGGAGAGTGTCCCTAGCTGAGAACCCATTTTCCCCTCCTGAAGACTCCTGGGATGAATGACAATTGGCCTGGAAACCAGCCAGTAATTGATGAAATGTTAAAAAAAATTGAAAACAAGTAAATTATACTTTCCTATCTATTTACCAATGCTAGCAGCATGAGGATTAAAAATCAATGTTGAATGGGAGAGTGAAGTTCCGCTTTAAATAAACATCTGTTAATGAGCAATTTGTTGTCGTAGTGTGTTCAGTAAATGAAAGGTTGTTACAGGACTGAGGTGTGAAGAAAGGGACTAATTTGTAATATATTTGTACAGCTCAGGCCTGTAACCTGGAAAAGATTCACTTGACTGAAAAGGATTTCCGTTGGCAACACAATGAAGACCAGATGGCTGTAGAAAAGTTGTCAGATGGGATCAGGAAGTTTGCTGAAGATGCTGTAAAACTGGAGAAGAAGTTAAAGGTATGTCTCCTGCAGTTTGTATAGGGGGCTAAATGAGATTTTATTGGCATATGTGCTTACACAGTTCATACAGTCTTTTCCAATCTGTCAGCGCTTAAATGGGTGATAATGGTTTCATGTCTGGGAAGCTTAACTACAGGAACATCTTAACACGTTTTTGTCCAAAAACGGCAATGTTTCAGTTTTTAGACAATGAAAGCTTTGTATTTCTTCCTTCAATCTCCTGCATGGGAGATATCAGAATGAGACTCTATGGCTTGTGACCCCAGCAGGCTCTGTTGCTTTGCATAGTGCTGCCACTCTAAGGGCCTGCGTCAACAGGCTATTAGCATTAAAGCTGAACTCCAGCCAGGGAGTGCATATCAGCAAGCCACTTCCTACTACATGTTGAAACCTTTGTATCTGTTTTTCTCATTCCTCTGAGCTACCAAATGTCTCTTGTACCCTTTTATTAGGGACATTTGCACTGTGTGCAACCAAGCACCAGAGATTTTCTTCCTATGGAGAAATGGCTCCTGGCCGCATTTCCTCCTCAGTGTACTACATGCTTTACGAGTGGAGAGCAGTGACAGGTTAATGTGCTTGAGTACCACTGCACAGCACCCATTAATGACCTACCCACAGCTTAGATTGGCAGCTTTACAAAATTCTGCACCTCTACCATTCAACGCACTTTCCACTACCCACCATGGGGAATTATGGCAAATGTAGTTTCCCTTTTCCTTGATAGTGTACATCCTGCCTAGATCCTCCCCTCAGCAACCAGGCTCACAAGTAGCATAAACGGGGGAAAAAAATAAAAACAAAGGTATTTATAGGAAAATATAAACTTTTTTTGCATGGGGACAGCATTAATGGTTCAAACTGGACAGGGTGCAGAAGTTGAGTTTTAAGTTGCTTTTGCATTCCTATAAAAGTCTATTGAAAAGCAAAACCCACTTGAAGCCAGTCAAATGCAGGTTGGAGGGAAGTTGACGTCAAGATAGACGGATTTGTAAATTAATTTTGAATGATCTCAGAAGCATTTTAAATGACTGCCATCGACACAAACCCATACACCGTTGGCACAAACCCTATACCAGATTTTAGACACCTGGAGCTGAAGGGGAAGTGTATAGGCAGATAACCAGAGTAGTAAATCCTAGGGAGGTGACCTAGTAGGGTTATCATGCCTATTCATAGTCCATTGAATAGGCAACTGAGCGCATTATAGTGGCATCAGTAGACCTGGGGAAGCTCTGCTTCTGGCATCAACTCTAGTTTGAAAAGGCTATAATGGGTAGTAGTGAGCCCTAAGCTTGTCATAAACTCATATTTGGCCCGTTCCTGATGAACAAGTGAAAGAGCTGAGTGCAAATGTGTTGGCTGAAAAGCACTTGCAAGTAATCAGATGCAGGCACTGTTTGGGTATTTTGAAAGGTGGTCCTGCCAGCTGTCAGAATACAGTAGCCACAGCAGAAAGTTTGTATATTTGTGCTGTTTAGCATAGATGTTTTGTTGTCAGCAGGCTAAATGGAAACATCTGCGTGTGGCTAGCTTTAATGTGCATTAAAGGATAGCCATCTTTAAAGTTATCCCTTAACTGGTTTTCTTCTTAGCACCCTTCCAAACGATTGTGCTCACCCCTGCCAGTTCTTCACTATGTACCCGCACCATCGCTACAAAGTCTTGTGGCCAGTTGCTTCCATGTATGCATGAAAAATGCTCTTCTTTCCAATGGATAGCTCTGTTATGCATCCCAACAGTGGATGGCCTCGCTATAGGAATAAATTCACATACACGTAATATGAAAGCGCAAGGACAGGTGTGATGGGAAAGAAGGGGGTCAGTTAAAGGATAACTATACTACAGGTACAGTTATTCTTTAATGCATGCTTCTAGATTCAATGGATATGAACTTTATCTTTCTGGCTGTGAACTTTAACTTGATCTACCTCTGGTACCATAACACATATAGCAGCACAAATGCAGTAAAACATGCACATTAGAAACCACTCTCTTGATCTAGGTGTACTACATTGGTTAAATAACACTGAGTTTTAAAGCAGAACCTGTTGAGGCAGAAATATAGGAGCTTCTAGTGCGGGTGTATTGGTGGAGATGCAAGCTCCATGCTTATCATTTCCTAGCTATGTTGTAAATCCCTGATGCAGAACAGGCATGTTGGATGCACATGATTGTTCCAGGTTAAATACTCTCTAAACTGTAAGTAAAGATGACAGTCCCAGGGCTTTTGACCTTCACTTCGTTTGATTCACTTCTGTGCGAATTGGATGCATTTTGAACTGCATCCGATTCACATGACACGAAATAAAATGTATTTCCATTTAAGCTGTCTGATGGATGATTTTGCATAATGCGACCACGGTCATAGCTGTATGTGCTGGCTTTCACAAAAAAAAAATTGTGCTTAGATAATGAAATTTTAGATGTGGGATTTCCATTGGCACAGGAGCTTTCACTAGCAATGAGGACTGTTGGACATAGATACAGAGTTTAGGAAAGGAAGTTGAAATGCCATGTGTTAAAGTTTTTTTTTTTTTTTTTTTTTGTTTCTTTTTACAGGAGCAGCTTGGAAAATAATCTAATACTTTTATACAACAAATCACGGCATCCAGATCATAGCTCACCAAACCTCATACCGCTTCCGAAATTCTGCATTAGTCTTACCCCTGTTTTTATCAACATTGTAACATTGCCGTTTTACATATTGTGTACATTTCCTTTTTGTACGATGACTCTACTTATGCACTGATTAAATCCTGCACCTGCCAAAGTTGTTGTGGTTACTTTTATGGGGTCTTATTTGAGCTACACCATTTGCAGAAAACTATTTGCCCACTGAAAGCTATTTACCCACTGCTTGGAATCTGTGAAGTTGCCAGACAGTATGTACCAGGCCCATATAGTACTCTTGCCCAAACTGGGAAAAGATTTAATATGTTCATCATACAGACATATATCCTTGCTGAACTATGACCAAGATACTTACAAAAGTACTAGCCAACAGAATTATGAAGGTATTGCCATCCCTTATCGATATACAGGGTGGGCCATTTATATGGATACACCTTAATAAAATGGGAATGGTTGGTGATATTAACTTCCTGTTTGTGACACAGTATATGTGAGGGGGGGAAACTTTTCAAGATGGGTGGTGACCATGGTGGCCATTTTGAAGTCAGCCATTTTGAATCCAACTTATGTTTTTTCAACAGGAAGAGGGTCATGTGACTTATTGGGAATTTCACAAGAAAAACAATGGTGTGCTTGGTTTTAACGTAACTTTATTCTTGAGTTATTTACAAGTTTCTGACCACTTATAAAATGTGTTCAATGTGCTGCCCATTGTGTTGGATTGTCAATGCAACCCTCCTCTCCCACTCTTCACACACCGGTAGCAACACTGCAGGAGAAATGCTAGCACAGGCTTCCAGTATCCGTAGTTTCAGGTGCTGCACATCTCGTATCTTCACAGCATAGACAATTGCCTTCAGATGACCCCAAAGTCTAAGGGGGAAGGGGGTCAGATCGGGAGACCTTAGGGGCCATTTAACTGGCCCACGACGACCAATCCACTTTCCAGGAAACTGTTCATCTAGGAATGCTCGCACCTGACACCCATAATGTGGTGGTGCACCATCTTGCTGGAAAAACTCAGGGAACGTGCCAGCTTCAGTGCATAAAGAGGGGAAACACATCATCATGTAGCAATTTCGCATATCCAGTGGCCTTGAGGTTTCCATTGATGAAGAATGGCCCTACTATCTTTGTACCCCATATACCACACCATCAATTTTTTGGTTCCAACAGTCTTGGAGGGATCTATCCAATGTGGGTTAGTGTCAGACCAATAGCGGTGGTTTTGTTTTTTAACTTCACCATTCACATAAGTTTGCCTCATCACTGAACAAAATCTTCTGCGTAAACTGAGGGTCCTGTTCCAATTTTTGTTTTGCCCATTCTGCAAATTCAGTGCGCCAATCTGGGTCATCCTCGTTGAGATGCTGCAGTAGCTGGAGTTTGTAAGGGTGCCATTTGTGAGTACCTAATATCCGCCGAAGGGATGTTCGACTAATGCCACTCTCCAGTGACATGCGGCGAGTGCTACGCTGTGGGCTCTTGCTGAATGAAGCTAGGACAGCCACTGATGTTTCTTCATTAGTGACAGATTTCATGCGTCCACATTTTGGCAAATCCAACACTGAACCTGTTTCACAAAACTTAGCAAGCAGTTTGCTAACTGTAGCATGGGAGATGGGCGGTCTCGTAGGCTGTCTTTCATTGAAATCTGCTGCAATGACCCGGTTACTGCGTTCACCAGACATCAACACAATTTCTATCCGCTCCGCACGTGTTAACCTTGGCGACCTGTCAATGGCTGTAAACAAAGAGAAACTTGTAAATAACTCATGTAAGAATAAAGTTATGTTAAAACCAAGCACACCATTGTTTTTCTTGTGAAATTCCCAATAAGTTTGATGTGTCACATGACCCTCTTCCTATTGAAAAAACAAAAGTTGGATTAGAAATGGCTGACTTCAAAATGGCCGCCATGGTCACAACCCATCTTGAAAAGTTTCCCCCCTCACATATATATATATATATATATATATATATATATAGTGTGTGTATATGTGTATGTATGTATGTTGCTGCAAACAGGAAGTTAATATCACCAACCATTCCCATGTTAAGGTGTATCCATATAAATGGCCCACCCTGTAGATCAAACCATGCTTGACCAGTCCACAGAGATTACCATTAGTTGGGTCTTTACGCATCTCCAGCTCCCGCCCGATGAGACCGCCTCGAGAGTCCTGGTAGTCCTAGATATAGAGAAGGCTTTCGATACAGTCCAATGGTCTCATTTGATGCAGGTCTTGGAACTCTTTATGGTTTCGGTCAGATATTTAGGAAATGGATTGGCCTACTCTACAGGACCCCTATGGCTTCTATTAAGCTGAATTGTGAACTGTCACCCTCCTTCTCAATCAAAAGGGGAACGAGACAGGGGTGCCCTCTCTCCCCCTGTGGTGTTTGCCTTGGTAGTGGAACCATTGGCTGAGGGCTTGCAGAGGTCAAGCGGGGTGTCTGGGATCCGTATAGGTTCAATTATCAAAAAGCTAGCACTTTATGCTGACAATTTGATCCTCTTCTTCACTGCAGATCCTGGGTCGCTTTGCGGTTCTCTCTGTCCTCAATACTAATTGTGATAAATCTCTTATTCTGCCTATAGATCCAGAGGCGAAGAAGCTGGTTGACCCTAATTTGCCATTACAATGGGCGAACACCATCAGATATCTAGGCATCAATATCTCCTCTAATGTCCACGACTTCAGCAAGCTTAATCTGTCCCTGGCACTGCAGTGGTGTAGACAAAAATTGAAAGCTTGGTCGAATCTCCTGTTATCCCTCATAGGGAAAATCAACTTTATTAAAATGATGGTTAAAACGTCTTGCCAGCACACCTAGGACCGGGTTTGTGGGCTCACGTCACGGTGTCACATGGCTGGCAGCTCCCACCCAACCTGGCTGGGTGGCAGGTCTGTTTCGGATGACTACCCGCTGCGCCCGTCGGGACTGGTGAGTATGCTCCCCCCCCCCGGTGTGCGGGGGGGCAGGCGGGTGGTGCACCCCCCTCCTGGGGTATAGGTAGGCCTAGCTTCTCCTTCCCCCTCTTCTTCCTCCCCCCACTCCGGGGTCCGCGCTGTGTTCTCTGGCTGCTCCGGGGTGTAGGCGGCCGGTGCCATGTGTCTGTCCGGCCCCCATTTTCCTGAAGCCGGCCGTGTGCTGGAAAACAGTGGCCACCATTTTGCGTTGGCCAACCACATGTTCGGCCTCTAGTGCACACGGCGGCCATGTTTGGGTGGTCCGCCGTGTGCTGTGCAGTGAATGGGCGGTCCTGGGCCTCTGGCGCCATTTCTTCTCACACGTGGTGGAGCAGCAGGAGAAGGGAGACACGGGCAGCAGCGGCAGCATTTTTGCAGCACCTCCCGGTGGTTCTGGTAGGGCGCAGTGGGGAGTCCTCTTGGGTGCCTCTGGGTCCCTGTGACGGCAGCTGGGGTGGTGAGGGGCGCTTGGTTTTCCAAGGGGGCCTGGCAGGTGTCTGGGGGTGCAGCGCAATGGCGGCTGAAGCGGGCGCTTCCACTTCAGAGGTCTCCGGAGGGGCTCCGGGCGTGCTGGGACCTGTGGTGCCGCTGGAAAAACTTACGGCTATCCTGGAGGACTTTCTGTCCCAGGTGGAGCTGAACCGTGACCGGGGGGTGGCGAGAAAATGGCCACCCCCTCTCCCGTCTTCGGAGGACTCTGAGCCGGAGGGGGGCTCTGTGGTAACGGGGACCCCCCTGGAGCTGTCGGAGGGCGCGCTTGGGGAGTTTCTCAGATGAAGAGGAGTCCTCTGGAGCCGCTGTGGGGCGCGAAAGTGCCCTGGTGGGCTCTCTGGTTTCAGCCATCCGTGAGACGCTGAGCCCGTCTGGGGCTGCGCAGGAGGTGGTGTACGCCTTTGGGTCACACAAGCCAGCCCGGGCTCCTAAGGGTGTTCCCTTATTTGTCATATTTTGATCAGTTTGTCTATAAGGAATGGTGACGCCCTCAGAATTCTTTCGCCATGCCTAAATGTTTCTCCGTGCGTAATCCTTTTGAGGATGCTCTGTTGCAGAAGTGGATGTCCCCTGCGGTGCACCCGCCAGTGGCCCGCCTTAACAAGGCGACCACGATTCTGATGGAGGGTTCTCCTTCCTTTAAGGACCTGGCCGATTGGCAGACCGAGGTGGTGTCCAAGGCAATGTTCCTGGTGGAGGGGGTGGCCATGCGGCCGGCGCTGGCTTCGGCGTTTGTAGCGCAGTTGCTAACAGAATGGGCGACAATGTTACACAGGGACTTGGGGGGCCCTCAAGGTTCCCCCTAAATCTCTGCAGCTGGCTGACCAGCTGGTGCAGGGCATTGGGTATCTTTGTGATGCGGCCCTGGACATGGCTCCCATGCTTTCAAAGCTATCAATTTTTTCAGTCATTATTAGACGGCTGGTTTAGCTTTGAGGCTGGTCGGGTGACCAAGCGTCAAAGAAGGGGCTTACGGACCTGCCTTTTGAGGGCAGTCTGCTTTTCGGGCCTTCCCTGGATGAGGTCGTTAAGGATTTCACAGGGGGGAAGAGTACTTTCCTCCCGGAGCTCAGACGGGGTAAGGAGCCCCGGTGTAAGCAAGGCCCCTCTTTCTCTACTCAGAAGTGTTTTTTCTGTGTGCCCCGTGCAGCGAGCAAGTGCTCTCAGCCCGGCAAGGCTGCCGCGGGGGGTCAGAAGTGTCCCTGGTAGCGAAAACCTGAGAAATCGGAGGAGAGATCTTCCTCTGCATGATGGGGCGCCCCCGCCTGTTGCTCGGGTGGGGGTAACGGCTCCTGGAGTTCGCGGTCCAGTGGACCTAGCGCATCTCGGACCTCTGGGTGCGAGAGGTGGTCATATCCGGGTACAAAATAGTTCCGTACCCAGTCTCTGGACAGGTTCTTCGCATCCAATCTGAGGCTCCCCCCGGGGCGGTGGCAGGCCCTGGTAGGGGCGGTGCAATCACTGCTCGATCAGGGGGTGATTGTTCCTGTTCCTTCTGCAGAATGTTTTGTGGTGCCAAAGAAGGATCGGGTCAGGCCTGTCCTGGATCTGAAGGTGCTCAACCTTTTTGTCAGGGGACGAAAGTTCAGAATGGAGTCAGTCCATTCGGTGGTGGCGGCGCTTTGCCAGGGGGACTTTCTGGCTTCCTTGGACATCAAGGATGCGTATTTGCGCGCCAGCTGGGATATCTGGGTCTGATATTGGACACGGTGAAGTCAAGGGTCTTTCTCCCTCTGGCCAAGTTGCTGACGCTCCAAGTAGCGGTGCGGGCCCTGCGGTCGTGTCAGTGGTCCTCCTTACAATTTTGCATGCGGGTGTTGGGGCTCATGGTGTCCACCTTCAAGGCGGTTCCGTATGCCCAGAGTCACACCCCGGTCCCTGCAGCGGGTGATTCTGCTGCGGTGGGACAAGTCTCCCTCGTCCTTAGATCAGGTGATCTGGTTGGATCGCCAGACCCGGCTCTCCCTCACCTGGTGGCTGCGGGCCCTGGCCTTGGGGCTGGGGAAGTTGTTCATTCCTTTGGCATGGACTGTGGTCACGACGGACACCAGCCTAACCGGCTGGGGAGGGGTTTTGGGGCTGTTGGCCCAGGGTCGCTGGTCCCCGGAAGAGTCCCGTCTCTCGATCAACGTGCAGGAACTTCGGGCAATCAGGCTTTGCCTCTCCCACTGGTCGGGGAGGTTGTACGGTCGGCTTGTTCGGGTTCAGTCAGACAACGCCACGGCTGTGGCTTACGTAAATCATCAGGGCGGAACGAGAAGCTCAGCTGCGGCGATGGAAGTGGCCCACATTCTGAGGTGGGCAGAGCTCCACGTGCCGGCAATCTCAGCCGTTTACATTCCGGGCGTCAAATTGGCAGGCGGACTACCTCAGTCGCCAGACGCTGGATCAGGGAGAGTGGTCCCTGCACCTGGAAGTGTTCCGCCAGATTTGTGAAAAGTGGGGCACGCCAGACGTGGACCTGCTGGCGTCCCGGCTCAATTGGAATGTGCAAGCCTTCGTGAGCAGAACAAGGGATCCATTGGCGGACGCCCTCGTGGCATCGGTACCGGCTTCTCTATGCCTTTCCCCCCTCTCAAGCTGCTTCCGCATCTGTTGCGCAGGATAGAGGCAGAGGGGATCACAATGATTCTGGTAGCGCCGGATTGGCCTCGGCATCCCTGGTACGCCGACATGGTGTGGATGGTGGTGGCGGCTCCCGCTTTGTGTCGATCTGCTGTCACCGGGTCGCATCTTGCATTCTGCTTTACCATTGCTGGCTTTAATGGCCTGGCTATTGAATCGCAGGTGTTGAGGGATAGGGGAGTCTCTGAATCGGTGATCCCGGCCATGCTCAAGGCGCGTAAGGCCACCTCTCGCAAGATCTATCACTGCACTTGGAGGGCTTACATTGCCTGGTGCAAGGCCGGGGGTGCCTCCCCCCATTCTTTTTCAGTGGCTCGGGTGCTGGCCTTCATTCAACAAGGCCTGGAGCACAAACTGGCTTTGAGCACTCTCAAGGGGCAGGTTTCTGCCCTGGTGATTCTTTTTCAGCGTCCATTGGCAACGCATTCTTTGATTCGTACCTTTGTCCAGGGGGTTCGTCATGTCGCTCCCCAGGTACGCTTGGCTTTGGCGCCATGGGACCTTAATTTGGTCCCCTCAGTGCTTCAGAAGCCGCATTTTGAAAATATAAGGGAAATACCTCTGCACTTTCGCAGAAGGTGGCTTTCCTAGTGGCTATAACGTCCGCACGGCGGGTGTCCGAGCTGGCGGCTCTGTCCTGTAGGTCTCCGTATTTGGTCCTACATAGGGACAAGGCAGTTTTGTGCTCATCTCCATCTTTTTTACCGAAGGTGGTATCCTCTTTTCACATCAATGAGGACATTGTCCTCCCTTTGCTGTACCCGCGCCGTCGTACCCCAAGGAGGTTGCCTTGCACTCTCTGGATGTGGTTGGGGCTCTGTGGGTGTATCTGGCGGTCACGGCCTTTAGGAGGTCGGATGCGCTCTTTGTTGTGGTGGATGGCCCACGCAAGGGATTGGCGGCCTCATTGGCCACTATTTCCCGTTGGATAAGACAGACTGTGACCCGTGCTTATACTGTTCGGTGCCAGGAGCCCCCCTTTCCGGTCACGGCTCACTCTACCAGGGTGGTTAGTACCTCCTGGGCTTTCCGACATCAGGCGTCGGTTTCACAAGTGTGCAAGGCGGCTACTTGGTCCTCTGTGCACACCTTTTCTAAGTTTTTATAAAGTTGATGTTTCAGCATCCTCGGATGCTGCTTTTGGCCGCAAAGTTTTGCAGGTGTTAGGCACGTCTGGCGCCTCCCAGAGGGTTCTCTGTTGGGTACAGTTTTTGCGTTACCCACCCCTCATTTTGACACTGCTTTTGGACGTCCCCACACATCATAAATAGAGGCTGCGCCCGTTTATGAACGAAAGAGAAAATAGGATTTTTTGACTTACCGTAAAATCCTTTTCTCCGAGTTCATTGACGGATGCAGCACCCACCCCTCTTTTGTTGAGTTTGTACTGCTTGTTACGAACTGAGTTGCTAGCAGCAGGGTGAGGGATTATGCCAAATGAGGATGGCCCCCCTGGGAGGGGCTGTGACTGCTTTTAAAGCTGAACTGTGTTCTGCCTAGTCCACTCCTAGTGAAAGGTACATAACCCCACATGTCATGAATAGAGACTGCGTCTGTCAATGAACTCAGAGAAAAGGATTTTACGGATTAAGTCAAAAAATCCTATTTTAACTTCCGAACGCTTTCTTTTTCAGGTTCCTGCAGCTCCGTCATGCCTATGAATCACAATTTAAATCCCTTCCATTTTGGTTAGAACAAGAAGACCTGGAGGCCTTACTGGGGGATGCTGATCTCTCCAGGCCATTATCCCAGATATATAAAGTGTTGTTGCCATCCATTCAGGTCGGCCCGGATGGTCTGTGCGGTGTGTGGCAGGCGGAGGTGCTGGAACTGGATAGCGAAGACTGGGAAGACATGTGCTATTACACACTTCAGCTGTTGATTGCAACTAGAGACAGACTGCTCCAATTCAAAATGTTCCACAGGATCTATTACACGCTACAACGCTTGCACGTTGCACTGCATATATCCCACCTCCGTGTCTAGCTGTTGGAGATGCTCTAGCACTCCTGCAGGCTATGCACATATCTTTTGGGAATGTCTGCAGATTTAGGATTATTAGTGAGAGGTGACCCAATTCCTCCATAGGTTAACCACCATACCTATCCCTTTGACAGTCAGTATTTGTCTCCTTGGCCGAGTGGATTTGTTGGCTTTTGCTAAAGCGACGCATGCTCTGCGAGGCATCCTCCTATTTTATGCCAGAAAGGCCATAGTACTCAAACGGAAGTCGGCTAGGCCCCCTATCTTGTCTTAATGGAAACAGTTAGTTAATGTTGTGATACCCCTTTATAAAGCAACGTATTTATCCTGAGAATGCCCTAAGAAGTATAAAAATGTTTGGCACCTGTGGACAGACTTTGATTCCACGGTAGAAGATGGGAACCAAGGACCATGGAGTGAGGATGTGTGGCAGGAGCGCTCCCTGAGCTCCGGGCTCTGATCAACCTCCTAAGCAGCCAAAGAGAGGCTGTGAGAACCGCTCTGGACAATGACCACACGCCGCCGAGCAGTGTCTCAACCCTCTGGCGGGAGTAAAACGTCAGCAGGAGGGCTTCAAGCCTACCTGGTATCACAGGCATTGGCCGCCTGGTGGAGATGGTGTCCGATTATGTGGAGAAGAGGCTGAGTCTGGCCGGCGCCAGAGGAGACTGGTTGTCATGTGGGTGCGGACACACAGCAGCAGGCCGTGGAGGCTTAGTGGCTGGGAGGGGGTCCCCAGCCACAGGCCGAGGCACAGCAGCCACAATTGGACACATGAAGAGGCCGGGACAGGGAATAGCAGAGCCCAGCAGTCCGCTGGCAACAACTGCGGGCGGTGATACCGGGAAAACTGGAAAAAGTATATCAAGGCTCAATCAAGATTGCAAGAAGCCACTAGGCAAGACAAGTAACACAGGAGCGGATGTGGCACCAACAATAAATCAAGGACAGATACAAGGTGAGAGTGTATTGACTTGTGAATATAACGATCTGCCTTTATCTGAAGATAGCATGTTGACAATAGCTGGTGGCCACATACAGGAAAACAAGGAGGAAGGATTGGGTGTTAAAGACAGACATGCAGGGCTCTGGTGGGGATGGGAGGCTCTATATGGATGATACGCATGAAAGTGGTGAAGACCAGATTATGTCTGACCATGGTCATGAAAAAAGGTCAGCCAAAAGCCAACAAGATAGCTCTGTCTCTTCCCAGGAAGAGGACCAGGCTGTCATTAAGCCAAAGCTGGCTATAGAGGATATAGACTGGGATATAAGAGAGCATATAAAGGTACTCCCCACTAGGGCTGACATTCAACAGTTGATCACCGCAGTGGAAACATCTAGGAAACATGTAACAGAGGAGTTAAAGGAGGATATAATAAAGCTGGAGCGTAGAGTGGAGATGGTAGAAAATAGGAAGATATTCTACAGGCAGTGGTGGATAACCAGGACACCATTGAACAACATGAGAAGGTATTACATGCATATATGGATCAATTAGACGACTATGAAAATGGGGACCGCCGACAGAACATCCGTATACGAGGACTGCCAGAAGCCTCAGACTTGCTGTCAACAGTACAGGGCATTTTTTGCCAAATTTTGAGAGGAACCTCACCAGACTCTATAGAGAGAGAGAGTTCATTGGGTACCAACCCAAAACCTCCAAGAGAATGACAGACCGAGAGAGGTTATTTGTAGGCTCAATAAATATGTGGTCAAGGAGTCCATCATGAAGGCAATGTATGGGAGGAGCAATATTGACTTTGATGGGGCGCTTGTCTCTTTATATCCTGATTTATCAAAACGTACTCTTATGCAGAGACGAACCGTAAGACCTCTATTAGCGGCTATGCGATCAGCAAATGTTAAATATCGATGGGGTTTTCCCTTTCGCCTAATGGCCTCTCGAGATGGTAAAAGAGCAACCGTAAGAACCAAAGATGGCTTACAGCACTTCTTAGAGATACTGGATTTGCCACAAGTGAATTTCCCGGATTGGAGACTGAACAGCCCCAAAAGTAATTTACAACAGCCAGAACAGTGGCAACAAGTCCCAGTTAGAGCCAGACACAGAAGTCGCTCAAATAGATGAACATAGGACTAGATTTAAGATGATTATAAGATACGAGAAAGTTTGGGAGGACGGGATAGTTGGGGGGTTTTGGGGAAGGAGGGGAATCTTTTGTTTGTCTTCCCCCCCCCCCCCCCCCCCCCCCCC
>BLSH010340478.1:105431-116549 GCA_018402905.1 Glandirana rugosa
AGGACAGGTATAGTATTTCTGTAGTAGATATTTAGAAAAGGTATTTCGGTGTGATAGGTGGTTCAATGACTACCTAAGACCACATGTAAAAGCTCTCTCTTCCCATATTCAAGACACTAGTGATCTAATAAGAGCTTTGGATGGAATTAGTATACCACAGGGTGCCTGGTTGGTAACTATAGATGTTGAGGCCCTCTACAATTCCATCCCCCATGATTGGGGGTTGAAAGTTGTGGAGGGCTTCTTATCGGAAAGGGGGTCAATGGCCACTAAATATAATCAATTTATCTTGGGTCTTCTTAAATTTATTTTGCACAACAATGTCTTTATTTTCAATCGCTCCCATTACCTCCAGGTGCAGGGAGTAGCGATGGGGACTCGGTGTGCCCCGTCGTATGCTAACCTGTACCTGGGGGGATGGGAGCGAGATTTGTTTGCTAGAGATGAATGGGCTAACTTGGTGGATAGTGTGGCTTTATGGAAAAGATTTATAGATGATGTCTTTATGATATGGACAGGAACTCTAGAAGAGTTAAAACATTTCCTAATTGGCTTAGAGGACAATACATTTAATTTAAAATTCACAAGTACATACAGTCAACAAATTGTTGATTTTTTGGACATTTCCATCTTTTTGGATGAAGAGGGTAATCTGGGATCAACCCTTTATAGGAAGCCATCGGCAGGCAATACGATCTTGAATGCCAAAAGTTCACACCCTGGCCCATTGATCTCTAGCATTCCTTACAGTCAGTATTTACGCCTTAAAAGGAACTGCTCTAGGGATGAGGATTTCATGAGAGAAGCAAAAGCACTACAAAAACGCCTCTTGGATAGAGGCTATAGTCGGTCCCTCTTAAAGAAGGCTTTTCAACGAGCCAACCACCAATCAAGGCATTCATTATTACATACTCAAAGGAAGAAAAAAGAAAAAGAAAGCTCAAACACGAGGTTTATAACTAAATATTCAGCCCAACACCAACAGGTGAGAGATATATTGGCAAGGCACTGGTACCTATTGAAAGGTGATGATGCAGTGGGCAAACATCTTAATGATTACCCAGAAATAACTTATAAAAGATCTAAATCCTTAAGGGACCAATTGGTCTATAGCCATTATGACTCGAAATCCAAAAAATTATTTAAGAATCGAGGCACAGCCTCTTGTAGGTCATGTAGCTTTTGCCAGTATATTTACACAGCTGAAAAGATAAAACTACCAAATGGTCAAATATACAAACCCCAGTTCTATGCAATCTGTCAATCAATAGGAATTGTGTACTACATGGAGTGCCAGTGTGGGGCCTTCTATGTAGGAAAGACAAAAAGGCCCTCCTTCCACAGAATAAGGGATCATGTAAAACTAGTTGTTGCTAAAAAGTTTGAAAGTCCCATAAGTTGCCATATGGGATTATACCATAACTTTGATTCACGATTGATGACGTTTTTTGCCCTAGAATATATCCCCCCCAGTGAGAGGGGAGGTGATGTGGACAAATTACTTCTACAAAGAGAGGTTAAATGGATTTACAACCTCTCGGCTACTAAATATCCAGGATTAAATGAAGCCTGTAGTTTCAAACCCTTTCTCTAAAAATAAAGAAAAAAACTTTTTTGCCAATGGGGAGATCCCAAGGCTGGGGAAAACTGATGCTGGGGGGGCCTGCATGCAGGACTGGTCACATAACCTTGATTAGATGGTTAAACTATTTGAATTATCTATATATTTTTTTATTTTATTTTTTGTTTTTTCCATTATATTATATTTCTTTAATTATGTAATTCTGTTGTCTGGTCATTATTTGTTGTATTGTTAAGAAATTCATTCTATGTAGGAAAGACAAAAAGGCCCTTCTTCCACAGAATAAGGGATCATGTAAAACTAGTTGTTGCTAAAAAGTTTGAAAGTCCCATAAGTTGCCATATGGGATTATACCATAACTTTGATTCACGATTGATGAAGTTTTTTGCCCTAGAATATATCCCCCCCAGTGAGAGGGGAGGTGATGTGGACAAATTACTTCTACAAAGAGAGGTTAAATGGATTTACAACCTCTCGGCTAGTAAATATCCAGGATTAAATGAAGCCTGTAGTTTCAAACCCTTTCTCTAAAAAAAAAGAAAAAAACTTTTTGGCCAATGGGGAGATCCCAAGGCTGGGGAAAACTGATGCTGGGGGGGCCTGCATGCAGGACTGGTCACATAACCTTGATTAGATGGTTAAACTATTTGAATTATCTATATATTTTTTTATTTTATTTTTTGTTTTTTCCATTATATTATATTTCTTTAATTATGTAATTCTGTTGTCTGGTCATTATTTGTTGTATTGTTAAGAAATTCATTAGATGTGCTGATTGCCTTGTTAAAGACGGCCCTCTCCTTGCCGGAGTTATTTGGAAGGAGCAGAGCCATTTTGTTGGAGCCAACCCTGGGGTTGGTAGACAAGCCGCACGGACGCTCAGGGCACCGCAATACCCACCTGAGATTGGTGGGATCAATTGTGGTGCCATTGATACTACTAGATCCTTCCCATCTCTTATATTTTAAATTACAATGCCTTCAAGATGATCCCAAAAAATAAAATAGGTAGAGGCACTAATACAAATATAACTGATGAATTAGTTATATTTTAATGATTTTTCAGGTTTTGAGACCTAGAGGCTATAATAATTCAATGTTTGAGCAAAGGGTTAACTCCTGCAGAGATCTGTTGGCTTTGCTGCTGCCTTGCAGAATGAATGCCACCCTTTGGGCTGCATTTACTTAATTCAATCACGGATAGTATATGGGCATATTGCTTGTATTTTGAGAAAAACTTTCTATTGAAAAGAACTATTTGCAAAGATCTGTTGGCCTTGGTGTTGCCTTGTATGACAAATTACCGCTTTTTGGTCGTACCTACCTAATTTAGCCACCGATAGATCATTGGCACATTATCTGTACCTTGTGAAAAACTTCCTATGTAAAAGGACTACTTAAGATGGCCGCTACAGCCTCACGCCTGTGCTTTGCACATGCGCAAACACGCTGATCGCACAGGTTCTATGAGGTTGGCCAGAATTTTTCGAACCAATAGAATTAGATGGGAGGCACTACAAGAGTATCCAATAAGCGTCCGCAAACGAGCGGTGACGTCAGACGCCGCTTGTTTGGAGGGGGTATATAACTCCGGAGTAGCTGGCAGCATGGTGCATTGCTGCGGGCTCTGATGAGCGGACACATCACAAGTTAAAGGTAAAAGACTATATCCTGTTTTACTACAAACGGAGACTCTGTCTAAATTATAAACCTAGTAAGAAAAAGGCTTTCCTATATGTCATTGCTGCAGCTGACTGAATCTTCAAAAAGACCAGACCAAGTTGAAAAGCTCTTGTATCCAGCTACTTGTACAAAACTCCGGAAGTGTTTCTGGGAGTGGAAAACAACACTGGTTACTTTTTATTGAAAACTTTTCAGGTATCACTAGACATTAAAATAAATATAACAATTTATAATAGTTGTATAGTGTTACAGTAAATATATCCTTGGGGAAGATTTTTTTCTCTCTTCCATTTTTTTTCTCTCTTCCATTATTGCGGTGTACTAACTCATAATAGATATATTAAATAAGTCTACTGTTTCACAGCAAAGATATGGGCTTGGGGGAAGATTTTTTCTTCCTCCGAGTTGCATCAACATTATTGTCTTTGAATATTTGGAGGGGTTTATTTCTCTATTATTGAGACTATCCTCCCTCTTCTTATTGATTAGCAATACAAATAGAACATATATAGAAAAACATTGCTAATTTGGCAATTATGATTAATATAGAGTTAATATGAATGTATTAGGCAAAGTCAAATATGGAGTCCAGGTAATTAGTATAAAACATGTCTATTTATTATAATTTCAAAAAGATGGCTTAAAATCTAAACTGAAACCAATCTAATTAGTTTAAAGATAAGTAAATGACAGAAATAAACACAATATGTTTATAATACAATATTCCTTTTTACTCATCAGTGGCTTACCTCCTCTGTGGCTTGTCAAATACCCCCCTGGAAGGCTGTCTTTCAAAAGTGTCCGTGGCTCTGTATATTCTTTCCTAGATCTCTGGTATCAAGGTGAGGGCGTAGGATGATATGGTAGCCAGCGCCAATGTTGTTATATATTAGCAAATAAATGATGTTCTTTAAGTGTGCACACCGCCCTGCTTCCCTTAAAAAATAAAGGATGGACGGAGTGGGGAGGTAGGACAGTCTGCACAGTGTATTTATATACATATATCCTCTCTGATGTCTTTCTCTGTTTTCAGTTACAAACAAATGCAAAATTGGTGTTTAAAAGCTCCTGAAGAAGCCGAATCTATAAAGGCGAAACATGTAGAGCATACACTCAAAACAATTTTGTAATGTAATGTACCATGATCATTATGTGTAAATCACTTACTTTTTGTCTCGTGTCCACTATATATGTTTTTGTACTAATAAAATCAATTATACATTTTTATATAAAAAATTGAATTATTATATTCTTTATTTCTTGACACCTTAAAATCCCACAAATTCTTCTTTCAAATTTATTCTTTCACCTTGGGGTTTGTCTTTTTTTTTCACTTGGGGTGTTCTTTGGTTTTTTTTCCCCCTTCATTAAAATAACACAATTTTATATGGGTGTAAGCAAATAGTGCAGCGCTAGATTATGAGTCCAAAATAGGTGAAATGATCAAAGATGAAAAGGTAGTCACAAGTGAAACAAAGTCCCCAATCCGTGTCAGAAAGGAAATGGAAAAGCAGGTGTCACTCCACACCACAAATATTCCGCTCTTACCAGAGAGCATGTGACCCCCTGATAAGAGTGGTCAGACACGCTTTGTTTACATATATCACAGGGATCCAAGCAGCCTCCACTCCTTCTCCTGCACAGATACAGACTCCAATGCCCAGCTGTCACAACCGATGCTCCCCCACAGATTCCAGGTCACAGGGATGGACGGGTCAGTCCGGACATATAAGAATAAACAGCCCCAATAGTGTGATACCGTTTATAAAACTTGTTTATTAATAAAAGAATAAAACTCACATGGTTTCCTCTTTGATAAAGCACAGACACAATATCCTCCAGAAAGCAAAATGGCTGCGATGGGGCCGCGCATGCGCAGATCAAAAACGGATGGGCGGTCAGCGTGCGGGCGTAGCTCCAATTTCTCCAATGCAATAAACCTGGTACCAGCAAGATTCCTCTCGTGTTTAATGTCGTAGTGTTTCGAAACGCTGTGTCCCGGGAAGCCCTTTTTGATGTTAGAGATGTGCTCCCCTAGTCTTGTGGCCAGACTGCGTGTGGTCCGTCCCACATAGTCTAGACCACATGGGCACCTTATAAGGTACACAACATTTCGAGTACTACAGGATATACATGTTTTGATTTCATAGTTCTTTCCCGTTACAGAAGAGCTAAAAGATTCTACTTTTATCCCTTTCAGGGAATTATTCTCACAGGCCCTACATCTTTTGCAGAAATAGTATCCTTTTAGATCTCCAAAGAATACTGGTCTGGAGGGTGGATCAGGGACATTGAGAGCAATTCTATTTCTCAAACTCCCCGCACCTCTAAAGATCACTCCTGGTTTATCTGGGAGTATTGGTCCCAAAATACGATCTCCCTTCAAGACCGGCCAGTGCTTCTTGAAAATATTTTTTACCATAAAATGTTGATTGGAATAGGTTGTGAAAAAAGATGAGGTCCAATCTTGATTTTGGCTCATGTTTTGCGCAGATTATTTTCTTTATATTTGATAATTTTATATGGGTGCAGATAGGAAATGGGACACACAAAATGGTGCTCACATAATGGCACAGGAACGTATGGAACGGCACATTAATCCAACCAATCTTCATTAAAACAACACAATCTTAAATGGGCACACATAAGAAATGGGATATATAAAATAATACATAATGGCACAGAAGAATGTACAGAAGGAAACTTTCAATTTTTTTTTTTTGTTTCTTCACAAGTGTGGTTTTATTTGAGTAAGGATAGGTGGTGAGGTGATGGGTTGGTTAGTGTTGGGGTTTTACATATATATATATATATATTTATTTTTTTTCTTTTCTCTTTCTCTCCTTTGTTTCTTCTTTGTTCCCTCCACCCCTCCCCTGGTCCCCTTCTTGGCCCTAGGATATGAGCATTTGGATAACTTTTTTATCTTAGTTTTAGGACATTAATAGGTATTTATAAGGAAGAAATGAGAGGAAGAGAAGGTGATGGAATGGAGGGGGGATATGGGGGTTAAGGAAGGGAGGGGGGAATGAGATAGAAAATAGAATTGTTTGTAGCGATGGAATGATTAAAGTACATGATTGTAACGGGAAATTAATTTTAGATGATGGAATGATATGTTGGTTTAAATTGTGTATGTAAAATGGAAAATTTACATAATAAAAAAAAGAAGATGGGAACCAGTGGATTAGACTAATTTGGCCTCCTGAGTATCAGGTGCCATAGTGAATTGAGGTCTTGCATGTGGACTGCAGTCTTCAAGTCATTCTGCAGATTTTAAATTAGGTTTAAGCCTGAGCTCTGACTAACCAATGCAAGGACATTAACTTTTTTCTCCTTCAACCACTGTGAGGTCATTTTGGCTGTGTGCTTTGGGTCATTGTTATGTTGGAAGGTAAACCTTCTTCCCATTGACAACTTTCTGGCAGAGGGCAGCAAGAATTTGATGGTATTTTGCCCCATCCATCTTTCTTCTATCCTGACAAGTGCTCTAGCCCCCACTGCAGAGAAACATTCCCATAACAGGATAGTACCACCTGCATGCTTTACTGTATGAATGTTATTTGGAAGGTGAGCTGTATTGGATTTCTGCCAGACATATCTCTTGGTGTTGAGGCCAAATAATTACATTTTAGTCTCATCTTACCAGAACATATTTTTCCATGTGGCCTCAGAATCTTCAAGGTGCATTTAAGGTGCTCAGATGAGACAAATACAGCTCACCACCCAAATAACACCATTCCTACAAGGTGCTTGTACTAGGGGAAGGCAAAGATCTGAGTCCCTGCTTTGCAGGAACACAGGATCAATACCTTACCTACTGACAGAACGGCAATCTGCCTTGTTTACAGAGGCAGACTGCCATTCTGCCTGTGTAACGAATGATCGCTGGCAGACATCAAGTCAGTGGTACCCTGCAATCATATCTCACTGTGTATAATTGGAGTGGGCCGCCTGGGTGCCCCCAAATTGAAAGTGCTGGATCACGCACTAGGTATGTGATCCAGTGCAGTAGATCCGCCGTATATCTAAGTGATACAGTCAGCAAGTGGTTGAAGCAAAAGTGGTCCAACAAAATACTGACATGGGGTGGGGGGGGGGGTGATCCTTCTGTTTTTACATGTTGGTGTTATATCTTTCACTTGGGTGTTATAAGTTACACTAGTAAATACAGCTAGACCAAATAAAAATGTGCCTGTCTTCATTTTAGGCTGCAAAGCAACAAAATTATTATTTTAAAGGTGGCTGATTATTTTCTATACCCACTGTAGCTGCAAAGAGGAGGAGGGAATCTGCCAGTGCCTGTGAAAACCACATACAGGGAATGAAAAGTGTGCCTCCACCTTCCAATTAGGTCTCTCTTGGCAGATATGAGACCTTAGCATGGCTAGATGTCCTTCTCCTGTGCTGTCCGCTGTAGGGGCTACCCTAAAGGTGGATCTTGCCAGGCATGTACTGGCTCCACTCCTTCCCAGCAGGATTAATTTAGCAAGACTTGCAGAAAGAAACATCCTCTAAAGGGGAAAAGTGTATGTTTTGTGAGCAACAGAAGAAAATTTCCATAAGCTAAGTTGCTGCCCTGGCCTTCAGATTGATGTGATGGTACGAGCGGGGCACCAAGCGCAGGCGCCGGCCGGATGCTCTCCTCCATGCACCCGCCGCATATGCACAGTCTCTCCCGTCCCACCTTCTGAATGCAGCGGCGCCCTTTAATGGACGTCCTGCGCTAGCGGGATTGGACCAGAGTGACGCCCATCATAGGCGCCAACGCCGCGTCACTCCGATAATGGCTGCTCGGGGCTATTAATAGTCTTTGAGTGCCCGAGACCGGGGCTTTTTGGGGGCCCACTCGGGTCTCCAGCTCCCCATGTCTCTGCCTGTCACTAGGGGGAACACAGTAGACTATATCTTGTAAAGACATTTAACCAATTCATTGAAAATTTAGACATCCTTCAAAGGCTATTTAGTAGGCACTTGACATTCAGGGGAAAGTGTCTATTTTTGCATATTGGCATGTTTTGACACTCATGGAAATGTTTGGGTGCATTGTCCAAGGCCACTGTAGGCTCAAAAAAACTGTTTCTTTTTAGCTTCTACCTGGGTGTGGTTGCTTCACATGTGCCTGGTCTGCTTTCCTGCACTGGGTACAATATTCAGGCTGTTAAAGCAACCGAGAGCCTGCAGAAATTTTTCCATCCACTTGTCAGATTCCCACTTGGGCAGAGCTTGATTTTACAAAACTCTTGATAAGGGTCTTTCTACCTGGTATACTCAGTCATTTGAGATTGGGTTGTATAGACTGCTTGTGTATATACCTCGGTGGTTATGGGGGATATGTTTACAGATTTTGCCATACCTTTACTCCATAGTAGAGTTCTGTCTTGTGCCAAAGCTGTAGACCTTCCCCAAGTCTTTATTTTTTTCCAGGAGCTTAGGTTGTTTAGGTCCGGTGTTTACTATGCATTACGCTGCTGTATTACAACTCTTACTGCCACTTGTCTAGGGTGCTCCAGTAATTAGATGTCTCACTGGTCAATAATATTGTCTGGGTTGTATATTTTACTGCTTAGGCCTTGCATGCAATTTTCACAGCCTCTGAGTTGGGTAACTCATTCCTTGTCCACTCGTGACAGGGACCTCCATTTCACTGACCTTGCCTCCTGCCTTTACAGGTAGGCAGCTGTATTGATTATCTATACCAGTGTTTCTCAACCGGGGTGCTGCGGCATCGTGGTTGTGAGGCTGTCAGACTTGACCAGGCTTCCGCTCTGCCGAACTGTATTACACATCTGCACAGCAGGAGGTCGCAGCAGACTTTGAAATGAAGAGCAGGGGATGGAGGCTTCCAGTGCCCTGAGCTCTCCGCCTCCCCCTACAGGGCAGTACCCCATGCCAGTGCAAGGCTGTTTGAGCGTATGCAGGACTGGTGAGGGGGCAGTGTCCTGGGTTCCAACTTTACAACCTGCCGCCAAAGCAGAGCTACACCCGGCAGCCCTGCAGTTTAGTAGCCTGGCCACATGTGCTCCTTACTAAGCTAGCACTGCTCACAGGCTTGTAGTTTGTAGTGGAAGAATGGTCCTGCTCTGGGGCTATAGTGAGAGGAAAGCAGGGAACAGAGAGGATCAGATGGGAGTGTGGGGTTGGCTTACACAGAGAATGGGGTACAAATTGTGTGCCAACAGAGGTTTTGGGGCACGGTTTAGCAAAGAGGGGTTTTTGGGTACAGAGGTGAACAGAGAAAGGGGTTTGGGGTGCAGATGTGAGCAGACAGGGGGTTTGAGGTATAGAGGTAAATAGAGAGGGTTTTGGGTACAGATGTGAGTTGGAGGTTAGGGATACAATGGTGAGCAGAGGGGGTTTTGGAGTACAGACGTGCGTGGGGGATTAGGAGTACAGAGGTAAGTTGAGAGCAGAGAGTTTAAGATACAAAGGTGAACAGACAGGGGGTTCTGGTATAGAGGTGAACAGAGGGGGTTTTGGGGTGCAGTGGTGAGCAGAGAAGGGGTTTGGAATGTGGAGTTTTACATCTGTGCTGCTGTGTGTAGGCCAGTCCATTAATTTCAATAGGCTTCCCTATCCGCAGAAACACAGGGAAAGATGTCCCCGACCATACTCTTAAAATTGTGCTGCATCGAAAACACACTGTGCATTTGCCAATATGTGGGGTACCATTACCTTGGTAATGACGCTAGTAATCGAAGCATTTGAGCTGAGAGAAAGAAGGGAATGGTTAAGTGTTTGATAAAATTAAGACACGGTTCCCATATTTTCAGAAATTTAGCGTGACTATCATTGAGGATAGGAGTCAATTTTTCGTGAACCATAGTGCCCAAGAGGCTTTTGTTTGAATGGTATCGATTTCTAATTTCTAAAGGGCTAAAGATGATCGGTATAAGCCCGTGGCGTTCGGAGCGGTCTCAAAAGGCGTCCACGATGATCTGCTGCCCTCATGCGCCCCCTGTGTATGTCTTTCTTTATGTATCTACAGACCTTACATCCTCTTCCTATTAGACAGTTTTGTGCATTTGTTAGGGGAACTTTATGTATTTAAAAAGATTAACATAATTTACTACACAGTACCATTTTTTTAAGGTGTTCAAATGCAGCAGTGGGGCATTCTATTAATGATAATGTTTAAAAGCAGGGTCTCCTGCATGTCAGTAGTTTCAGTTCTGCAGAGAGGTTTGATTCTTAGCTTTTTACTTTCCATGGGCTGTGCCTTTGTGCAAATTGTAATAGGTGTTATCCCATACATAGGTGTGCGCAGCCGGTTGCATTAGGGTGTGCACCCCAAAGCTCAAACACACATGCCTTTCTCTGCAGCCTCAGCTGCCCTGGACAGTGAATGAATGGGAAGTGCTCTGTGCTGAGCGGCTTCCTGTTCATTCACAAACTGAAGCGTAGTGAATAGTGTTGAGCGAACCCGGACTGTAACGTTCGGGTCCGTACCGAACTTTAGGGTGTCCGTGGCACGGACCCGGACCCGGACATTTCAAAAATCGTTCGGGTTCGGTCCGGGGTTCTGCTATTTTACTCCACGTGTTGAGAAGCTGCAGGGCAGCCAATCAACAAGCGTTTCACTGGTTTGCCCTTAGAAGCCATCACAGCCATGCCTACTAATGGCATGGCTGTGATTGGCCGGTGCATCATGTGACCCAGCCTCTTTATAAGCTGGAGTCACAGTGCTGCAGTCACATGCTCCTTGGGTTAGTATAGGGAAAGGTAGCTGACGGCGTGAGGGACAGATTTTAGCCATTTTAAGACCTGATCCTGCATCCTGAGATAGATTACTTTACTACTGCTGTCTGTGCTGTTGCTCTGAGGACAGATAGCAGAAATTAGAGATTTCACATA
>BLSH010340478.1:132650-144795 GCA_018402905.1 Glandirana rugosa
ATGGGGTGGACATAATGACCGACGTTTCATGGGGGTGAACACTATAACCGACGTATGGGGGTACTTTGCAGCCAATATCACAGATGGGGGTACTTTGCAGCCAATATCACAGGTGGGGGTACTTTGCAGCCAATATCACAGGTGGGGGTACTTTGCAGCCAGTATCACAGGTGGGGGTACTTTGAAGCCAGTGTCACAGGTGGGGTACTTTGCAGCCAGGAACGCAGGAGGGGGTACTCTGCAGCCAATATCACAGGTGGGGTAAATTGCAGCCAATATCCCAGGTGGGGGTACTTTGCAGCCAATATCACAGGTGGAGGTATTTTCAGCCAATATCACAGGTGGGGTAAATTGCAGCCAATATCACAAGTGGGGGTACTTTGCAGCCAGTAATACAGGTGGGGTACTTTGCAGCCAATATAAATAGGTGGGGTACTTTGCAGCCAGTAACACAGGTGGGGTACTTTGCAGCCAGTATCACAGGTGGGGTACTTTGCAGCCAGTATCACAGGTGTGGTACTTTGCAGCCAGTAACACAAGTGGGGTACTTTGCAGCCAGTAATACAGGTGGGGTACATCGCAGAGGACCGCCTTCGAAGTCGAGACAAGTCCCGCACTTACCCCATCTAATAGGCAGGCAGGACAGCGGGCTGCCAACGTGCAGAGATTGGCTTGTGGAGAGCGGGCTGGAGCATGTCCCCATCAGTCCGCCGCTCGTCACACGGTCAGGGTCTACGTGGAAGCGGGAGTCAGGTCTGCCGCCACAGTGACCCGCCCCCACCCACCGCATCCATGCCATCCAATCACACTGAGCCACAGGCTCAGGGCAGCCAATCAGACTATGAATGTGCACCTGTTCAGTGCACATCCATAGTCTTTAATGACTGACCAATAGGCTCACTACCCATGGAGCCGCAAGCGCCCATTATTGACCGGCCGCCCTTGATGCAGATGTTCTGATTTTCCTGGTCCAAATGCTTGATTTGAATTAGTTTGAGTTAGTTAGACTCAGAGACATCCAAACAGCTCTCTGAAGTAGGGCAGCAATTACAGTTTTGGAAAATCTTTTAGTACAGGTTTCCTTTAATGCATCCAGTGTGACAGTGCTGGCTGCTGCTTTAAAACTCTGGGCTCAGATTGCCACTTCCTCAATGGGACAAACCTACACCCACATAAAAAATACACCTTTTTCCAGGTGTTGTCTGGTCTCGTCATGTCACAGGTCCACTTCACCCTACTCTTCCTCTGGCGGGAGGTCAATCCTATTAGTCACATAGTGACTCTGCCCTCTGCAGCATTCAGGGTGGGGAGCCTTTAACACTGGGCTCACAGAAAGGTGATGCTGGTTAACTGTTTTTGGCATGTGACTGTGCTGACCATCTTTCCTTTATTTTGCTGTGTATTTAGCTACTTGGCTAAAAATAATAATCTAGGGGCAATATTTACACGCACATTGGCTCTCCTGGAATTGACTGCTTTCTTTGTGATTGTCCTGCAAATCTAATTTAATAACATAAATTACATCAAATGATACATTTTAAAAAATAGAACATGCTGCATTTTGTTTCTTTGCCACTAGAGAGAGCTGCTTGTGTAGTTTTGGAAAAGCAGAAAATGCAGCTATCCCTGAATCTCTATAGAGGCGTATACAGTGATAAGGAAATGAGGAATTTACAAATGTGCTAAATGTTAGAGGTAGATTGCTTTTAGTCTACAGACAAAACGGGCCCTTCCTGTCAGTGGCATACCTAGCACATCTGGACGATCAACTTCTGTCGAACTGGAATGTTGCTGCAGCACTGATCAGTGTATTCTGACAGCAGAGGAGTCCCATGAAAGAGAGAGAAAGGTGTGCAAGAAGCATCATAGCATAATACTGTCTTTATTGAAAGTAAAATATAAACAAGTAAAGTATTGCAGTCATGGAAGGGAGTAATTTGAAGCATCAATGAACCTCGACCCATGATAAATGGTTAAGGGTCCCTGCTCAGGCTGTCAATGTCCAATGAGTTGGATGCCGCTGACTAGTGAAGGTGCAGGCCGAGGAAAGGTCTGTCCAGACCCAAAGCATACTGCAAAAATAGGAAGAGCTAGCCCAGCCGCCACACACCTCACCCAGCCAGGGTGGTTTGCAGGTAAAAGCAGCATCAGTTCGTTTCATCCAGACTACAACTCCCAATGAACCTCAAGTCAGAGTCCAGAGTACAGGGTGGGGAAGACAGGGAAGGAGCTGCTGCTAGGCTGCAGTACATGAACCGGCATCCAGTGTGAGGGAAAGCCGCCTTTGTCCCGATAGCCGCTGGACTCCTCGCTCCGGATTGTTCCTTCATTGAACAAGCGCAAGGGGTGATGGGATAAGCATTTTGAGGACACTACAAATACAGAATGGACCCTTTGCACACTGAGAAAAATATACCTGTGCTCAGATCCCAATGGGTTGTACATGTAATTGAACTAGCAGGTGCTAAAGGGGTGTGACTTCATGTTAACACTACAAATACCAAATGGACCCTCTGCATACTGCTACACCCCCTTCCCAGCAATCTATGCAATGTAAAACAGGGATATTTAGTTCATATATATTGAAATACATGTGTAAGATGACCAACTCCATCAAAGTAATCCCTCTTCTGGCCAGTCCTACACTGCCTTGCCACTGCAAATGCTACGGTGGACACCATGCCAACCTGGGACATAAAGACACAAGATGGGGGAGAGCGACTAGGTTCAGATCTGGTCACTGACTTGTATATAACAGAGAAAAAATATACCTGTGCTCAGATCCCAATGGCTTGTACATTGAACTAGCAGGTGCTAAAGGAGTGTGACCTCATGTTAACACTACATAAACCAAATGGACCCTCTGCACACGGCTACACCCTTCCCAGCAATGGACTGGCCAAAGGAGGGATTACTTTGACAGAGTTGGTCAGATTAAACATGTTTTGCAATATATGTGAACTAAATATCCCTGTTTTACATTACACAGTTTGCTGTGAAGGGTGTACTAGTGTTCAGAGGGTCCATTTGGTATTTGTATTGTTAGCATGAGGTCACACCCCTTTAGCACCTGTTAGTTAAATTACATGTACAAGCTATTGGGACCTGAGCACATGTATATTTTTTCTTTCTTTTTTTCTCAAGCATTTTGAGGAGACACATTTCCTCTTCATCAGTCTGGCGGCGTCCACTGACATGTCAGAGAATCAGCGTGCGTCAGTGCGTATCAGCACGCATTGTCGCACACCCACACACGTTCAGTTCTGGAATGGCGCCAAGGTGCCTATTTTAAAGGAGGCCCTGATTTTTGCTGATCACTGGATGTTCTTTAGCTCCCTGTGATCCTTGTTGCTGTGCTTCCAGGTTACTCTGCTGACTATCTGTTTCAGACTTGGCTTGTTCCTGGATACCCTTTGGCTTTCCCCTTATCATGACTTGCTGCTTGATTCTGCTCCTGCTTTATCTGCTGGGTTTGACCCGGCTTGCCTCCAGACTCTGCTTCTGCTACTACTGCCTATTCGTGTATGAACCTTGGCCTGGCTCCAGATCACATCTAAAAAAAAAAAAATCCATAGAAATCCTTGCATCCGGCATCCTGCATGTAGATTAGGGGGCCGGGTGCATGTATTGGGGGGGGGGCACCCTAATGAGCGACCGTCACTGCTTGTTCAGGTTCAGCTTTGAGTTGACTGGTTGCCATGCGCATTTGCTCCAGTTTTAAAAAAATTCCCCTAAAGACACATTCAGACGGGCACTGAGGTCCAACCTTCATACTGAGCCACTTTTTGCTGCATCTGCATACACCTCGGAGCTGCGCACAGGCATGGATAGGCACAGTCACATGTCAAAATTTGACATGCAGGCAGGAGCAGGCGCACTGATCTGAAAGCAGACGCTGTGACCAGGACCATCTTAATGAATGGGCACCCCTGGGTAGAGTTGAGCGAACCCGAACTTTTGGGTGTCCGGGACCCGGACCCGAACCCGGACTTTTCAAAAAAAAGTCCAGGTTCGGGTCCGGGGTTCTGGTATTTTATTCCACGTGTTGAAAAGCTGCCAAGGGCAGCCAATCAACAAGTGTTTCACTGGTTTTCCCTAGAAGCCATCACAGCCATGCCTACTAATGGCATGGCTGTGATTGGCCAGTGCACCATGTGACCCAGCCTCTATATGGGGCTGGAGTCACTGTGCTGCATGTCATATGCTCTCAGGATAGTTTAGAGAGAGGATGCTGCTGGCTCTGTAAGGGACAGATTGCAGAACATCTCATCCTGCTGCACAGAACGATCTGATTGTGGACTAGGGAGAGATACTAGTACTGGTGCTTTGAGGGACAGATTGCACACCTCATCCTGCTGCACAGAACGATCTGACTGGACTAGGTAGAGTCTGTTGCTTTAAGGGAAAGATTAGTGTTCTAAAATCATCATCAAGTTGTACAGGGAAAGGTTCCAGCTGTTGCTTTAAGGGAAAAATTAGTGTTCTAAAATCATCATCAAGTTGTACAGAGAAAGGTTCCAGCTGTTGCTTTAAGGGAAAGATTAGTGTTCTAAAATCATCATCAAGTTGTACAGGGAAAGGTTCCAGCTGTTGCTTTAAGGGAAAGATTAGTGTTCTAAAATCATCTCCAAGCTGTACTGGGAAAGGTCCCAGCTGTTGCTTTAAGGGAAAGATTATTGTTCTAAAATCATCTTCAAAGTGTGTGGGAAAAGCCTATTGCAGGGGCATAGAGCCATATTACTGTTCTAAAATCATCTTCAAAGTGTGTTGGGAAAAGCCTGTTTCAGCCGCTTGAAGCCATATTAGTGTTCTAAAATCATCTTCAAAGTGTGTGGGAAAACCCAGTTTCAGCCGCATGAAGCCATATTAGTGTTCTAAAATCATCTTCAAAGTGTGTGGGAAAACCCTGTTTCAGCCGCATGAAGCCATATTAGTGTTCTAAAATCATCTTCACAGTGTGTGGGAAAAGCCTGTTTCACCCGCATGAAGCCATATTAGTGTTCTAAAATCATCTTCACTGAAGCCATACCCCCATTTTCCTTCCTTTTGCAGACCTCTACGACTTTCCAGAACTTCGTTGCAGCCATTTTTGTGCCTAAAAGTTCGGGTCCCCATTGATTTCAATGGGGTTCGGGGTCCGGGTCAAAGTTCGGGTCAAGTCCGGACCCGAACCCAGACTTTGTCCCGAAGTTTGGCCGAACCTGCAGAACCCGAACTTCCAGGGGCCCCAGGTGCATGGTGGCCCCATGATAATCTTGCATAATAGCATACTTGCCAACTGTCCCAGATTTTCCGATACAGTCATCCTTTTTACCAAAACTGCCCAGTATTGTGCCCTTGTTTTGATATTAGTCTTTGATTTATGGCATGTTTTCTTATTGTTTAAAATCAGTCTTATTGAAAGTACTAATACATATATGTTTATTTCTAGCAACTATTCATACTTTAATTATTGAGAGTAGGTGCATAAATTGGGGCAGGCTGGTAAGGGCCCCAGATTATTACTTTGCCCAGGGGTCCACGATGCTCTTAAGACGGCCCTGACTGTGACACACTCCGGCAGTGGACTGTCCCTTGGCGTTATCATGTCCAATACAAGGGTATGGACCCTGCTTTAGTCTTGATGATGTCCAGACCCAGGATCGCTGGAGTGGGGGGGGGGGAAGAAGTTCTCTTAGACCAAAACAAGCAAATAACCTTTGCATTGCAGGCACAGCCCCACTGCAAGGGTTATTTTTTTAGTTGCCCTGAGTTGGGCTTTAAGACAGGCTCAGCCAGACAAAGTGATATCTTTTTTTGTGCAGAAAAGCAAATCTAATTACATTTTTTTAATGATCTTTTGTGCTGAGGTTTATGTGTGTCTGTGAGACACTGTAACTTCTGGCACAGTAATTAGGAGTATTTTCTGGGTACAAGGACTGTGGCATAGACATGCAGTATACACAGCAACTAGGCTCAGGTCGTTTAATCATTCCTCTTTAAGCCACTCCCACTGATAGGCACAATCTGACCATGGCCATCATTTGGCCGGCGGCTGTTACCTTGTGATCAGTGTGATCTACTCACAGCCGATCACATGTAATGTAAACAGAGCGGTAACTCACTGTTACCAGCTCTTCTCTCCTCACACAGTTTCCAGTGTGAAGATAGAAGAGCTAGGTGAGTTACTGATCTGTAAAACACCAACACACACCTGTCACATCACCCCCCCATGCACCTGTCACCCAACAGTCATCCCATCTGCCCCCATAAAGTGCACCTGTCATCATAAAGTGCACCTGTCACCCGTCACCCATCAGTGTTTGTGGCATGTCACCCGTCACCCATCAGTGACCATGGCATGTCACCCGTCACCCATCAGTGACCGTGGCTGTCACCCATCAGTGACCGTAGCCTGTCACCCATCACTGAACGTGGCCTGTCACCCGTCACCCATCACTGACTGTGGCCTGTCACCAATCACTGACTGTGGCCTGTCACCCATCACTGACCGTGACGTGTCTCCCATCACTGACCGTGGCCTGTCACCCATCAGTGACCGTTGCGTGTCACCCGTCACCCATCACTGACCGTGGCCTGTCACCTATCAGTGACCGTGGCGTGTCACCTGTCACCCATCAGTGACCGTGGCCTGTCACCCATCACTGAATGTGGCCTGTCACCCGTCACCCATCACTGACCGTGGCCTGTCACCCATCAGTGACCATGGCGTGTCACTTGTCACTCATCACTGACCGTGACGTGTCACCCGTTACTCATCACTGACCGTGGCCCGTCACCCATCAGTGACCGTGGCGTATCACCCGTCAGTGACCATGGCATGTTACTCGTCACCCATCAGTGACCGTGGTGGGTCACCTGTCACCCATCAGTGACCGTGGTGTGTCGCCCGTCACCCATCACTGACCGTGGCCTGTCACCCGTCACTGACCTTGGCCTGTCACCCATCAGTGACCACCGCCCGTCACCCATGGCCTGTCACCTGTCACCCATCAGTGACCCACTGCCAGTCACCCATCACCCATCAGTGACTGTGACCAGTCACCCATCAGTGACCACCACCAGACACCAGTCACCCATCAGTGACCACCGCCAGTCACCCATCAGTGACCAACGCCATCACCCGTCACCCATCAGTGACCACCGCAAGTCACCCGTCACCCATCAGTGACCACCGCCAGACACCCGTCACCCATCAGTGACCACCGCCAGACACCCGTCACCCATCAGTGACCACCGCTAGACACCCATCACCCATCAGTGACCACCGCCAGACACCAGTCACCCATCAGTGACCCCCGCCAGACACCGTCACTCATCAGTGACCACCGCCAGGCACCTGTCACCCATCAGTGACCACCGCCAGACACCCGTCACCCATCAGTGACCACTGCCAGTCATCCATCACCCATCAGTGTCCACCGCCAGACACCCATCACCCATCAGTGACCACCGCCAGACACCAGTCACCCATCAGTGACCGTGGCGTGTCACCCGTCACACATCACTGACCGTGGCCTGTCACCCATCACTGACCGTGGCCTGTCACCTGTCACTGACCTTGGCCTGTCACCCATCAATGACCACCGCCAGTCACTCATGGCCTGTCACCCATCAGTGACCCACTGCCAGTCACCCATCAGTGACTGTGACCAGTCACCCATCAGTGACCACCACCAGACACCAGTCACCCATCAGTGACCACCGCCAGTCACCCATCAGTGACCAACGCCGTCACCCATCAGTGACCACCGCAAGTCACCCATCAGTGAACACCCCCAGACATCCGTCCCCCTTCAGTGACCACTGCCAGACACCCGTCACCAATCAGTGACCACCGCTAGACACCCATCACCCATCAGTGACCACCACCAGACACCGTCACCCATCAGTGACCACTCACACATGTGGTATCGCCATACTCAGGAGGATTAGCAGAATGTATTTTGGGGTGTCATTTTTGCTATGTACATGCTATGTGTTGGAAATATCATATAAATCAACAACTTTGTGGGAAAAATAGTGCGTTTTCATTTTTTCCCCACATTTTCCAAAAACTACTGGGAAAAAATGACATGTTCAAAAGACTCATTATGCCTCATAGATTATACGTTGGGGTGTTTGCTTTCCAAAATGGGGTCATTTTGTGGGGAATTCCATTGTCCTGCTGCTCCAGGGCCTTCAAAAATGTGATAGGTCATCATGACATTAGATGTGTAATTTATGTCCCTAGAATACCTGATGGCGCTCCCTGCATGTTGGGCCTCTGTATGTGGCCAGGCTGTGAAAAAGTCTCAGACATGTGATATCCCCATGCTCAGGAGGAGTAGCAGAATGTGTTTTGGGGTGTAATTTGTGATATGCATATGCTGGGTATGAGAAATAACCCGTTAATATATGACAATTGTGAAAAAAAAAGAAAAAAAAATCTTCATTTTGCAAAGAATTGTGGGAAAAAATTACAACTTCAAAAAATTCACCATGCCTCTTACTAAATACCTTGGATTGTCTACTTTCAAAAAAGGGGTCATTTGGGGTGTATTTGTACTTTCCTGGCTTGTTAGGGTCTCAAGAAATGAGGCTGTCAGTATATCAGGTGTGATCAATTTTCACTGATTGGCACCATAGCTTGTAGACTCTATAACTTACACAAGGACCAAATAATATGCACTTATCTGGGTTATTTTTACCAAGGATATGTAGCAGTATAAATTTTGGCCAAAATTTATGAAGAACAGTTACTAATTTTCAAAATGTTATGACAGAAACAAAGAAAATGTATTTTTTCACAAAATTTGCAAAATTTTTTATTTATAGCACAAAAAATAAATAACCCACTAGTGATTAAATACCACCAAAAGAAAGCTCTATTTGTGTGAAAAAAAAGGATGCAAATTTCATATGGGTACAGTGTTGCATGACTGAGTAATTGTCATTCAAAGTGTGATAGCGCTGAAACCTGAAAAATGGCCTGGACAGGAAGGGGGTTTTCGTGCCCAGTACTGAGGTGGTTAATGCATTCTATGCATTGAGATAAAAAAAAACCTTCTGTGTGCAGCAGCCCCCCTAATACTTACCTGAGTCCCATCTTGATCCAGTGATGTCCACGAGTGCCTCGGCCGTCCGGGACTCTCCCTCCTAATTGACTGAGACACAGCAGTGGTGCCATTGGCTCCTGCTGCTGTCAATCAATCTCAGTTAGCCAATCAGGAGAGAGGGGGCCAAACCACGGCTCCGTGTCTAAATGGCTACACGGAGCTTCAGCTCGGGTCAGATGCCCCCATAGCAAGCTGCTTGCTGTGGGGGCACTCAACAGGACGGAGGTGCCAGGAGCCCCAGCCAGAGAGGATCAGGGTTGCTCTGTGCAAAACTACTGCCGAGAGCAGGTAAGTATGAAACGTTTCTTATTTTAATAGAAGAAAACGGGACTTTACAATCACTTTAAGCTTCATCCCATGGCTCCCCAGGCCTTTAATAATTCTAATCAGGCTGACATTTTGTCACACTGTTATTATTATTATTATTATACAGGATTTATATAGCGCTAACAGTTTACGCAGCGCTTTACAATGTAAAAGGGAGACAATACAATTACAACACAATAAAACACAAGAGCATCAAGATGGCCCTGCTCAGAAGAGCTTACAATCTAATAGGGTTTTGACTTTTTCATTGGAAATCCATGGAGTTTACTTGTTGGGCCCTCCTGCCCGAGAAAGTGAAAGTGCCCACCTCTGCAAAACTTGGTTGTGGTTTCCATTGAATTGAATATTGCCTGTGCCTTAACCACTTCAGCCCCGGAAGGATTTCCCACTTTAGGACCAGAGCCCTTTTTGCGATTCGGCGTTGCGTCGCTTTAACTGACAATTGCGCGGTCGTGCGACGTTGTACCCAAACTAAATTTGCGTCCTTTTTTTCCCACAAACAGAGCTTTCTTTTGGTGGTATTTGATCATCGCTGCGTCATTTCTGATCGCCGCTATAAACAAAAGAAGAGCGACAATTTTGCAAAAAAAATTTCTTACTTTTTGCTAAAATACAAATCCAAAAAAAAAATACAAAAAAACATTTTTTTCACCGTTTTTGGCCGATTTATATTGTTCCTCATATTTGCGATAAAAAAAAAAATCGCAATCGGCGTTTATTGATTGGTTTGCGCAAAAGTGGCCGCGTTTACGGATGATGAGAATTCATTTTTGGGGTTTTTATTTTTTTTTATTTTTTATTAGTAATGGCGGCGATCTGCGATTTTTAGCGGTACTGCAATATTGGGGCGGACATGTCGGGCCATTTTGACACTTTTTTGGGACCATTGGCATTTATACAGCGATCAGTGCTATAAAAATGCACTGATTACTGTGTAAATGCCATTGGCAGTGAAGGGGTTAACCTGCAGGGGGCGCTCTAAGGGTTAACAGTGTTCCCTGGGGGTGTTCTAACTGTGGGGGGACTGTCCTAGCAGGGGAAGGGAAGCGATCTCAGCTTCCGTGTAGAGGAAGGCTGTGATCACAGCCCTTCCCCCTTCACAGAACGGAGGTCCGTGTTTACTTACACGGACCTCCGTTCCTTCACTCCGGGGGGGGCATCGCAGGTAGCCAACGGCAATCGAAGCCCCCGCACCCGCTCCCTGGCCCTCCCCGAACACAGTGAGCGCGCGGGCGCGCCTCCGGCGGCGGGCGTGCACTCACAGTGCGCGATCTCGCAGCCGCCGTCAGATGACGGCGATTTGCGATATCGCACCACTTTGTCACCGTCAACCTGCGGTTGGCGGTCGGCAAGTGGTTAAAGGGAAGCAGAGTGCAGGGGTTCAGTAGTAAGTGATGCAGAGTTCAGTAAAAAAATAGCACAGAGTTCAGAGATCAGCAGTAAGTGACGCAGACAGAGTTCAGTAGTATATGGCACAGAGTGCACAGGTCAGTAGTAAGTATGGCAGACTTCAGAGTTCAGGAGTAAATGGTGCATAGTTCCGAGATCAGTAGTAAGTGACACAGACTTCAGGGATCAGTAGTAAGTGGTGCAGAGTTCAGAGATGAGTAGTAATTGGGGCAGAGTTCAGAGATCAGTAGTAAGTGGCGCAGAGTGCACAGGTCAGTAGTAAGTGACGCAGAGTTCAGAGATCAGTAGTAAGTGGCGCAGAGTGCACAGGTCAGTAGTAAGTGGCGCAGAGTTCAGAGATCATTAGTAACTCAGAGATCAGTACTAAATGGCACATATTTCAGAGCTCAGTAGTAAATGACACAGAGATGAGAAATTAGCAGTAAATGGCACAGGGATCATTAGTAGGTGGCGTAGAGTTCAGAGATCAGTAGTAAGTGACGCAGAGATCAGCAGTTAATGGTGCAGAGTGCACAGGTCAGTAGTAAGTAAGGCAGACTTCAGAGGTCAGGAGTAAATGACACAGAGTTAAGAGATCAGTAGTAAATGGTACAGAGTTCAGAGATCAGTAGTAAATGGTTCAGAGGTTGGTAGTCAGTGGCGCAGAGTTGAGAGATTAGTAGAAAGTGGCGCAGAGTTCAGAGATCAGTGCTAATTGACGCAGAGTTGAGAGATTGGTAGTAAGTAGTGTTGAGCGAACCCGGACTGTAACGTTCGGGTCCGTACCGAACTTTAGGGTGTCCGTGGCACGGACCCGGACCCGGACATTTCAAAAATCGTTCGGGTTCGGTCCGGGGTTCTGCTATTTTACTCCACGTGTTGAGAAGCTGCAGGGCAGTCAATCAACAAGCGTTTCACTGGTTTGCCCTTAGAAGCCATCACAGCCATGCCTACTAATGGCATGGCTGTGATTGGCCGGTGCATAATGTGACCCAGCCTCTTTATAAGCTGGAGTCACAGTGCTGCAGTCACATGCTCCTTGGGTTAGTGTAGGGAGAGGTAGCTGACTGCGTGAGGGACAGATTTGAGACATTTTAAGACCTGATCCTGCATCCTGAGATAGATTACTTTACTACTGCTGTCTGTGCTGTTGCTCTGAGGACAGATAGCAGAAATTAGAGATTTCACATACCGCTGCTTTGAGTTGCAGATCAAGCTCTGCATAGAACAACGATCACTACGATCGTGCTCTACGATCAGATTGTTGGGGGAATTTGAGATTTCAAATACCGCTGCTTAGAGTTGGAGATTTGCAGATTAAACTAGATGTG